>VWZK01003710.1:115606-222102 GCA_013396935.1 Baryphthengus martii | reverse complement strand
GAATGTACTAACTTAAAGAGCAGCTCTTCAAGCTATTGTTTTATCTTCAGCATTGAGTGTGCTGTGCAATGTTTTATTAACTTTATTACAGATAGAGAACTAAACCATAGAAAATTCCCTTCAGGTCTCTCAGCCTCAAGCACTTTAAATTAGAGACCTGAACTCACTGACTATTAACAGTTCATATAAGCTAATTCCTGTGTAAGATGGTTATGTCCCTCTCTACCCAGTATAAGGAGACTAAATTCCATAAATTGTGTTTCTATATTTATGAGGTATTTTATCTCTTCAAGAGATTAAATATATATATTAATTTTGAGAGATTAGTTAAAAATTCTTAAATATCTGACATCTCAGAACAATTAACTTTACAAAGCACTTTATGTGTTTAGTGCTTTGATTCTTATGTTATCACTGCAGTTGTAGATGGTTGGTACATCTGTAAAGCACATCTTTTAGATGCCACCTTAAGAAACGAACAATGTAAACTGGTAAAAAGAACATACAACCTAAAAAAGCCAAAAAAGACAACAACCCTCTCCCTTCACATCCAAATGATTTAGGACCAGAGGAAAGGATAGGTACTCTATCAGCTTCCAGCATTTCTTCTGATGTAGTTCTTAGTTAATCTTACATCATTTTTTAAATACTGACCAACCTCCTCCATTGGTCTAATTGCCTAATCTGGCATCATGTTCATATGAGTAATCAGCAGGTTTGGAATCATTTGATTGACTCACACAGTTCTTGAGGTAATGATAGTGGAGTGACAGATCATACACCATGATGTTTACCTTCTCATGGAAAAGATGGATCAAAGACAATATTTATATTTTAGAAAGTAGGAAGAAAAAACCCTTGTCTCCCTTCTTTGGTAATGATGGCAATAAAATGCGCCCACTGAAATAAGGATAGGTTCTCAGATAAATTTCTCAAGAGACAGCTCTACTGGGAAGAGAAAGAAATTTTGGCATGGAATTGAAGTATTTGAGGATGAAACTCTAGTAACCAAGGAATTATTAAAAAAAAAAAAGAAAAAAGACAAATCATCAAATGTAATTATGACTATAGAAAAAACTGAACAAAACTCCAACCTTATACAAAGCTATAAAGCAACAGAGGCCTTTATGTATCAATAGAGTATATATTCTGATCCCTTCTCCAGAGGCCAGAGAAAACTGGAAGATCAATGTATGCCATCAGTTTCCACCTTGAAGATTTATTTCTCTGGCTAACACACCTGTAGTATCTGAGACCACTGCCTCCCAGTTAATGTACGCAATTCTGATACCCATTTCTTGTGCTGATAATAGATTCAGTTACTAAACTAAAAGATCAGTAAAACTCAGGTGCCATAGTCAACCTGAGTAATGAAAACTCTCACTCAGCTTCGTTTAACCATGACTCATTTAGATTTCATTATTTCCTTAAGAAGAGGATTTAAACCATGTTTTCCATATCCTTGGAAAGTTCTCTTCTGTTCATTAGCCCCTCTGCTCACAGAGCTCCACTAGAAATAACAAATGGTATTGACTCTAGTGATTCAAATATTCTTATTGAATGGGGAAGGCTGGTGATGATTCTGGCCACAAAAATTCAGTGACTGAAGTAAAATACATACTGTGACCTGAAAACTCTAACTATGAAAATACCAACCAATCAACTTGTGTCACATTAGGCAGGCACTGGCCAACAAATAGTTCATCTGTGGTTCTATTAAGCTATTTTATCCAATATATTTATACCAAAGCACTGGTGATAACATTCCATTCATTCCATGTGACAAATATCTATAATATTAATACAGTCTTATGCATTTCTCACTATTACAACTTATTAAGTAGAAATTCATCTCATATTTTAAATAAAATAAACTGTCAGTAAACCGAGCAAAATGGGAGGTATATCCTCTTTTCAGATTATCTAAAATGTTTTCCCTCCTTTTATGAAAAGAGATTACCAGAAAATGCTGTCTTTCTAGACAGTATAGGTTCCCAAATGGCAGGGAAGAACCCAAGTGACAAAGTGATTCTAGATATAAAAATATATAACCTATTAAGTTAGTTAATTAAGGTTTTAGAAGTAGAAAAGAAATGTATTAAAAGAACCACCACTTTCTGTGGTTTAAAGCTTATTAAAATTCTTGGCTATAGCTCCTGAAACTACCTAGCTTGATTGGATGCTGTACACAGACACCCAGTTTTGGTTGGTAACCACAAAACTGTGTTGTAATAACCAAATTTGTTCTGGCCTAAAAGCTGTCCTGCTTCAAATAGACGAAGTAGTCTGTCCACAGCTAATTCAAGTATCTGTAGGAGCACTGTAGTGTAACGTACCATGTACATTCATCTCTTTTCAAATACAAAGAAACAGGCTTAAAGCCTAAGAAAAGAGATAAAAAGAAAAAAAACAGGAATAATTATTTCCCCATGCTGAAAATCTGCTGAGATTTCATTCCATTTCCCTGTTCATGACACTAAGTATTCTCGATGTTATCTTTTCAATTTCTTATTTTATCGTTTTGCTGTGCCACAAGGAGAGAGAAAAATCAAGGACTGTAAGCCTGAGTACAATGTAGAATAAATTCACTCTTAGTTTTCTAAACCTCCGTTTCCAGATTTTTGAAAACCTAAGGCAAATATGGTCAAACTTACAGGGTCAGATAATAGTTTTTCTTTTATTCTTCTATATGGAGTTAGATAAATATCACGAGAAAATAAAGCATTAGAAAAACTCTTTCCCCCGATAACATAAAACTCCCTTACCATTACAAAAAAGTTTTCTTTAAGCTATCATGAAAAAATATTGTAACAGAAAACCATGCCTACTAAGAAGGCATTGTTGTAGTCTTTCAAAGAAAGAAGAGTCTATATTCTCAACCGTGCTTTTTTGCAAATCTTAATGAAGTAACATCTAGGAAATTGCATTTTCAAGTATTTTTTTTCTGTTTGATTGCAATGATCTTGCTTTAAAGTTTTGGTTTTTTGGGTTTTGTTTTTTTTGTGGGCTTTTTTCATTGCTTGGTTTTGGTTTTTGTTTCGGTTACTATGTCAAGAACAAGGGTCAAACTACTTTACAATGCATGCTGAAAGGGAATAGATTCATGATTAACCCAATATTCTTTACTGAAATGACTTGAACTATAGTTCTTTATCTTGGATCTGTAAGCTACATCAATATAAGAAAACAAGATTTATAGTCTACCTACCTCACACTACTTCAGATTATTCAGTGTAAGTCTGGCTACCATCTTTCCTTCTGCCATTCATGCGAAAGCTGCATTTGCCCCCTGTATTTCCTTCCTTTACCACTCATGATCTCTACATTTGAGCCACCAAGAAAAAGTCTCTTGAAGCTTGTGATTATTTTGCTGGATGACTGATGTAAATTTTGCCTTAGGCATATATGATGGAAATAGACAACACTCATTTATTTTTAGAATGAAACAAAGATGATACTGCATTTATCAAGCAACTTACAGACACAACCACCAGTTCTGGGTCAACTCAAATGCCAATTTCTCTTCAGAGTATTTCAAAACTTGAAAGTAAAGCTTCCAAGTGTTCCTACCCCAACAAAGGGAAGAAGTTGCAAGATATCCTTGTTTTCCCTGCATCCTTTTAATGTCCTTTATTTGTACCTTTGCATAGTATTGCTTATAACGAAAAAAAAAAACAAAAACCAAACAAACCAGGCAGAAACATAACTCCAGCATTTCTTTTACACTGTAAATTTTTGTTATGTTGCAACAACCACTTCAGAAAAAAAACCATGAAACTAAATTCTCCCCAAAAGAGGAAAAATCCACCTCAACATTAAGGGAATACATTCACTTCCATGGCAAATAAAAATGAATTAAGAAGTGTGCTTAAAGAATTTAATGAATAATGTTGTGTTCTTTTTCTACATCTTGAATTACTGACTAAACAATGTTGTATTAATTCGATACCACTTGAATCACAAAACAGACACAGATCAGGGCTGATACACTGTTTGTTTCCATCACAAATTTTGTCCCCAGTGGGGTCTATTAATCAGACAAAACTATTTCCTGATGTCTAGCTGAAGAAATTTCCCCACTCAATATTTCAATTTTTTATTGCCTTTTTGTTGTTAAGAGAAAAACAATCCCTTTAAGAATGCATATATTTATACATATATATATATATCTCTAAAAGGAATATAAAGAGCATTATCACTGCTGTTCAGTCAATAGAGACATCATTTATTCTATTTGGATCAGAGTTCTTAAAACCTTTGAAGAAAGAGGCAGAAGTTTAGATACTACTTGCTCTTAACACTCAGAAAACAGAAGTGAAAGAGTCTGGTAAATTTATACCTAAAATCTTGTTTAACAAATATGGAAGAGACTTGAAAAGTACTCTGAGAAGTGACAGAACCTCTTTGCCGTACAGATCAACTCAGTAATTGTCTTCAAATGGGAAGCTCTGCGTGACTAAACAATGAAAAGACAAATATGGGTAAATTGTTGGTAATTTACAGCTCCCTTAGCAGATTTCAGATTGTCCACTGATGCATATTCAGAAGACTGCTTTGAATATATAAATTGCCTGCCGTAGCTTTTGGAAAACTGGTTACCTAGCTAGACGATTACGAAGCTGACATTTACTGTATGTGCAATTATGGAATATACAGTGTCACCGCTTTCAAATGTCACCTCTTTGCCACAGTTCTTATCTCACAGAAAATGTCCTCGCCTCCCTTGAGAGAAGCAGTCTTACTCAACTAGTACCAATGAACACTGGCAAGATATTTACAAAAGCAATTAGCTTTTCTGAGTGCCTAATTTGACATCTTCAAAGATTCTCACTTTAAGAACGAAGTTGTCAAGCCTCTGGAGAGTATGCCCCATTGTAAGGTCCACCTTGTCTCAAGGTGGCACCTGAATTTTTTACTGTTAAAAATCTTAGGTTGTCTTTCTTGTCTATATAACGTTCACATATCATTCTTTATGATAAGACACAGAATGGAGGATACGTGCGTCACCTTACTCATGGGAGCAGATAAGGGAAGTCTCACAAGATTCTAGAGGAGAAATAATAAAATAGACACAAGTATTTTTTGTAGGATTACAATTCCTCCTCTGCTTTTCTAAATATGGGCAGTGCTAAGCTTAACAGTGTGTATTTGGCTTATGCTAAGGGCAAGTTAAATTTTGTTGTTTTTTTCTGTCTATATTGATATTATTTTCACAGTACTAACATGCATTTACTACTAATTTGAAGTACCCTCTTCCATTCCTTAACAGAGCTTGCAGCCATTTTGCAGCATTTGGCATTTAAAAATAAATAAGCAAGTGTTTTACACCTCTCTTTATGCCAGTCTTTATTATAAAGGTTGATTTTATTAACATTGTTGGAAAGGCTCTGGAAAAAAAATAACATCAAAATTTGTCATCTTTCATCCAAAACTCTTCTCACTGGCTGTCACCCCTTCTGACTTGAATACTTTCTCCATTCCAACATTAAATTACGAGACAGGGAGATCACTAGAAAAAGATGCTAAAAAATTCACACCAAAATGAATCTCATTCCTAGATATTTTGGAATGTAAATTCTTCAGGTTTGTCTCTGTGAGAGACTGCATATATATGCAACTACGTCAATGCAGAGATAGTTCTAAACAAACAAATAAAAATGAATAAATTCACTTTCCTTGTCTGGATCTGTTTTTTCTACACATGCAAAATTGTCTCTTATGGTCACAATTCCTTTGAACTCTGCTGTTTGCTCTAGGAAAAAAACTATTATAAACAGTGCAGATGGTTTCAGGGGAATTATTTCTGTTAGAATAAGCAGCAATTTTACTTGACCTATGAAGTCAATATTGAAGTGAAGTTTTGGTCTTAAAATGGGAACAACTGAGAACTACATTTTGGGTTTTTTACACAGAAATCCTATTAACTGTTTTCATTTCACAACAGTGCCTACAGATATTCCAAGTCTTCTGCCGAGGAAACTTGTCTATTGACTAAAACATCACAAAGCCGTACAAGAATTTTCTCCACCAGAGGTACAAATAATGATGTTTTTAGATCACATACAGAAAGAAGAACAGGCTAACATGCATAGTGCCTTCAAAATCTTCACAGGTTTCATTATTTCTCCAGTGTTAGGTGCTTCCTTATATTCACAACATACAGTTGTGGAAAAGACAGCAACATACATAGATTTAAGAAAAAAAAATAAAGAGAAATTAGGTTGAAATGTCAATCATAGTTTTCCATCATGTATAGCAACGATTAAATAAAACACTGACCTCTAAGTGGTTGCACTGGCGGTTTCAAAAATTAAGATGAGCCTGAGCTCATTGTCAGATACGATTGTCAAAAATAAGGTAGTAGAGACACTAATACGAACCTCAGATGGCAGTTCTATTAAGAACAAGAGATTAAAAAACCCCATTGAATATGAAAAAGGGGTTTTCTTCTGCTTAAGCGAGACCAGAATGACATTGCTCGACAAGGATTTTATTTAACAGATGTGTTTAAAATGCTTTAGACTAAATGTGACATGAAAATTATTCTATTGTTTATAGATTTACTGAACAAACAGCTATAGTAATTACAACTACCCCTTACCATGGAAATTGGATATGAATATAGATCAAGATGTTATTGTTACCTTTGGAAGTACAGTCCACGACCTCATTACTGATTGCAAAAGAAAGATTTCTTTCAACCTTTGCAGTCACAAAAAAGCAATCTGTATCTTTTTACTTCCATTTTATTATAGCTTTTCTTTACTCAAAGCATTTTGAATACAATCTACTTGTAAAGAAAAACGCTTTCTGCTGCGTTTGAGGTATCTATACATGCAATCAAAGCTGCGTCTCGAATTTGTATTCATGCATTTCAGATAATATTACCTTGGCTAATGTTACTGCAAATAAATGTGTAGCCATAGCAGCAGAGAACTTGATGCAACCTGCAAAGCCTGACCAAAAACTTGGTGAATAATGCAGCTTTCTGTGCTGCAGTGGGCTCTGTGCTGCCTTAGATAGGCTGCTATGTGTATTTGAACTTAACTAGCTTGACATATAAGTGCAAGCGGCAAATATGCGTTGACTATTGTTGTAAATAATTGATAAACTCAGATCAGCCATAGCTATTAGCTGCTTGAAATGATCTTCTAATGTGCAAAATCCTGATCATTGAAAATTAAGTGCTTTCTTCTGCTCCCTAAACAAAATAAAAAAGCTCCCCTGTTAGATGCTATTGAACCAAAACGTCACCAAAGTACAACACTAAAACCATACTAATACTCTACTTGTGTCATAGAGGGCTCTGAATGGGAATTACAGCAAAAGTATATTCCACAATATTTACTGCAGTTTATGGCTCTTTGCAGTAAACTGTAACATTAACAGGTAGTTTTGAACATATACGTAATTCAGTTGTTAATTTAAAAATACAAAGCACCACGAATGGAAATGAACGAAATAAGGATACCAATCATAACTATGTCAATGAAAATCTAAGTGAAAATGATTTGTATTCTTAAGGTGTCAGAACATTTCCAACATCTAGCAACTCCAAACGTGTATTATTTCTATTAGTTATGCAGCAGGGCTTTTCCTCAGGAAGAAATTATCTGACTTGATGGGCCTTGTCACAAGCAGAAAAAACTACAATTGGCAATTCTGAGTGGATTTAAATTTGACAAAACCCACATACCATGTTAGAAGGAGGCAATCTGTTCAATAAAAGAAGAGTGCGGTAGGACTGAAAATAAAATAACACACCCAAGAGGCTACCCTGGGATGCAGCACGAGAGCCAATACTCCTTTTTAATCAGAAATATCAGCTGAACACTACCAGAGCTTTCTGGAGAGTTCAGCAGATCACAAAGAGAAAAAAAAAAGGACAACCAATGGCTAGCATTCCACTAAATTTACCATCCCTCCTTTCTTTTGTTAAGAAGCTCATTTAGTTAAACAATGTCATTCCTCAGTTCTAGAGCTAAGTAATGTTGGCTTGCTCTCCTGTATTACTTCGGTTTATAGAGTTTGGCTCAGCCTTACAACGAAGTGATAGCTTGATACCTTGAGCAGTACCGTACTGAGGATGAGGATGACAATACAGAGAGAGATTTCCTTCCTGCCTCCATTTATATTACAGCTAAGGAGAAATTGCATGTTCTGGCTGTATTTCTCTCTTTTGCCATCCCCTGTGAGACAACAAGCCACTAACTACTCTCTATTTCCATCTATGCTTGGGTCTGATTTGTATTCCACTTTTTTAGAGAAATGTCTTTAGTCATAAAGACTAAAACATTTTTTATTAATTTGCTTGGTTTTGTTTCAAAACAGAAGAAATAAGCTAGAACTTGATGGCATCTGCTCAACAGAAGTTGCTACAGTCTGAATGACTCAGAGGACAGACATTTCAGGTTACAGCTTGTAATTCTTTTTGACTGCACGACGAGTCAAAGAAGTTCATCTTAGGAATGAGTCTGCAGTGTGTATTAATAAAGTATAACTACTGTAAGTGAATCTGTTACAGTTTCAGCAGAACAAGCAGTAACCAAACCAGTTACCAGTTAACCCAAACAGCCAAAACCAGTACAGAAGCAAACAAGGAAAGTGTTTGAATTGCTGCTTGAGGACTTTTATTGGTCTCCATGTATTTTCAGGCTTAGAGTAAGCCAGTGGCTTTTTTTTTGCCGTGATATAAAATCTAGCATCTCTTTGAAATTTTAGGTTCGGAAAAAGAGCAAATCAATGAAAAACCTAACCAGTACTTCTGTCTAATGACATATCTCAGTTTTCCTGAAGTGGGCTGAAATCACAGACTTCTTGATTATAGGGCGTATAGTTAATAGACCAATACATATACTATTCATCACTTATTATTACACATATACATAGAAAGAATAGGTTATTGCATATGTACCTATATTAGATTAAAAGTGCATGAAAAAAATTACACAGAAAATAATACTGAAAAACCCCTGACTATACATTGTTGAACTTGGAAACAAAAATCAGAGAAATTTCATCATTGTAATTCTTACATTGACTGGCAACATCATTAACTTCAGGAGGTTATTATTATCTAAAAATAAACTTGGAAACTCAGGTCCTAGTATCCATTCTAGATACTATGTAATCTACACAACTTCTAATTGCACAATAACAAAATAAATTATTAAAAGCAATTCCTAACTTACCCACACAGGCTTTGAATAGCACCAAAAAAAACTTCACCTCAAGGCTGAACTTGGAGCAACCAATGACCATATATTACTATCAAAAAACCATAAAGGCTTTGCTAAGTGAACTCACCATAATCTACACCAAGTTTAGTGTTTTGTTTGTCTCAAGACAGGAAGATGTAACATGCAAATATTGTGACAAGTGTCAACAAATCAAAAACATAATAATGAATTCCTTAAAAGCAAGCTCACAGTTACGTTATCCTGTTCCTGAGCTAACAAGACAGGTGAAAGAAAAGATGAATTCATTTTAAAAAGTCTGAGAAACGGATTGTTTCAAAACGCTCTGTGGAAAAACTGACTTGGGTAAAACCGACAAAGGATCCATGAGTTTACTTCTACTTTTCTCTCCAAATCATATATCTGAATTACAAACTGCAGCACCAACTTATATCCATTTGATGTACAAATCAGTACCTGGATTAGACTAGGATTTTGCAGAATTAAAATTTTTAGGGTTATTTTTGTTTGGTTTTGGTGTTTTGTTTTTAACCTGAAACATAAAACATGGCCCTACTGTTTGTCCAAATGCAGTTAGTTTGAAAACTGGAAACTACATTGTTCAGTTAGTTAGCTAGCTAGAAAGGGTTGAAGGAAAGCAATATTTAACATAATTTTCTTTCAAGCAGAAACACTTATGGGGTAAATTCAGATGTACTCTGTAGTCATTATTCAAACATCAATATGTTATGTGCTAGGCAAGCACCTGTCAAATATACTTGATTTTTCTTTGAGCAAATTCCTATAAGTGAATTAATTATCTTTAAACTGTCCTTCTAGCTCTATTTTCTTTAATTCTGTGTTCAATAATGCCGAATTCTGTATGTTCTTTTTTTTTTTTTTTTTTTTTTTTTAAAACTANTTTTTTTTTTTTTTTTTTTTTGCTGTAGACACTAAAGAAATAAACACTTAAACATGAAGCATAATTAGTATCATCAATTTGATGGCATCTGCTTTATAAACTCCACAGTGCATTTAAACATCAAAGGATAATGTATTCTGTTTAAAAAAAAATAAGGAAGGAGATTTTTCTCTAAATTTCAATGACTCTTTTTAATAGAACTACTGCATCTATGAACCTTTTCCTGAGCCCACTAGTTATGAGCCACTGAAAACAATCACTCTGGACTCCTCAAGCTTAATTGAAAAATAGCTAACATAATAATATTCTGTAAATTGTCTAACAAAGCCAACAAGCACCCACATCCTCATTGCAGCTTTTCACATATGAGCAAGTCCTACTGTTTACAGTGAAATAGTGCAGAAGTTTATGAATAAACATGCATAAGACTCATGCTCAAAATCTGGAGAACTATTTTGCAATGAGGTAACATTAATTTACTACTACTTTGCTGATAAAACATCACTTTTGAATTATACTGGTAAATGACAGCTTAAACCATTCCAGCTATAATATCAAGAAAATCAATGAATGCAACAAGTTTTCTGATTCTGTATCATAAACACTTAGCAACACTTAAAATGTTCCACAATCTCTGCCATCTATTATAGTTCTGTAGTCCATTAAAAAACCCTTGCATAATTGTTCTAAAGGATTATAAAACTACTACATTTAAAAACATCACCAAATTTTATATAAATAAAAACCCCACAAAAGACAGGAGAGCTTTACAGGTAAGCAATCAGTATAGTTTTGAGATGTAATATTCAGGTGATTCTTAAAAAGCTGGTTTCAATATGGTTTCAGTGTTCCACTAATGTAGAAAACAGAAAACATCACAGCAGTGTTTTGAAAGGGCAGAACAACTACATAAGCTAAGTTAAAAAGAGCATGCAATTCATGAATATGGTTCATTACCATGGTTACAAGCTTTCAGCACAGGCCGCTGTGTGGTTGGACTGAGATTTTGCGGTATGTCTGCAAAAGCAAGGAAACAACAGAAATAAAACATATCTTTGAATGTTACTGGAGTATTGTAACAACATCACTACGTAGAAATATTTAGAAGTTAGATATTTCTAGGACTAAAGGGACAGTTATGCACCAATGAAATAATTTAATCCACTTATTGGGAAGACGACTTTTACTTCCCCCATTCAACTATAAACCCTTAAAGTACATGTGGCTGTATTAAAGATTCTTTTCATAACGATCACGCTACGCTCAGTTCACTAAATCTCTGAAGTGCTACTGACATCAGCTGAACAGCCTCAACATCCCTGAAAGTTGTCATTGCAAGAAAGAATTAAATCTGATAATATTTAGTTTCTATCTAGAGCACTGGACCCATAACACTTTTAACTTTCTCCAGGTAATAAAACGTAAATAGAACGTTCACCTTTAGACCTTGGTGTCCTTTTCCTTCGGTCTCGAAAAGCCGCACCTGATTGCAAGGCCTCCAACAGGCTATCCATAACTCCAGTCTCCTCACCTTCTGTAAAGGAGAGAGAAGGAATCCTCCGGGTTACCATAGCAATATCAAAGCATAACAATAGTAACAATAAACAACAACAATAAAATATATTAATGGTATTATTAAAACCGTTTCAAACCTATAGGAGGGCTTTAACATTCACAAATTGCTCTCTTGCAACTAATCGCAGCAGATTTGGTCTTCTATACATTAAACTAGGCCAAATTTTATTCCCTTCATTTCACATTCCTTCTTCTCTAGACTGAGAATCAAGCAAAGTTCTAAGTGAAATGTTATTTCACTCATATTTTCATTTCAGTATCCTCTTGCAACCGCAAATAATCCGTTTCATGTCAGTTTTCAAGAGCTGTCCCTTAAATGATCTGCTATATTAGACAAGAGATCATTTCAGTTATTGCTATATAAAGCTGAAATTGTTTCTCAGCAGGAAGCTGAGTGAACAGTATTGGGACTGGATAAGATACAGAGTGATATCCATAGGTAGCTTTAATCAAAAGCCATTTTCCCTTCGTATTTAATAACCCCTGGCCAGTATTAAATAATTGATGTAGTTCAGGAAAATTCTACGCGTTGTATCACACATGTATGTATAATAACCCCCAAAAGAATTATCAATGTTAATGTGAGATTATCATTGAATGCAAGCATTAAATGTCCTACTTTTATTTCCTCTAATAAACACATCGGAAAATGCTAGATTTCTGAACCTTGTTAAACCCTTGTGTCTATGCCTGGGAGGACAAAGAACACAACTCCAGAGATTTACTATATGACAAAAAATCACCACAGAGGAATAGAGAATTACATGATAGAAATCTCACTATGCCTCACTGGGCAAAACCCCCGTAGGTCAACACGCGCCTTGGATACAGTCAGACATATCACATAGTTCTGCAGTTATTCCTAACAGTGAGTATTCAAATTAGGATCTAAATTAGCTGATTGTTACAAGATGCCATGTCATTAATTTAAGGAATTCTGAAAGGGCTGGACTACAAGTAAGGAAGCAAGGCAACCTTCTTGACCTGAATACAGGGGAAAACGATTATGGGAAATGTTGCTTTCCAACTCTAGTTCTATTTGTTTTTCTCCTTTAAATAAATTCCATCGTTCAATAAGCTTTAAAGAATTTTAGTATCTTTCTAAGGTAAATGGTTTCAAGGGTAAAAAAAAATAATTTGGACAAAAAAAAACGTTCAAAGTTGCATAGATGAAGGTCTGGTAAAGTACTATGAAAACAGCGTGGGCCGAATCATGAATATGATGTTCTAGAAACATTTTTGCTTTCATTATTCTACCACTAAGTCTAGAGGTTCAATCTAATTTATCTTCAGAGAAACTGAAGCCTGGATATCAATTAAAAGCAGAAGAGGAAAGGATAACAAAAGGAGGCACAAGATTTTGGGAATCAAGATATGCAAACTGTTACTTAAATAAAAAGAAATAAAATCTATGGACTTAAAATTTGAGCTTTGTTCTCCACAAGTTAAAGAACAATGTCCTTCAAGTATAACTTAAAGTCACATAGTGGTAATCTCTCCATAAAATAGTAAGAGTTTATATATTAAAAATTATATAGCAATACACATATAAAAATATGTAAAGCTTATGCCAGATGTTCCCTAACATTGTTAAACTCCCTTGTTAAATTGCATACCATTGGCCTTGCCCCATTGATCCAGCCTGTCCAGGTCCCTCTGTAGAGCCTCACTACCCTCAAGCCAATTGACACACATACCTAACTTGGTGTCATCTGCAAACTCACTGAGGGTGCATCAAATCCCCTCATCCAGGTCGCTGATAAAGATATTAAAGAGAACTAGCCCAAATACTGAGCCCTGGGAAAAACCACTTGTGACTGGCCGCCAATTGGATTTAACTCCATTCACCATCATTCTTTGGACCTGGCCATCCATTCAGTTCTCTACTCAGGGAACAGCAACCCTGAGTAATTCTTTTCTCTATAATCCATACTATCAGAGTAGTTAACAACCTTACATAAAAGAGAGGGGGCACTCAATGCCACTGTCCATGTCGCTGATAAAGATATAAAAGAGTGCTCATTACTGACCTCTGAGGAATAGCACTTGCCATTGGTCTTCACTCAGACATTGAGCTGTGACTGCAACTCTTTGAGAGCACCCAGCCAATTCCTCATCCATTGAGTCATCCATCCATCCATCAAATCTATGTCTCCAATCCAAATTTAGAGACAAGGATGCTCTGTGGGACAGTGTCAAATGCTTTGCACAAGTCCAGGTAGATGACGTCAGTTGCTGTTCCCTTATCCGCCAACACTGTAACCTGTCATAGAAGGCCACCAAATTTGCTAGGCACAATTTGCCCTTAGTGAAACCATGCTAGCTGTTACCAATCACCTCCTTAATTTCCATGTGCCTTAGTATGGTTTCCAGGAGGTTCTGACCCATAATCTTGACAGGGAACAGAGGAGAGATTGACTGGTCTGTAGTTCCACAGGTCTTCATTTTTTCCCTTTTTAAAAATGTGGGTTATGTTTCCTCTTTTCTAGTCAGGGGAAACTTCATCATATTTAAGAAGTCATGGCACTCTGGTGGATAGTGGTTTAGTCACTTCATCTGCCAGTTCTCTCAAGAACTGCAGATGCAACTCCTCAGGTCCCATGGACTTGTGCACCTTCAGGTTCCTTGGAGAGTCTTGAACATGATCTTCTCTATTAATCTGGTCTATTAATCTCCCTGATCTATTAATACGGTTTGAAATGCACTTTACAAAAAATCACTCAGATAATATATTCAGCTTCCTGGGTCTTGGGGTTTTGTTTTGTTTTATGGTGGTGGGGTTTTTCTCCTGGTTTGTTTGAGGATTTTTTGGTGTATTTAGCTTTTTTTTTTTTTTTTTCTCCTTACTTTCCTCTCTTCATCTGATGTCATGCAATTCGCTAAAATACTCGTGTCTGGAATGAAAATACGCTGTGAATAGTTTCAAATCAAAGTGATGCTTCAAGAAATTTTGAGGCCAAGCCATTACACACTAAGGTATGTGAATTTTGGAAGAAACTTTATAAGCATTTTGGGTAACAGTAATTAAAAAAAAGATTGAATAATATCGTAGTCACCAAAATGATACCATAAATGTTTATGGAAAAGAGTTTATAAGCTTTGTTTTAGGAAGAAACAGCAGAAGGAAAATCTCAGTCCTATTTCAGCACATCATCTCTTTCTTTTTAAGCCTGTCCAAGACTACTATGTATTTCATAGTTATTTCAAAAACTTAACAGTTTTCAGAAGAAAAAAAGTCTTGGTGCATAATCTACTATACTATAAAACAACCCATCAAATAAATAAAAAAAGAGATTTTAAATAATAGAACAGAAACACTGCAAACCCACAACTTCTTGTAGCATAGCTGTAACATATTTATGGGTACTATCTGTTTTTCATACTCATCTGAAATGTACTGTATATAAAAACTGTATTATAGATTAGCGCTTCCATTGACATGCAAAACAGCTAACAGAAGAATAAATGGAGTATATAGAAACTTGAATTAAAAAACTTCTCTAGTCGTTTCTCTGTATGCATGGATGTATTGAAAAAAGATAACCACTGCAAACAAAAATATTCATAGTGAATAATTTATGCACCCAACACATGCAGAAAACCTTGAGTTAGGTTCCAGGTTCTTTTTTTTTTTGATGCCTATGTCAACAGTCGACTGTGACACGTTCTATGAAGCTACACAGCTAGCTACTAATACCCATACTATCTATAATATTACCCAAGTTTCTATGACAAGAAGTTGAAGAAATGAAAGTGTACCATGCAGTATTTCAGAAACCTTTCAAATTGCCCTAGGAGACCTGCATGCAACATTGCTACAGTGATAGTGTAAGAGTCGCAAATATTGTTCAATATTAACACTTCCTATGGGGCCTTTAAATCGGCTTTCACAAGCTGCTGCAGTCTGCTGTCACCACTCCCAACTGGCTTCCTAATTTGTCAAGTGTATCAATGCTCTGACATCCTGCAACTAGCAATTCCAGTTGGCTTGCAGATCGCTACACAGCCCACAATATTTCCTTTGAGAATACACCCTGTTATGATCTAAATGATCTCTTTTCCTTCAGTTGCAGAATAGGAGATTTAAATACTTCCGAATATGACATCCAATTAAAATGCATACAACTGTCTTTTAAATCACATCTAAAACAGAGGTAAACTTGCCAAAAGAGCTGCTAAGTTTTGCCCTTGACATTTCAGTGCCAAGTCAGATATAAACTACCTAATTTCATAATTACATCTTAACAAATGTTAAGAATATTAGAGACTCTTCTTCAGTGTGTCGAGGATCATAAGCTTTACAGTACAACTTTAACATGTCTTACAATGATAGTAACAGATACTGCAGTTAGTAATGACTCCTGCATTTTATGTACTTATTAAGGAACAAATGATATATACCATAATTCCAGGAGCAGTAGTCCACCGGCATGATACAATCACAAATATCATTAGCAATATGGTTTTAAAATAACAGTGGTGCAAAAAGATTACTTCAGATGAAAAGTGTTTCATTTTTAGAGTTCCCCTGTGTAGGAATCAGAAAGCACAAACCATTTGGAAGCAGAAAGCACAAACTATCGAAACTCATCACTGTTGATAAGCATCTAGTGTCTAAAGCAGACACTGAGGCGGGGTGGAGATCCTGTGGTCCAGCTTGTGCTGACACGGAATGTGCAGTGGGACCAGGTGGCCAGACCCCCATTCTCTGGCTTATCTCAGTAGTTAACTGTGCCCAAGCAGAAGCAATCAAGGCTGGAAAGCTCATCAAGAGGTGTTCTGTGCATCTGATAAGCAGACTTAAAGGTTTGCCTACAGTCACATCCCCACATTTCACACATTGGTAGAAAACTTTGCACATTAATAGGAAACTGAAATATAAATGTTGGTCCTGTTTTGGACCTGAGTTGTGGGACAAGAATTCAACACCAAATCCTAGGGACAGACAGACTGATGGGTTTGTCCTCCTCGTCCCCCACAGAAGGGATGCCTTTTGGTAAGACTTGCGTCTCGCCTATGCTGAGTGTAGGTCTGTTTGTTTTACCCCAGGAAATTACTTGTATTTTGAACTATATAATGATTTCTGCAGCTTAGTGTATTTATCACTGGCAATCTTAAAGAATCTGTGTATGTTGCAAGTGAAAATAAACCGTGTTATTCATCAATCCAATTGCTTCTAGTGAATGCAACCAGACCTACAGTATAATAGACTATTCATGCATCTAGGGTCGGATCTATAATCACGGGAAAATTGTGCTATTTGCGCATCCAACTGCTCCCTCTCACGGAACCGGACCTACAGCGTACGGGCTGTCTGTGCATCTGGTGCTGGACCTATAGACACAGCGAATAAGCTGTTCGTGAATTTTCACTATTAACTGGACCTAAGTGTTGTCCGGAGTCAGACCTACAGCGACACATCTTAATTGGTGTACCTCTTAAGAGATCAGCCCAGCCGCCCCTAGCCCCTCTAATCTCTGAGGACCGGCTAGAACGCAAGGGGGCTTTTCTCTTATTAAATTCACCCCCCTACACACACGCTTCACTCAACACCCTGAATCTGCCCAAAATAAACTAAACCATCACATTGAACACTAGGACTCCAGAAATTCTCTTTAGCAGGAGAAAAACACTTAATAACATGTCTGTTTCATCTTTAAGGAATCAAAGCTTTATTCAGACACTCCTCTCAAAAGAAAAAAAAAAATCCGCTTTTTTAATGATGGAAATAGAATTTTCAGGAAAAACAAGTCAAGAATTCTTTAGCACGGTTTCTGTTGATCTAACCTATTCAATCTGTACATTGAAGAGATTTATCTACAGGGACTTGACTGTCATTTTCCACTGGGATCTGTTTATGGCATTGCAATTACATACAGCTCCATGGCAGCACTCAAGTTATTATATAATTTAAAATCAAATTTGGAGTGCTGAAGCTATTTGTTTTTCTTGTCTGAAGAATTAAGTTCTGATCTCACAATTCAGTAGTTACTAGAATGAATACTTTTTTATTCTTGTATAACTAGAATACAAACTTTATTTCTCTTCAGCCTAGGATATAATTCAGGTTGGATATAAAATACCTAGTTTTTGGTCAAGTGGAATTTAATCTCTTTGCAGCCTTCTTCCAGGTTTATCTACGTCATGACATGGTGCCTTTATGTAAAAAACTTCTGAGGCAAGTGAGTACCAGGCTTGGGGCAATGACAGCAGAGATTTTTCTGGGCTATTCACACAAGGTGAAGACAATGACACATCTTTTTAATTTGTTACTGGTGCAACTTTACTACCAAGACATCATAAGAAGTCCTGTATGTTTTTTTGTATAATGGCTGATTTTGACTAATACAACCTATGAAGCAATGTTCAGCTGGCTAAAGGTCTTCTATCTGAGTAAAAATAGATGGACTATTCTCTAAACAACATGATAAGAGGAAAGCTTTAGCAGTGGTAAACTGTTGCGTGACTTAAACTCCACGGAGCAGAACAGCAGATCACAGACAGGGAGATAATTTAAGCCATCAATGCAGGAGTGAGCTCTGATGTTTTGGAAGTGGTTCCATCTTTTCAGAGTCAGAGTCTCAGAGGCAGCCAGATTCTGTGATGCATTCATAGTGATAATATGTAACAAACTCTAGAGCTCTTTGCCTTATACATGAACAGGTCAGGAGACTTTTTGAAGGCTCTTGTATTGTCAACATGAAAATACAAAAAAACCCCTTAATGTTCAGAGAAAGAAAGGTTTCAAAATGTTTAACAAGGTGACCACCAGACTCTTCACTCCAATGAAATTCAGATAGAATCAGAATGGTTTAAGTTGGAAGGGACCTCCAAAGGTCATCTAGTCCAGCCGTCTTGCAGTGAGCAGGGACATCCTCAACTGGATCAGGTTGCTCAGAGCCTTGTCGAGCCTCACCTTGAACATCTCCTGTGATGGGGCCTCAACTACCTCCCTGGGCAACCTGTTCCAGTGTTTCACTACCCTCATGGTAAAGAACTTGTTCCTAACATCCAATCTAAATCTGCCCTTCTCTAATTTAAAATCATTGCCCTTCGTCCTGTCACTACAGGCCTTTGTAAACAGTCCCTCTCCAGCCTTCTTGTAGGCCCCCTTCAGGTACTGGAAGGTCTCTATTAGGTCACCCTGGAGCCTTCTCTTCTCCAGGCTGAACAATCCCAGCTCCCTCAGCTTGTCTTCATAGGAGAGGTGTTCCAAACCTCTGATCATTTTTGTGGCCCTCCTCTGGAGTCTTACAAAGAAATTGTGGGTGGATGTTAAGAGTATCTTTGTCCACAAAATGCACGGCATATACAGACTTCAACTTTTTCTGGCAAAAGCCATAGCATGAATCGGATAATCTTCATTGACAGGTGAGTAAAGGAATACATGGCTATCACTTTGAGTTTCAATGATGATGCACAGACTAGAGTTGTGACTTGTAACAGAACACAGGGCGTTCCTTTTACCCTGATCAAGTCTTGCAAGAACTAGTGAGAAAAAGAAAATTTTTAATGTACAGATACAAAGCAGAAACAGCTGCCAAGTGTGTCTTGAAGGGACTGTTTGAAATGATAGTTCCTTTTAGATTTAAAAAGTGTTAAATCCAACTTTGGCCAGAAATATCACTATTCACTTGTCTTTCCTGAGCGGTGACTTCAGGCAAAAGACAGATACCAGCCCTTCCCAAAAGCAAAACACACGTATATACCTCACAGGAATAACATAAACAGTCTAGTCCAGCATCAGCCGAGTTACATTTCTTACTGATGCCCAGAGTAATAAACCTTTCCTAGTGCTTCAGAGCCTTAGGCAAGCATACTATAAAAAGGTATGATTTTCCCAAATGACTGATGCATCTATTCTGTAAATCTTCTAGCTGGGGAGAGTTGTTTTCATGCCATCTTGTTTGCTTCTGCTGAAATTGTTCCATTGTTGTCATAAAGTGCTTCTATGGTATAGAAAGATAGATTTTTGACTCAACATATGAATGAAAGTGTGCTCCAAATTCCAAAGAGCTCAAAACAAGTGAAATGCAAACAAAGCATCCATCCTCCACGTGCCCTGAAAGACGGCTGTCTCTTTCAACAATTGTTGAAATTATGGTTGGTAACTACACTAATTTAACATCTATAAGGTAATTCATACCATACAAAAAACCAAACCAGAAGTAAACTGACTGTAGAGGAGGTTCTGTACCATAGAGATGCAAAAATACTTCAGTGATATAAGCTACCTATTTCTGCACCCCAACTGGATCACAATTTTGCATTTAAGCAATGGGACTGATAAGAATCTTAATATTGAACTTTGTAATAAAAATGTATACATTTCTGATATTCATCGTGAGTCTATAGTTCCCTTTTTTTTTTTCTGTGACAACATAAGAGAGCCACTGTAAACTCACTTATCCAAGATGGTTTACCTTGTTTCCAGATTCAATAGAGTTTGCCAGAGCAAGTTTTTCTGAGAGAGATCCCCAAAAAGTTTTCCTGAGATGGACTTAGAGAAGAATAAACAGAATGCCAAGCCTTAGGAGCCATGTACCTCAGGACTTGATACTGGGGCTAATATTTATAATATTTTCCTTCATGATCTGAATGATGGGACAGAGTGCACCCAAAGTAAGTTTGCATATGGTGCAAAATTCAGAGGAATGTATGACATACAAGACGGTTGTGCTGCCATTCAGAGGGATCTTGACAAACTGGAGAAATGGGCTAAAAGGAATCTTAATGAAATTCAACAAAAGACCTACATGTGGTGAGGCATAACCCCATATGCTTGTGCAGGTGGGGCTAAGCAGCTGGAAAGCTGCTTTAAAAAAAAATAAATTGGGAATTCTGGCGGACAACATATTGACCATGTGCCTTTGTGGCAATAACAACCAAGGAAAAGCATTGTCAGCAGGTCAAGAAAGGTCATCCTTCCCCTCTACCCCACACTGTAGAGACTTGTTCATAGTCCTGGGCCCAGGTCCAGGCTTCCCAGAATAAGGAAAGCAAACATATCCAAGCAAAGTCAGTCAACGGCCACAAGGATGATCTAGGGACTGGAGCATCTCTCACATGAGAACATGCTGAGAGAGCTGGGATTTTTCATCCTAAAGAAGAGAAAGCTCATGGAGATGGGTGACTGGGTGGGGTGTAAAAATGACCAAGCCAGTCTCATTTCAGAGGTACCCAGATACAGGATAGGAGGCAGTGAGTGCAAATTGCATTCAAATGTAAGATTTTCCCTTTTTTTTTTTCCTGTTGAGAGAGGTCAAATGCTAGAACCAGTTGTTCATTTACAATGGAAACTCTCAATAGGGCTACAATTGGAATACTTTTCCGCTAAGTCCGCTGTAACAGTAACTAACAGTCTAAAAATTAAATGATTTATTTGCATACACATTTACTCTCTCACCAATTCAGTGATGGAGGATATTCTAGTAATGTATTATAGTTTGCATTAGCTGGTAATACTTTTTTAAAAGCTAGTTTAAAGACACTATCTTCTTATAACCCTTTTTATATTCACTCTATTCTGCTTTTTTAGTGGAAAAAATAAAGCCGTTAAATTAAGTAGAATGCTAAATTTTAGTTACTTACATTTAATCACTCATAGCTAAAACAGACCAACCTTATGCAGTTATCTAAGATGAAGATTTGATAGGACAGCTAATAGTGAGAGCTATCAGCTACATATGAAGTCAGTCATTAAGCTTTACTGTTAATGAGTCATTTTTTCTGTTCTCTTTACATGTCACAGCTCGAACTCCGATGACACTGACAAGAATGCAATCAATCTGTTCTTCAGACGAGCCAAAACCCACTATTTTCATCAGCGTTGTTTCACAGAGGGGAAAAAAACAAAAAACAAAACAAACAACTTGAGACATATCAATTACAATTTAATTTAGAAAGCAGTTAGAACTACTGTAGTAGCATTTTTAACTGAACGTAACTACTTATAAGAATAAACGTAGCCGAATATAATATATGTGTGTGGGTGTGTATGAACATCTTGTCTCTTGGTTACCGTGTGCCTCTGAAGGAGTTCATTGAGCACAGGGGAAAGACATTACTCTCTACATTCAAACTTATAAACAACTGATAAATCAAAAAATATACACAATGATCACTCATACTGACAGTTGTGCTACAGGGATGAAGGGTTGAAGGAAATTTAGAAGTTATATAATTTCTCACTTGTGGAGCGATAAAGTTCTTACTGGATTACGTGAAGGAAAGTTTCCGGACAGCTTTGAGTTGTCAAGATCCTTTTTGTTTGGGTGGCTATACATGTACAAGCATACCCAGAAGGATCCTATCAAAGGTCCACCTAGCCCTGCATCTTTTGTGCACTAGTAGCCAGTATCAAATATCTATAAAAAGGACAAGATAAATATGTACTGACATTTCTAGGATAGTCTCTTGGTTTCCAGCAGTTTGTGATTCAAAGACTTTGCGTTTGCATTTAATAGCTTTCAATGGATAGAAGCTGCCAGAGAAATCAAGTAACTTCTGTCAGTAAGCTTCAGAGCAAGAATATTTTGGTATGCAGTAACAACTTCGTACTTCTGTACAACCACTGAGGTACTGCTGAGTGAAGATAAGCGTCACAGTGAACAGTGCAGAAAAAGAAGCAGCAGCAGACTCAGTTTAAAGGAAGAGTCAGAGGCATAACCTTCTCTTCTGCTTGCCTTCCAACAATGACAGAGGAGGTTCTTGGCTCTTTTACAACCTTGGACTAAAGAAAGTAAAAATAAAGCATACTCTCCAATGCTTTGGTAAGTATATTTATTCCTTCCCCTCTCTGCAACTTAAGAAAGGAAACTTTTGATGATTCAGAAAAAAAACAGAAAGAATAAAAGCATTTACACATAGCAGGAGTGAGAGTTTAAAGAGGATTCTGATGTCTACTTCCTTATGGAAGAGACGTGAGGTATGATTTGGAGTAGTAAATGCTTACTCAGACCAAAACCTACTATCTGCATAAATGTTAGAGCTCCTAAACCCAAAGATAGCTCCAGAAATTGTAATTTGTTTTCACGGCAATGCCATTTTAAGTTTGCGGCATTCTTTTCACATTCGTTTAGAAATTTTACTGCTACAATATAAATGACAAGTCATGATAATATTTATCTACAGAAATTACTTTAATGACCCTTAATTTTTTCAAGCAGTTCTGTTTGTTTTGACTATTTCTCTTTCCCAAATGCAGCTGCTATTTAGTTTTTCAGGGGCTTTGTGTAAATCTCAGTTTCACAAACACCCTTCAGCTACTGTCTCCAAAGATTCCAATTCTATGTAAAATTTTCAGAAAGAAAAATAATTGTTTCACAGAATCGTCATGGTTGGAAAAGACCTCTAAGATCACTGTGTCCAACCATCAACCCCAAAACAAACACGCAAAAAATCACCAAAAATCTAGAAAATACCCCGCCCCAAAAAAACACCTCACCATCCCACTAGAGCATGTCCTGAAGTGCCTCATCTGCATGTTTTTTAAATGCCTTCAGGGATGGTGATTCCAGCACCTCCCTAGGAAGCCCATTACAACACCTGACTTCCTCTAGTCCTGTTGTTACTTACTCAGGAGAAGAGGCCAGCACCACCTCACCACAACCTCCTTTCAAGTAGTTGTAGAGAGCAGTAAGATCTCTCCTCAGCCTCCTCTTCTCTAAACTAAACAACCGTAGTTTCCACAATCTCTCCCCACAGGACTTGTTCTCCAGACCCTTCACCAGTTTGGATGCCCTTCTACGAACTCACTCCAGCAACTCAATGTCTTTCCTGTGGTGAAGGGCCTAAAACGGAATGCCGTATTTGACATGTGGCCTCACAGGGGCACAATGATTTCCCGTCTCCTGCTGGACACACTATTTCTGATACAGGCCAGGATGCTGTTGGCTTTCTTGGTCACCTGGGCACACTGCTGGCTCATATTCAGCCAGCTGTCAACCAGCACCCTCAGGTCCCTTTCCGCCGCGCACCTCTCCAGCCACTCTTCCCCAAGCCTCTAGTGTTGCCGGCTGTTGTGACCAAAATGCAGGTCCTGGCACTTGGCCTTGTTAAACCTCATACCACTGGCCTTGGCTCAACAATTCAACCTGTCCAGATCCCTCTGCAGAGCCTTCCTATCCTCAAATAGATCAACATTCCCACCCAATTTGGCATTGTCTGCAAGCTTGCTGAGGAAGCACTCAATCCCCTCATCCAGATCATTGATAAAGACATTGAACAAGACCAGCACCCAAAGATGAGCAAACCTCTCATTCTTTTGGAGCTGCTATTTAGCACAAAGAAGCAGCTGCTGCATTCTGAGCTCATGGGTTGCCAACAAGTGCATGAACTACACCTCCATGCTTCACAAGATTTAGCACCTTTGAGATCTTGTTAGAACATGACTTGTGACTATTAGCTGTTGGGTTTTAATTAATATACATTCAAATCAGTTCTGCTTTTTTTCACACTAGAAACATTCAATTCCCTGAACATCCTACGGTGTGAGACCTGCTAAGGTTTTGCTGTATCTCATCTTCTGCTGTGACTTCTGCAGATGTATCACACATTGTTTCTCGGGGTAGATTTATTTTTTTTTAATTGAACATACCTATCTTTTATCTTTCTCTGTATCATTTTCATGTACAAAACGTGACAATTATTCTTAAGGGAACACCTGTTCTCAGTAATTTACCCAGATTTATACTTCACTGTCAAAACAATACAATTGCAGCTGAAATACAACCTCCATACTTAGTGACATATCAGGTGACATCTCCTTTCTGGTGGATTTGTGGTCAATGCCTGTCACAACTCATTCCTCATATACAGGATTTTTTTCTTTTAATAGGCATAAAGCAAAATTACACCTAATCTCCAAGCTTGTCATGCGCTGACTGTCAACTGCCCACTAAGTATTAAGATAAGTATTGAGTAGGCAATATAAGGTCCCAAAGTTCTTTCTGTTCATTGTTATTTAACGTACGAGGAAGAAATTATACTCTTCCCAGTTATGGAAACGATTTATTCCCCACTGGCTTCATAATAAAAGTGATCCTTAAGAATAAATATCAAAAAGTGACTTCAGGAATCCTCGTGGTGAAGAGGTTCCAATGTGAGGATAAGGGGAGGTAGTCATGGGACAACTGGAAAGAGTTATCAGCACCAGGTATGAACTGAGATGAACAGAGCACTTGAAATGCCGAAAGGGGAAACTCCCCAGAAAAGAGAGCCCTTACCCAAAACAGTTGTTGGATATTAATATTATACCTTCAGGATTTCTTCATATCTGGCATTATGAGATCTTTTGTCCCCTCCACAGTATATTTAGCTGCACAAAACATACCTGAATGCCCAAAATCTAGCAATAAACCTAGTATAGTCCAAAATTTGTGCTTTTCAGGAAAACAGCCCACTACACACTTTAAAACAATAAATTATCGACATAAGCTAGAAACTATTGATGTCATCTCAGTTGTAATGGAACAGGAGCAGATTTTTATAATCTGCAACATTTATAGTCTTTCACTCCCCCTAGAGGAAACAGATACTATTAAGAAGTTTCGATTCTCATCTCCCAGTGAGAAGAAATTAATAAAATGGTGGCCTTACATACCTGATCTAGGAAGGGAAAATAAGGTCCTTAGGGGTACCTACTAATGTAAGTAGGTTTAGGGATTTTAAAATTCATTTCAAAGGCAAGCATTTTATCTGTTGGAATCTGAATTTTAATTACCTAATTACATTTACTATTTTCGTTGCTTAAATTGTTAGTGCTGGGACCCACGGTGTCCTTTTGTTTTGCAGAAGATTATAGAACTAATGAAAATATTCATATTACAAAACTTAGCAAACAACAATAAAGTAGTAAACGTTTGAAGAATCAAGATCTAAAATACTCTTAACAACTTTGAGAGACCTTTTTTTTTCCAAAACCAGATAAATAATATAAAACCTCTGCAAAAATAAATGCTGCAACAATTTCCTGCAAATAAGATCATAACTACCTAAATGAACTGAAACACGGATTTGAAACCAGTTAGTTGTGATTAAAGTGAAACTGAGTAACACAGCTGAAAACAAACTAATATTCCAGATTGAAAATCAGTTGTTTAAAACGTTTTGGCATCACTTCGCTGCTTTTGCGTAAGAAAGGGCAGCCTTTGTAAATAACCACTGATTAAAGTACCTTGTTTCTTAAACAGTATTCAAAGTAAGACACAATGAAGATGCCACAATGATGGAGTTCTCAATTATATTACAATATATTTAGCTGTTGTTATCACAGTTACAGAATTCTTTACACTGTGATAAGATCAAAATAATTGATTGGTGTGCTTTCTACTGAGAATCTGAACAGCGTGAAAAGTATGTATCTGAATGTTAATAGTATGCAGACAAGTGGCATTTACATAAAAATCCCCTTCCATTGGTTATTTACCTTTGGAACGATGGTAGGTGATAGTTTGAACTGGCTTCACAGAAGCAAGTAAAGCAGTTTTATTGACAAAGCATCTCATGATGAATATCACTTTGTAGCCCAGAGAGCATTTAGAGGACAGATTTCATTATCAATTTCAAAATACCAAATATCATTCACTGCTCAGACATTCAAAAGTTTTACTGAATTCCATATACTTTACAAGTTAGGATGGAGCTGAAAGGCAAAAGTGGAGCAGATCATGTTATTATGTAAACTTAAGGCTCTCAGTCTTTTGTATCAGTGAATTATTTGAGTTGTGATCATTAGGATACGTAAGAGTTGCCACCTAAGACGTAAAGGAGAGTTTGAGAATTTTAGCAACTTACAATTCAGAGGGATCTAAATCTGACATTGATTTCGGGTCCAAGTCTTCAAAAAACACTTGGAAAAGAATAAGTCAAACAATTCCATAAAACAACAAAAATCTGTGGTCTTCTTAGCAGAGGTCCAAATTTATATTATAAAGTCTACCTAAAATTCTGAGTTTTTCTAAAAGATGCTGTATTGCATACTCATAAAACACTACACATTTCACAATCTAAAAAATATTGATACAAGCATTTATATCTGAAATACAAAGAAAAATTCATACAAAAAATGTTATAAGGATTTATCACACAGTATTCCTACTGCTTTTTTTAGAAAATGACCACATCAACACTGAACTTGGTGTAACAAAGTCAAAGGCAGACTGATGCAGAGGGATGTATGACAGAGTGTAAGCTGCGATGTAGATGGCTAAGTTGTCACCTGCATATCCAAGGCACAACATAGGCTAAGACAGACTGCCACAGTTTGTGAGAAGGCTGGTATAATGTAGGACCACCTTGGATGTCACGTTTCCAGTAAATGTCTGTTACTAGTGATGAAATTATTGTTCTCATCCAGAAGGAATTCCACTCCCCCACCTCCAAAATAGTTTAAGCTAAAAATCAGGAATTACCTTAAATCCAGATTAATTTTCCTTTTAGGTTAACATGATCTATGTAGTCTGGCCCAACCTGGTATCATACAGTCCTGATGTGCCATATGCAACTTATTGACACAACTCACATATTTGTTAGATATTAATAAAATCTATATTTTAGTACAAATTTCTCCAAGATCTTAAGATTTTGTGAATGCAAAAAAAGTCAGCAATAACCTCTAAATAGCTAAAAACCTTTTTAGTATTGTGTAGGTTACTTCTATGTAAAGAAATGAATCACCCTTTCCTCCACCGTAGGCAGCCAAGGGTGGCACCACAGGCAGCAAAAGCCTGCTCTTCAAATAACTTCCAAAAGCAGGTGAAAGATGAAGAAATCCAAAGAAAAATAACTTCAAGAAAAAGGAGAACCTAGGACAGGTTACATGTCTGTGTTGTAAATGAGACTTGTGGTTAACAAAACAAGCTTAGGACAATGATCCTAATGTTTAAACATTGAATAGCAGCAGCTCAGGCCTTGAAAGCAGAAGCTCCAGAACCACAAATTAATCACTAACAGCCAATTAATGGTCACTGAAAAAAAAAAAGTACAACTTCAAGCACTGGAAAAAAGACTGCTTTTACATAATGAAAAGCAGCAGCAGCCAAGCAAGTTAAAAATGCCCAGCTGAAGGCACTGCTGTGGTCTGGGGAATTAACACCCCCTGAAGAATTTTGTATCCTGTAATCTAGGGATAGACAAGTGGGTTGGGAACTGTCTAGAAATGAAACCATTTTATAAAGGGATAAGATCCCAAACTGGGTGTGGGGAAGAGAAGATGGTAGAGAAGAAAAAAAAATAGCCTTTTAAGTTCTAGCTTCCCTTGCAGAAAACCTCTCAAGTTTTAACATGTCTTCTTGTCAACTAAAGCCAAGCCTACAGTAGCAGCTCCATACACGGGTATCCCTAATCTTCAGGTCCTTTTCAGTGAAAAAGTAATGCTACTGAAAAACAGTGTAGATGCAAAGTACACTATGATCTCTTCATTGAGGAAAAGAAAAAAACATCTTGAAGAATCAGTTAGTATATATACTCTAATCTTTTCCTCAAGTATGCACCTGTTTGGATCTCAGAAAACATTTTCTGGGGTGGTGGCATCAATGAGTTTTCAGCTAATTAATTCAAGCAATTATTAAAATAATGTTTCTATAAATCTAACATCTGATCCAGTCACCACATAAAGAAATTATATGCATCAAAAATCAGTTACCCCAAAGTCACACTCCAGGAAAGTGTTTTGGTATTTAGAAAGAGGGACAACATGGTTAGAAATTTTCAATGAACTACTTATGAAGCCTTTCAATGAACTAGTTATGGATAGGAAAAGAAAATAATTTTGAATGTTTGCATTACTCTTGCATCAGATTTAGAGCAACATTTTGCCTCTTTAATTAGTAAATATAGTCTTGATAAGACTGCCAAAACAGTAATAATAATAATAAAAAAATCCCAACAACCACAAAATCAAACAACAATCTCCACTTTTCATATTGCTGTTGCTGTCCTTTCTGACAAATTTACTACAGGTATGTTCCACTGTCAGAATTTGGGTTTTCCAATAGCCTTTTAAAATAAAGCTGAAAATAAGCACAGGAAACCTTACAAGTAGCTCAACAAAAAAGAATAAAAGCCAACTCATCAGTGGCCAATTTAGTGACTATTAGACTCAAGATGTTTATAACTTCAGGTGATCCTAACATCATCTTTTCCCATCTGCTGCTGTTTAGATTAGTCATTCCAGACTGAACTTTAAGTGGCTGCTAACAAGATCAAGAAACCTCTTTCTGTACACTGACATGATTTAATAGAGAAGCAAGTTAAGTGACAAAAGTTGTTCACTCAAAAACCTGTAGATGACAAGCGCAAAGTTTCCCGCTACACTAGTTTAAGTGGTAGGTTTAACTACAAAAGCCTTACAAAGACATGAGGGTATATGACTCAGAAGTCGGTAACATTGGCACCTGTATTCTAGAAAGTCTGAATATGACATTATGAAGAACAGGACTTGGGAGACGCTTTAATTTTTCCTGAAAGACTATACGTTTTCCAACCATAGCACGCACTATCAGTGATACATACAACATGTCTAAGCGAAGAGTATCTAACCTCTTCAGAAACACTTCTAACCATGCACGAAAATGCCTATCAGTTCTACCCTTTTCCTAGTCTTCTGCAGCCTTCTCTATCTTCCATGAGCTTTAAAAGATTGTCACTGGTAGTTTTCTGATTGGGTCTTGAATTTACTTCTAAAGAGTTAGAAATTCTCTGTTCAGAGGGCAGCTGCCTGGTTTCCCATCTTAAGAGAAAGCTTTAGTCTCACACCTCAAGACATGGACATTCTTACAAAAATAAATCAAGACTTCTGGTCTGAAGAATCTCTGAAACTAAACACACCTACTCTGGCTATTAGAGAAACGTGGAAGAGACAGATAATCATTTATGTCAAAGGTGCCGATCGGGGTTTGAGAGCAGAACTGTGTTTAACAAGATCTGCTCAGAAAGAAAATGAGAGTAGCTCCCAATAACTTACAGAGTAAGTCATGTATCATTCTGAATGATTCCAGAAGCTCAGTCTGGGATAAAATATAGCAGGATCATCAGACATCCTTTTTAGCAACAGAGAACTCACAGTGTCTGCCGTCTCTTTTTGTACAAAAGACAACAGAGCATAAATGAGTAACTTTAAAATTGCACGGCTGAGGTTTCTTTTAAGGCATTTCAATAGGGACTTACTGAAATAACAATTGGCATATTCAAAGAAAAATCCAAGTACTTCAGGAAGGGCTTATTCTCATAGAAGAACAAAAATGAATATGTAACCTTAATTACAAGAAGGAAAATGGCTTTGTGATTGGAAAACTGTCTGTTCTCGGGTAACATAAGGGGTTCTGAGAATAACTGAACTTACAGTTGGTCACACAAGGTTCAATATGCTCTAATGGAAAAATACAAAGGACCATTAGGAGTTCTAAAATAGCTTGAGGAAAGCAGGTAATTAGAGAAGCTCATTAACAAAACAATATTTAAGAACCTCTTTGTTGTAAACTTTAATCGATGAAAATCATTTGTGTCTTCTTTCTGTTTTCCTAGCATATTCAGATAACACAAAAATAGCAGCTTTATTTCCAGTAAAAGCTAGGTAAAACAGGTTTTCTACATTACTTACCTGTTTTCATTTCTAATAAGCGCTTTTTCTTTTGTTGTCTCTCCTGTTTCTCTTTTTCTGCTTTCTCCTTAGCTATTTTAGCACGTCTCTGTTTTTCTTCTGCTTCCCTTCTTCTCATATTCTCCTTTACTGCTTGCTATGAAAAAAAAAAGTAAAATATAGTTCCATTAAAACTGAAGCCTCAGCAAAATGAAAACAACCTTAAAAACAAAGGAAAAAAAGCTTTAAAATCACATCTCCTAACTAACCTTAATTTATCAAGCCAGATAAATATTTTAAATTCCATATTTAGTATATTTTATTCAGAAGAGTAAGCAAATTCAGAATAAACACATTAAAAGCATGCTAATTGCCCCCAGATGGGAATTATAAATTCAGCAAGAAATACCTCTTAAGAATACACACACTAATGTACTAAGAACTCAAAATATCTAAACCACCTGGTTTTACAAAACTGTAAGTATGTTACTTTTTTTTTTTTTTAAGAAGAGTTTCAGCATTTATTTCCTCATGCTGCCACTATACCAAGCAAACCAATGCTGTGCATTTTTTTTTACTCTTTTTCATGTATGCGATAATTCACTAGGTTTATATATTCTTGTCTTCTGGTTAATATTCATACAACATTGTTTATTTTGAATTATAAATAAGAACTCCAAAGCTTCCAATGAAGCCAAAACGGAACTAAGAGTTTCAGAGGTTTTAATTGTTATTTTGTATATTTAAACATTACACACAAAAAACCAAAACAGTGTCACATTCAATAATTTTTTAATAAAGCGATTTAAGTGTTACTCTCTCATTATTTTAGTATTAGCTATGTATGCTGGTAAATTCTCAGTGGTCTACCATGGCTTGCATTGAATGCAAGGTGCCACCACCTACTCTTCACAGCAGAAAGTTTCTCTTTTCAGAATGCAGTTACACGCAAAATCTCATCTTTCACAACAGATGAAAGTGTCACCTCCTACAAAATGGGTAACGTCTTCACAAGGTCTGAGACAGAGGCTGCACGTTTGCAGGGATAATTAATGTCTCATGTTGCTTTAAATGGGAAAATGTCCAGTCTGCACTCAGAAAAGTAATGTAAGAAGGGACTGAAGAGTACTATAAAGCACAGATGAATGTGGATTACAGCAATATTTGCACAGGCACTGTTTGTAGCATCACCATAATAAATAGTGATGACAGGAAAAAAAAAAATCATCACAGAAATCTTGTGAGGAAATATCTGTCTTTGATAACTGAAGAAAAATATGTTTTCAATCATGAAAAATGACTATGAAATGGATTTTTTAAACAAAGTAAAACTGCACTTCTACAGTGTCTTCTCCGGTCACCTCTGTCCGTATTCTTGATAGTGAGGGGAGAAGCCTACTATAAAATGCTAAAATTCTCAATATAATTATTTTTAATGAATTCTTTGTTGATTGTCAGACTGAGCATTCTATAAAATAAACTGCTGGGCAAAACTCAAATGTGACTTGAGCATAAGTACTATTTTGGCAGAAATTACATACTCTCCTAACAGAGTGATCAAGGAAATATCTAATTTGCATTTACTTTTTCCCCCAAAATAACACCAGTAGAATTCAGCCTCAGATTGCAGCCATCCAGATGCAGCTGTCTAACCCTCTCTAATCACAATGATCGACTGGGTTCGATTTAGTAGCTCACATCTTCATGTTGTGTGCAAATTGGATGCTTTGGAGTATCGCACCTTGCCTCTAACCTTTCTCTAGCAGGTGATTGGTCTTTCCTAAATTCTCTGTCTGAACTAAAACTTTCAGTCTGATGATGTCTTGACACCATTCCATGATACCAAGTACTTCTGTTGTTACATCTCCTTTGAGACAACTCTCCAAATTCCACTGACTGTATTGAACATGTATCACCTTTGACTAGAACACAAGATTAGACACTCAAGCTCACATACAGATGTCACAGTTCAGAGGTCTATGCCCTACAGCCAAATCCTATCCCACATGTTCTGTGTGTTTTCAACACAAAACATTGGTGTTTTAAGTTCTGCAAAATGTTTACATGAAGAATCGTCACAAACTTGACTAAGATGGCCATGTATTTGTCTCCCAAATGTTTGCATTTCAAAGATTAAATGTCTTAACGCTTTCTTGTTCCAAAGGCCTAAAAATTTAGACAGAGTCTGACTACAACTGCTATATAGAGCAGCACTGCATTCAGCATACAGGACAGTATGCAAAGTTAGCTTTCAGAAGAATTACTAAAGTATATGTCTTTTGCATACTATGCTAAGGCCTAGAATTTCCAAGATGGAGACATTCTTGGGTTCTCTCTTGTGCTTTCCAGGATTGTTTCTGATTTTTATTTGTTTATATAATATAAAAGAAAAATATTCTAGAGCCTAGGGAAAAAAAACCCTTACTTGATTGCTCTTCTTCTGCTACTTTAATTCATGTTTCTGCTGCCGAGTAATCTAGTGTTGATAGGAGCAAGGGGGTTCTATAGTCTTGTGATTGATATAGTCTTGGACATAAAAGTTGTTGACTCAAGGCCTCTTTCCTACCTTTCCTGCAACTGCAGGAAAATTCTAACCATTAGGCAAACACAAGAGGAGGAAACACAACTGCTTCATCTTACTTCAGAAAGCCAAGGAAAGGAGTGAGCCTGTTGGCAGTACTTCTGATGCTGTGAAAGCACAGAAGGAGGTTAACAGAGATGTCTGATACCTAATATGTTCCACCGACTGTACCAGGAATTTAGCTTCAGGAGTGAAAAGCACCGAAGGTAAGGCCAGCTGGATCTGGTCAACTAACTCTGCTCTAGATTTGGTGCTCACAGACTGTGAATAACAGCTGTCACAGCCGCCAAATAACACTAAAATACAAAGTGCAGTACCAAGTTAGCTATGAACCCGAAGTCTATGGCTCCAAAATTAAACATATTTTTAAAAATGTTTTAAACCTTTTCACTAATTGTGAACTCAAAAAAAAACATTTTAAGTAGGTAAGTACTGTAAGTAAATCATCAACTTTGACAAGGATGACAACCTCATTTTCCCACACCTACTGGCAATTAAAGTAGTCTTTTAGCTTTGGACTTTTTAAGAACTCAATGATTTTTCAGCATTGAATATAAAAGTCTTTTGAGCTAAGTTTTCTAGGAAGCCAACCACCTTCTGTTTCTGTCAGTAATCAAGATCAATGCTAAACAATTCTGAAAAACACACCTCAAGTATCTCAGACTAGGCATTTCAAAAGTCTTTTCTAAAAAGTCTCAAAACTGGGCAGCTATTCAATATTTTGTTTAGTGTCATTGAATGATAAGAGGTTTCATGCCTTATCTACACATTTTTTTTTCCATACAGCCTTCAAACTGTGCTCTGCAAGACATAATTATTAATTTTCCTCAAGGTTTCTTCTATCATGCTCATCAATAATATCTAACTCCTTCAAAGCATTAATTAATCTATCTTTATAACACTGCTGTGAAGCAGGGGTTTGTATCAGTGCTAATTTTACAGACACAGAAAAGAAATAAGGGGAAATTAAGGTAAAGCACAATCACTTCTTTAAGTCTCCAATTCAAGATGAATCTAAGAATTTAGACTTCTTATTCTACAACATTTAAATGGGAGCCGTGGTTTTAAAGTAATATAAGTATTTAATAATATTTAGCAATTTTGAAATCAGACTCCTGAGTTTGAAATTAGGCACTTATCAAGTTAGGAAAACAGAATCAATGCCCATGTTGAAAAATCTGGCATATGTAACTTGCCAAACAAAATTATTATGATTGAAGACTTGAGCCTTCTGGGTTTTTGGCTGTTAAATTCTGTGAAGTAGCAGGGGCTTAGTAATTTTTATATGTTCCAATACGTTTATTAAATATGAGTTCCATTTTAAGTCCTTTCCTCAGCATCCACAAAATAAGTATTTTTCCCTATGTATGCCCTCAGCCACGTCTGAAATCATTAAAAACATCCAATCAACCAAGTAAAACCAAACAAGACCGGGAAACACGCAAGCAACTTCAATTCTAAGTGTGTTGTAATGACAAGTGCTAGGCTGCAATAAGGAGTAGATGGTAAAATGACTAATTGAATCTTTCTACAGATCAATAGGCAAGAGCTGGAACACTGCTCCAGACTTTGTCACAAAGTACATGCTCAGATTGAGTGTAGCCCGTAAATTAAGCTCTACAATCTTCGGTAGCCAGATGTGACATGAATCACCTTTTCCTAGTTATCCAAACTAATAAATTCATACACAGTTGGGAATCTGTCTTATTATTCCTCTATTAAGGAATATTCTTTCATTGAGAAAGAGTTACTCCCCAGTCAAGCATTCAGAATCCAAGAGAAAAAGTTAGTTTTGCAAGATGATAAATTTAGATGATTCTAAGTCAAAGCTCTGCTAACTGAGAGTAAGTCTGAATCACAATTACAGCTGTGTTCTGAGCTCTACACGAACGGAGCTACCCAACAATAACCTGGATCAGCTTCATGCCTGTTTCTTAAATGTAATTCAAATATTTAAAATACTACTAATAAAATAATAAGTCATAGCCTCTCCTCCCAAATATCATCCTTTTTAAAGGGAAAAGAAGAAAGCAAGCATGTAAAATTCATAAAAACCTAAAATCCTAGACAATCTACTGTCGCAATAATTGGAAGTCTTTAGAAGCAGACAAATTTTGAGAAAAATAAGCTATTTTTCAAGCCAGTATATGGAGCTCTGAGTTTCCATAGCAGAGAAGCTGCTTACAAACGCAAACCTTGACACTGATCAAGTGCTGTAGGCAAATGAAAAATTCAATTAAATGAAATCTTGGGTCTGGATTTTGCATGGGAAAAGCATGCATTATAAATATAGAATAATTGTTAGAATATTTATTTTTAAGTAAATAACAAGCCTTCTTAAAACAGAAAAATTCAGTTGTATTTTAAAAAGGTAATTTCAGGTTTCCCACCTTCGGGTTATATAAGAGGCTCAGTTTTTTTTTTAAATTACATTCATTGTTATTATGAATTTCCAGTTCTTTTAGAAAGACATAATCCACAAGTAATAATTCAAACCTGCATTATCTATAGGATATTCTAAGAATTTAGGATGTGCAAAGTAAAATTTCTGGTAGATCAGATACCGTTTGAAGAGAAAGAAAATTATTTTTAGCTTGTTCAGTAACTGAAAGATTATAGAAATAATTTCTAAAAAACATTAGGCATAAAATGAACAGATTGTACCGTGAACATTGTCCTGAAGTTGTTTAAGTCCGTTAAAAACTCCTCCACTGAAACTTTCTTCAGATCAATGGCATAGTATCCCATCACATTGTGATAGAGCTTTTCCATGTTCTCGTGCATCCGTGAAAGTTTCTGAAAATCTTCTTTGGCATGAACTAGAAAGCTGTACGGTGCTGTTAAGGCTGCAAGAATACTCAGTGAGTCCAGTCAAACCTACAGTTTTTACTTAACATTGATCTGTATTTCACACACATTTTTCATTTGCATCAAATGAAGTATCAAGAGAATTCCTTCCATGCCATATATGTTTCCTAGTATTTATTGTGTATATTGGGCCTATGAATAAATCAGGATGCTTTCATCAAATTTTCTCAATCACTTTAAATTTAGAGGTTATTCCATTAGCAAATAATTCTGTAAGAAATCGAATATATGGGACTAATCTAACTTCAAGCATTCATGTAGCTTATTTAGTATCACTGTCTCCTTACTGAAGCACAGGTTTAGATACATATAAATTACAATTTACATGGAATTTAGGTACAGATACCAATAACGAATACTTTAGTATTTCAAGTAGTAGTATAGTTTCTACTAAAAATTAGAATAAACCCAGAAATATTCTTTAAAAAAATAATATTTAAAGTAAAACCCATGAAAGATTAAAAACTTCATTTTAACCGTTGTTTGTTTGTCTTGTTTGTTGTGTTTTTTTTAAAATGCTGTTGTAGCAACAGCAGTGCATTCACTTCTGTTCCTGGTGGCTGCATCAGGTATTTAAACTTTTTGTAAGGCTATTTGCAATGTCAATAAAAATTTAATTAAGTTAGAAACAAAAATGATAGAGCTACTTCTACAAGAGAGAGACAATTTGTAAACAGCAGCAAAGTACTTTGTAACGTAAACAAAATAACCGATATTTATTCAGGACTTTTGATAACATAGCTTGTCAGAGAGGCTCAAAGAAGAAATATTGTGTGCAGTCATTTCCTTACGTAGGACAACTTCATAAAGTCTTTACTCCAATGGAATGGTTGCTAAACAAATATTTATGTTCTATTATTTTCCTGCTGCAGGAATGACTACAAAAGACAAAACTGGCAATTTACCCTTACTCTCACTTGCCCACCCCAACCATTGTAAAAGATAATTTACTGGTTTTGTACACTTTAGACTACAGATACATAAACTATGTTCATGTTATTTTATAAAGCACAGGATCTTTAATCAAATATATTAAAATCAAGACAAATAGAATTTTTGTCCACCATGCTGTTTTAAATACACACTAATAATTTACTATTGGGTGACTACTTTCACTCTTCAGGGTTTGGTTTTTTTGTGAAGCACTCTTGCTTTACTTTTGTTTAGAGGCTGAAACTCATTTGAATGAGACACTATTAAATGTCCTTCTGTTTTGTTACTATTGCTTTTAAAACAGCAAGTAAGCAGTTAAGCCAGGGTTGGTTTTTTTTAATGATACAGAATACATGCCAGAAAGTCACACAATAATGTTCTTGGACACATGCAGGAGAGGAGAAACTGTGCACTTTCACACCATTTAAGTGAGTCATTTTGACAGCTACTGGCTGGGTCTCTAAAGCCAGAACAGTGTCCACTATGACAGTCCTGTGGAAAAGCACAAACTAAAGTCTAGATTTCGATGATTTAAAATGATACATCTTCCATCACCTCTTAACCATTTGATTTCAGCATTTCTATTCGTCTGAGAAGGCTCCTTCTTTCCATTTTTCTATCGACACCACAAGATGCAGCTCGTGATGTAGCAGCATCTGTGCTGACTGGTTGTCAACAGCTGAAAGATTACTGATGATGCTGGCCCGCTACTTCTTCCACAGCAATTTGAATCTCTCTCCTTTATTTAGCTCCCAAGATGCACAAATCTTACAGGAAACTACACTTCAGATTTAGTTTTCTTCAAAATTAGTAAGGAAGTTAAAAAGCTATTGGTGGGACAGTGAGGAAAGCTGATGAGAGGTTAGTGTGTAACAGCTGCCCACATAATAATTTTTTTTTAAAGCGTTATGAAAAACAAGACATCACAAAACACAAGTTAGGACCATAAAGAGAAATGTCAGCAGTTTAAAAAAAAAAAAAAAAAGACAACAAAAAACTCCAAACAACAAACAACTGAAATAACAGAAAACAGAAAAATTAATGCTGAGTAAACTAGAAACACCCTGTTTATTTTTGATCCTACAACTTATGATACTTATGATTTGTGATTCTTAGATCATTGACAGAATTTTGGGAAAACTACACTTTTTTTTTTTTGTGGTGTTGGTGCAATTATGAGGCTGATTATTTCCACAGAGGGGAAGAATAAAGGAAAATTAGATAAAATTGTTTTGTTGTCAATATGTATAAATGCCACATATCAAACATTCCAGTATCTTTCTTCAGTTTCCTAGGAAGGAAAAAAAAAGTTTAAATTATTAATGGAATGCATAATCCATCTTATAAATGTATGGTATGCCAGAGAACATCCTGAAAAGGAAACCTGGGGGTGGGTGGGGAGGTGAGAGAGATGAAAATTCTGTGATACTCTGCAAAACATGGCTGAAGTTACAGCTGTGTTAAGAGAGTTCCTATAGACTGCTTAGTTTATACTGTTAAAAGTGACTCCCCTTGAATACGTGATGTACAATTTTAAACTCAAAATACAGCACTCTGGAAAGATGTTGTACTATTCCATATTTCAATGCCAGACACAATGAATCCTGAGATTTTTGTTTTCCAACTGGTGCATTGTGGGTACCCTAAGCTCCTGGCATTCTACTGAGACTGTGCTTCAATTTAGGCATTTTTAATAAGTCCTCTTCCTTTTTTTCCTTAAACGTGGCTTTTGTTAGCCAGCACTAGCTAAACTGGAGACAACAGGGAATACTACTGAGTACAGCAATCCCAACTGTAATTATTATGAACAAGTTGATATATATGCATTATCAGCTATACAATTCATTGGCTTTGGATGAATGAAGACAGAAGTACAGCCGAGCTGCAACCACAGGTGGGAGGAAAAGGAAATCAAAAACTCAGGTTTTTGTTAACTTTTTCTGAAGTGGCTTCACTTCACGGATTGCCTTTCCGAACTCCTGGGATTACAGATCATCATTCTGCTCATTAATGGAGCAGGAAAGCAATGCAGGGCTGAGACAAGTAATATCTGTGGCTAAATTTCTAACCCGCTGTATGTTTGGTCTTGCATATTTATGGCAACTCTTTTCATAGCAAATTGCTTGTCTGAAGTTTATACTAATTTTAATATATTGTGGTATATAAAATCCTAATATAGAGCAGAGTATCAAGCCAAGTAAAAGCAGCTGTTACTCTAGAACAGATAATGAATGATGTTAATCTGTACAAAATATTTCCTTAAAAGACCTCATATTCACCATCTGTGTTTTTTTTTTTTTTTTTCAAAAACTGACCTATGTATTAAATTTAGACAATTGAAAAAAGACTACTATTCCACATAACAAAAGATTAATAGGTGTGTAGATGCTACATGCATTTTAGCAGAATCTGAAAAATGGAACTGAGATTGTCACTACACTAGCCAGCAACGGTCTCTGTAAAATTGTGACAACTTTTTTGAAGACTGGTGCAAGAAGACTTGGAGGTCATTTGAAACCAGCATTTTAACAAATGATTTTTTACTATGGTCAAAGGGTGTAAGTGCTGTAGGGCTCTGTTAAGGACTTCTCACATCGAGTTCTTACGAAAACAATTGCAATTGTCTGAAAAATACATATCATAGAGACTTCCTTTTATGTACATACAGCAAGGTTCAACAGTAAAAATCCGTATCTGAATATAATAGTTCAAAAAAACACATAGAAATGTTTAGATTTTAAAATTAGTACCTTTTGAGGAGTATTTGTCAAAGAATACCTTTTCCCTGACTCATTCACTCCTACTTATCTCCATGTTATTATAATAACAAAACAAACTGACGTGTATTTGTATCATACGGAGCTGCTGCATCCCGCATGTATATCCCATATATTATGAGCTAAACCAGTACTAGCTGTAATTATTAAAGATCTTGATAAAGCAATTATATATTTAAAGTAAATTTACATTGTCTGCCAAAGCCCTGTCTCATTACCCGTCCACAGAGTCGACATTTGGACCCTCTCCAAAAGAGCAACATACAATCTTTTTTCACCTAACAAGCTCAGGACCTGTAATCTTCCACAGGATGTGAGGACATCTTACAGACTTCAGTTTGTTTATGTTGCACAGAGGAAAGTTCAAATCATGAGGCTGATTAAGTAAATAACAGTTTAGAGGCTGCATGTAGTCTCTTGCAGTTGAAATGAGTTTCTTCTACCTCACTTGACTCAGGCTCTGACTTAGGTAAGTGCTGTTCCTTCCTCCTCTTTTCACAATGTCAACAAATCAACTTAAACAACAAGGAAAGTGAAATAGAGAACTGATCAAAAAGAAAAGACTGTTCCTAGCTGAAAGACAACCACCAACTCATTGTCTCTCAAGTATTAGTTCCATAAAATTCTGTAAAAGATTGCCGTCAACGCTACATTGAGGGGTAGGCTGAAACTTGTCAAGAGTTTCTCAGCTGCTACTCAGGAAATAATGAGATGTGACTGGACTGATAAAGAGTAAGTTGACTAAATTACTTAATTAAGTTTTTAATATGCAGTTTAAATACTCTCCATAAACCCACTACATTTTTATTTTGAAAATACAAGTGTATTTTGTTCCGCGTGTTTTTATTGAACATTTCACTCAATGGATTTAATATTCTAGATCAATATCAATTCAATATTCTTTGACTTTCCTAATTAAAGCAAACAGAAGAACTCCAATAATTGTAATTTCTTTTCAGCTAGCATAAGTAAGATGACTGACAATCTAGCACAATCTAATATATAGGAGAAATATTCATAATTACAGACTTTGTCAATAAAAGAGTGCACCAACTGTGCATATATCCGACTTCCTAAAGAAACAAGAATGCTAATCAGTTCATTAGGGGCCTTTGGGTTGTGATATTTAGCGACAGGATGTAATAGCCTGCTTGTCCATGGAGCCTAATTGTACTCAGGATGAAAAATTATTTCCAACAAAGCCGCAACCTTCCTTTTTCAGATTTCCTGCTGGTTTCTTTTTATGAGCTGCATGCTTTTCAAGACATCAGCATCATTCAGCTTTCCTTGTCATAGGAAAAAAAAATAAAAGACGGGTCCAGGCTTCATCACGCTGTGCAGGATTATCTAACCTTTACATCAAACCTTTCTTGCTTTGCAATTTATTGAAGTTCCTGTTTTTCGAAAAGTGAGCTCCTTTAATTAGTGTGTTCACAGACATTACTAGAAACCTTATGCAACTTCACTGCTTTGAAATTACTGCCTGTCTGCTGGGAGAGGTAGTAGGTGAGGGCATACTATTCCTGTTTATAATACTCAGTGTGAAAAATATTGTATTTGAATAGTCTAATACAATGCAATATGTAAGTATCGTTGGTTTTACCTGTACTAATTTATTCTGAGTAAGACCAAATATTTATCTCACCTGTTTTTGACAGCAGTGGATAACAAATAATTAGGAAAAACATGACGGAAACTTGGCAAGTATAGCATGATAGTACAACTGACGGAGTATTTAGTTTCTAACAGTCTGCACGTTACTGATTGTTTTCTGAGCCAAAACTACCTCTGGACTACGGTGTTTAATAGCTCCAGGCATACTATCTTTAGCTAACTATCAAAGTCTGATACGAAATTCATTTACATTTTCAGCCTCTACAACTTCCTAAAAGTAAATGCTACAGTTTAATTGTTTCTTGGTACTGGTTATTTACAAGAGACAATGACTATGTTCCCAACTTCCCTCCTGTACGGCATATAAAACTGCAAGCATTGTTATTATATTTTTTTCTAACTGCTTTGATTTTCCACCTTCAGAGTTTTAATGTATTAGAACACCCCTTATGCAGAAACTATTGCCTACTGCTGATCGTTATCACTGCTCTCTGCCACACCAGTAGGTATACGGTACACTTTTTGAGCTGGGGTGATGGAAGCACTCAAGATATAAGAGTATTACTGATATTTATAGCAACTTATTTATGTTTTCTGCTTGCCCTTTCTACTATAATATTTACAATCATTGAAGTTCACTTGCTCTATTGTCAGCATCTGCCAGTATCTTCCTTTTGACATTAAGTGGTTTATTTGGTTTGTGTGTGGTTTTTAAATATTAATCCAGAAAAAATTATCATTGTACTTTTGATCTAACAACTTTCTTTCCCTGGAAGTCTTGGTTAACACGTCTTGTTGAAAAGTGCCTGGAAATTCAGTTATGCTCTACTGACTGTCCTATCTTTATCTACATGTTATAACAGGTCTGCAAGAGATTGTTTCTCTTTACAAAACCCATGCCGACTCTCCTCCATCACATTATATCTCCCACATATACATGTTGGTTCTGTTTTTATTTAGTCCTCCTTGCAGCCCTTTTAACAAACTCAGGTGGTTTTTTTCACCTTTGATTCCTCTGGTGTCAGGTTTAGTTTGTGCTAGTTCAATAGGTTTATATTTGAATTTATTTTAACAATTCTTCAAGTCTTTTGTGACTGTCGGTTACTTCTGGAGATTTATTGCTATTTATTTCATATTTTCCTTTAAAAAAAACCCAACTTCTACTGACTCCATTTGAGATCAACCTTCCAGTGAAAATATAGCACAGTGGGATCAACCAAAGTTCTCCCTAGAGAACTGATGCAAACAACAAATTTAGCTTTGTGGCTGTGGCTTATCTTCTTGGCACACATTGACAATCTACATCTTCTCTAGCAGGATTATAGCTTTTGAAATGCTTGAAAAAGATGACATGTAGATCCTCCTCTGCATTTCCTAAGATGATCACTATCCTTTTAAAGCAACCAGCAAACTGCTCTAAAGCTCTTCATATATGGGGACAGAATTTCAATCCCAAGAAAAGTTATATTTATTGACAAGGTCTGCCTATTTACCCTATCTGATTTTATTATGTTTTAACTTTTCATACTATTTCTCTACAACTGTGACTTATTTTGTCTTAAATACAATTTATAATCTTATAGTACAGTATTCCACTCCCTGCCATCAAGTTTCAGAAATGCCCAGTAAGTCAGTATCACAAAGGAAAATTGGGCATCTTATGTAATACCTTTTTTTTATTGTAGATGTTTGATATTAGCATAGAAGTACATATTTATTCCTCAACTTACTTTTCCCATGCTCTCCTTCTTAAGCAAAGCTAATTTTTTCAGGGCATTCTTCACTCATTCTCAACTGAATTTTGCTAATTCCTATATATTTAATGGATAAGGAAGTTTTATATCCACATCTCCAAAGAAAGCTGTATACTAAATTATCTGCTACTTCAAACTCCAGTCCTCAGCTTAAAAATGCAAAAGGTAATGGGGTATTTTAAGTGCCAGCATCATGACTATTTTGGATTAAGAAGAATCTGTCCTTTTTCATAGGTTCAATTTCCTAATAAGTGCTTCCCATGCCTAACTTCCTAAACTACACATAATTTTCTTAACCAAGCACAGATTTCATACAGTCCTAGCAATATTATCGTGGATATGTTTTCCTCTGACTTCCTAGATAATGGTTTATTTCTTGCCTTCTGGATCCCTCTTTTAGTTCTCCTGTTATGCTATTGGCTTCTTCAGGGACAAAACTTATGCTTTGTACTATAGAGACACCATGCTGGTGGGCTCAAACATATCTCTCAAAAACACATTGAGCTGACATAAAAAAAGCCAGCAACAGCAATAACAACAAACAGAACCACCTCACCAACAAAACACCCAACCTTACAAAAAATTAGTAGCAACACTGAGAGGTTACAGACAACCCACAGAGTCCAGAGAAGGCCTAAAGCTAAGCCATAAATACTTTCAGTTGCAGCTAGTCTACTGAAGAGGAAGCTGGCCCTAATGCAGCAAGAACTAGCGTAACCACTTGGCCTCAGGGTCCCTTGCCATCTTTTATTTAATAGTATGAGATTAATCAAGAGGACTGTCTCCTGAGTCCCCCGCCTTGTACATAACGAAGTAGTCTTCCAGCAAGGTAATGACCTAACCATGCCTGCAGAGGAAATTTCAACCTGTCTCTCTATCTGCTGCTATTTCTGTTTCCAGAATAGTCTCAGGGCCAAGTATATATGACCATCATCAGCTAGGGAAGTTTAAGTGAAAGAACATTTTTTTTCTGCTTTAATTCAGTAGCTTCACGTCACAAGGCTTTCTTATGAGAGAGACAGGCATTGAAGTTGGCTACAAGATTTGGAATAAATCATGAGAAAATGAATTATGGCAAAATATAAGACCAGAGATTAGTTTTCACATGCTATAAATCTCATTTCTGAAATAAGGGAACTTTTTTCAGTCTGTGGTTGCATATAGAAAAACATTTACGGTGTTAATATATACACTAGAAAACTAATAAACACAGGGTGATGGAAATGTTAGTTTCTAAGATATTCTCATATAAAAATAATTTAACACTGAAGTGTTTAACATTCTTATTGTAACTACTTTTTACTAAGTCAATAAACTTACACACAATGTAAACCCTGATAGTAAGAATTTGTCTCCTCATTCAATCCACTACAGATGAATACTTTAATTGGACTGTTCATGTATCTAGTTTTTGAAGGGAAAAGAGATTTGTATTTTTCAAAAATAAATGCTACAGACTAGGCAGAATTTACAAAAAGACATTTAAAGGTTAACATAATGCAGTTAAGTAACTTCTATTTTGTTGTTTTTTTAAAAGAATACTCCAAAGGATATTGACATTTTTGCTACAAACTTATCATGCTTATCTTCAGGAACTGGAAAAGTCTGCAAATCCTTCTCAAGCTGTTGGAGTTGCCTCTCCATATGCTTCAGGCTCTTCTCCAGGTTTTCTGCTGAGACTGAAATACAGAACATTCATTCTGTTAACACCTTAAACAAGAAACATTGTAAAATACATGCGTTAAAACCTTGCACAATTCAAAATACTACGTTTTTAATTCTGAACCAAAAGTACATTGAACAAACTACAATGCAAGATGAGAAGGTCATTTTACCATGTTTAGTTCCCCTTCCTTTTCGGTTGCCTTATTCTGATCAGATGCACACTTTTTATACATTACATTTTGCTATATTTTTACACCTAAGGTTTTACACTGCAATTAAATCTGTTGAAAATAAACTGAGATATATATATATATATGCCAGTCTGTCTCTTCTGATTAACCAAAGGACAAATTTTGAAACTACTCCAAGAACCACAAAGCCTTCCGTCTCATTCTGTTAAAACAGAAAATATGAGCCTTTGTAAGGGAAATCATGAAGAATGTAAGACTCTCAAATCAGAGAAAACGGGGCTATTAAACACCTACGCGTGAAACCTAAGACTCGATTCCCTTGTTTGAAAGCACAACGCCTGGTAAAAAACACAACAGAACTTGTCAGAACAAAAGTGCTCGCCAAGCTGCAGGGAAGTGCAAGCAGTTGAGAGGGTGTGGCAGAGAAAACAGGGACTTAGGAGAAAGAAAAGAGCAGAGATGAAACATCAGGGATTTATAGGAGGATTTAGAAAAAGTGTGAATTTTCTTTATCAGAAAAAGAGAAATACCACTTTCAACCATTCGAAACAATGCACGGAAATTAAACACTTGATCTGTTAATATTTGATTACAATATAAAGATCATAAGAGTAACCTGAAGATAACTCCTGTTACCACGTATTCTATCTTGGATTTATACCATTGCACTCAGTTTAAATTTATTTCCTGATTATTTATGAAGTAAACTTAACATTTAAATAGGTTCCATAGGAACTATATATATAAATAAGAACATACTCTCTGTATTTTTGCCTAATGACTTGATTTTTTTTTCATTATTTATTTCATTCATAATATACTGTACCTGTAAAGGAAAATCTACCTTGAACTCCATCTAAAAATCCCCTGGAGAAATTTTGTGGCCCTATGATGTTAGTATGATCCGTAGCGGATCCATGATTTCATCAGCTGAGTAGAGTTATACGATGGAAAATATAAGACACACATACTGAACACATCTTTCTCTCATAGAAGTCTGACAGAGTCTCCAAACGACCAGAGTAAAATGTTGCATAGCAACTACAATCTCATTCATAGCACAAAGGTTAACACAACTATAAAATGATCAATGGCAACCTGTTAAAATGCTAATATAATCTATAAAAATTTTGAAAAAACCTAAATGAACAACCAACAATTTGGGGACTATCATCTTTTCTGAAAAGAATAAGGGAATACAAATGTATGTTCATATTATAATTCATAACTCATCATTTGGTTTACGATCACAATTTTTGAAAATACTCTTTTCCAATTGTACGTTAGACTTGGGAGATTTGCACTCAGCAACTGGTAAACCCGGATCATCAACAGGTAGGTCAGCTGGGTTCAAGTAGTTAAGCAATTGCTTGCTTTGGGTAGCAGAGCTAAAACTAGAAGCTGACAATGTTGACTGAAGATGTGTTTCAGTCTTCATAGGTTCCAAAAACAAACCTAATTTTAATCGAAAGTCTCACTTCTGCTGTCATAAGAAGCCTTTGAGGGTAGGCACACACAATTTTAAGACAGTGATTTACTTAGAAAGCTGCTAAGAAACACAGAATATAATACCTTGTGCTTACCTTAGGACTCTTCACAATATAATGTGTCTTTCATAAAAAAGAGTTCACAGAATAAAGCGGCATACTTACAAAACGTCAGAATGATGAGACTCCGCAAGTACACAGGTTTAAAAATAAACCAAAACAACCCCAAGAAAACCAACCCACAAAAATAACCTCTATGTCCATTGTAGGCAGCAGCTAAGTAACAGCTACATGTTTTATCCAGCTAAAAAAACCCAAAACAACCAACCAACCAAAAAAACAAACTTAAAACCAAACTCAGTGTATAGAGCTGATTAACAGGTTGTATACAAGAGATTTTCAAATTCTTCCTTCCAGTAAAGCAAATTTTTTATTTCTACCACTTCAATTGTTTTGACATTGAACAGTTACTTATTTGATCAAGAATCTTGATACATCTATCTTGCTCTGAAAGGCTTTTTTGCTTTTGTCATGATCTTAAGTTGTTCCTATATATAAAAATTCAGCATTCCTATAATTTCAATAGTGCACAACTATTAGACATATTTTCCTTTAAGGCTATATTTCTGGTGATAGCCTCAAGCAGAGGTTAGCTCACAATATACTGGTATTAGTTTGGCACTACTGTCTTTGCAACTTCCAATTTGGTGAAAACATTAAAAAAAAAAAAAAAAAAAAAAATCGAATCTGTAAATATAAGCAGCTCCTCAACAAAAAGATAACGTGAAATACTTACCAACCTCCCCTTGTTGCCCCTCCAGAAGACACAGTATAAAATTTGAAGGGTCATAAAGAATGGCAGAAGAAGAAAAAAAAAATATTCCCTAACTTTGATCTCTAATCTTGTGAGGATTCAGATATAAACCCCATTCATATGATAGTTTGAAAATAAAGTCAAAGGCTAGGATTTTGAATGTTAGTGAGCTCACAAAACCAAGTTATTCACTGAATACAACACATGTAGGCCTGAACGCTGTCTCACCTACACCATCTGAACTCTCATATCCCTCTTTCAAAAAAGCTCCCGATGTTTTTATAGGCAATAATTAGATCTCCTCACCATCTGCATTACAGGATTAAATCAACTTTGTTCTCAAAGTTTCTTCTGTTGATTCAGGTTTTCTAATATCACGATTATTCCAGAAGCCTGTTCATCTGCATCTGTTTTAAAACCTTTCTGCACAGTATTTCAGCCGTTTTAAGTTTGCATTACTATTTCTACAGTTCTACTGGAAATACCTTATCTGATTATCTCATGATAAAATATCCTTTGTTTTTGACCAAAGCTGTTATTACAGTATCAAGATACGTGATCTTGTACTTCATGCTATTGATTTTCATTTCTTTTACTCTGCTTCCTCAGGAACATTCAATGATGACAATCCAACTCCCCCATGGCTGGTAAAGCTGTCTGATCCTTTGTCAGATACACTCAATGGTTCAATAACACAATTTTATTCTTTTTTTTTTTTCCATATTCCTTTTAGACAGTTCTTTATGTTTCTTCCACTTTTTAATCTAATGAATATTCCCCATTTTACGTAATATCAAATGCTTTCCTGAAGTCAACATAGATTTCATGGGTCAAAAGACATGAAATTAATAGCCAAAGCTAGAGAATTAGTCTACTATTAATAAATTCATTTTCATTTTATGCCACTCTCATTAACCTCTATGTTTGATTAATCTTTCCGCTATAAACTTTCATATCAGTAAGGTCAGATAAAGGTATGTGCAATTGCCCAAATAATTCTTTTCTTCTCAGGTTCTTAAATAGTCTGTAGTCACACAACATTACTATAACCACAGTAAAACTTGGTAAAAAAATGTACTTACTAAACTTCTAGTTCCACATCTCAGTTATCTCAGAATGTAGAAATGGAAACTGGTATTTACCATATGAGATCACAGTGCTCTAATTTTCTTCTTTCAACAAATTTCTATAGAGTCATTTTGCTCCTTTCTTCTTCATCCCCGCATCATTATTCTTGCTCAAATTTAAAGCAATGTTTAATCTAGTTTTGAGACCATATCTGTTTTATCTGAAATCCTAGAAATAATTCTCCAAAGCAAAGCAATACTACTTGTGTGCTCACATTTTCTGATATTTTTTCCAACAGATATTTCAGCAGACATTTCAGAATTCCTATGTTCTGCTCATCCTGTATGACAATTTTCTTGGATGGTCTTCACTTCCCCTGTGCTATTCTAGCCCCTGTATTCTGAGGGGAGAGAGTGACAAGCTGATCTCCAGCATTCGACACGGTCTCCCACAGCATCCTCGCTGCCAAATTGAGGANCATCTGGAATATTGTGTCCAGTTCTGGGCCCCACAGTTCAAGAAGGATAGGGAACTGCTAGAGAGAGTCCAGCACAGAGCCACCAAGATGATTAAGGGAGTGGAGCATCTCCCTTATGAGGAAAGGCTGAGGGAGCTGGGTCTCTTTAGCTTGGAGAAGAGGAGATTGAGGGGAGACCTCATTCATGTTTATAAATATGTTAAGGGCGAATGTCACGAGGATGGAGTCAGGTTCTTCTCAGTGATGCCCAATGACAGGACAAGGGGTAATGGGTGCAAATTGGAACACAGGAGGTTCCGCTTAAACTTTAGAAGGAACTTCTTTACAGTAAGGGTGACGGAGCCCTGGAACAGGCTGCCCAGGGAGGTTGTGGAGTCTCCTTCTCTGGAGACATTCAAGACCCGCCTGGACACCTTCCTGTGTGATGTCATTTAGGTTCCTGCTCTGGCAGGGGGATTGGACTTGATGATCCTTTGAGGTGCCTTCCAATCCCTAACATTCTGTGATGATACAAAAAACCTATATCATATTATTAAAAAATCAAAATTCTGAAAATATATTACTGTTTTTGCCATTTGAACTTCATGCTAGACTGATAGACAGTTTACTGAATAATTCTCTAAAATTGCCAAATTATTATTGATGCAGCATTTAAAAGTAAAGTTAAATGACAAAACACAGCCTAACCACCCTATCCCTTCTTAAAATCAACCAAAAAAACCACCTGTATTGTCAGATGGGTTTAGAGTACTAACACAGAAATATTCCACAGCCCAAGTATTAGAAGGGTTCTGTAAACACTAACAAAGGCCTGAAATATCCATTAACTGACGATTAAGATCTAGTTGGATATACTCACTCAAAGTCACAGAAAACTGAAAATGCAGTATTTATTCTTTATTTCTCTGAAAATGACATTTTCTCTTGCCTTCTATAGCCATTTTCTGGCTTTCTTGGTTTTTGTTATTTTTTAATTACTTTTTTTTCCCCCTTCTCTGTAACAGGCATACACTATTGTTGAAATCCTTTTTTCCCCAAAGCTCTGATAATGCCATTGCCTTTTGAGGCCTCGGACTTTCCCTTCTGTAGCCAAAGTAGACTCCAGTTATAAAAAGCAGCTCTCTAAGCAGGACTTAATTAATTTTCTCCTATTTTGAATTCAAATATGAGCACACTAATGTAGTCCAATTGGTAAACAATGCATAAGTATTTTTGTACCCAGCTTCCTAGTAACAATAGCACTGTCATTAGGAATAGGTCTGAAACTTTACCCTACCTGTGCTGTAAACTACCAACACAAGAGCCCTGGCCTACTAGACCTGTAAACTTCTTTTGAGAACCTCCTAGGTGAAATGCAGCCTGACACCACACCTCTTTATGACGTCCAGTTTCAGTCAGGACTTGAAAATACGGGCAAAAGCTCAAACCAGATATCAATGAATGACAAATAGTTCACCGATGGTCAGTTATTCATCATTGGATTGCTACTGAAAGAAAGCAGCAGTTGCTAAGGCAAGGGGGAAAAAAATGGCCAAGCGACAGGACATAGCACCTGCCCCAGCCTGGGGAAGTAGCATCGCCCAGTGTTGCACAGTACAGTGCAGCGGTGGACTAAGAGTTGCCAAGAGACAGTATCTTCTTATAAAAGAAGAAATCAGATTTGGAGGAGGGAAGAGAAAGAAGATCCTCACACTAGTTGTAGTTTCCCTCTTGAGCCTCATCACCTCAACGCTTGGGGAAGTGAACACTTGGGGACCATGAAGTACTGCATGTGCTGTATATTCACAGCTAATTTAGGATGAGATTGTTAATAACAACCGCTTTTAATACACAACAGTAGTGATTGATAATGATTTATAATGAATCATTAGCATGAAATGTTAATGAATATCAGTCTACTAAAGTTCAAAACAGAAGTTAAAAATTGGCCAGATTTATATCAGTCTTCTAAATATCTCCATCACTACAGTCTCTAACTCCCTGGGACAGATATATAGGTAGCAAGATATGCAAGCCTACAAAAACATATATATGCACTTGCAACACTCCCCTGCTTCTTAAAATTAAGTTTTCTCACCTTCAAGGGTCTATACAACTGCACAGTGTATTCAGCTTTTCCATTCCATCGCCCTTTCTGCCATTTTAAGATACCTTTTGCAACTGATTTCTGTATAACTAGTTATTTTTTTCTCTGTCTTTCAGCAGACACCCACATTTTTCCCCTACAGAATATCGATATTATTTTATTTGCCTTAATCTCACCGTCACTTAAAATGCTATGCAGCAATGAAATCTCTCAGTAACATCTAGATATTTATACCCCATTGAATAAATATGAAATTGAAAGGATTGAACAGCTTGACCTGAATCTTGATCTGTCTACAGATCAAACTGTCTACAAGTTTAAATAACTCAGCGGTCAAGGACTGCACCAGGGACTGGCCGTGATACTTAACTGTTGGATCACTGGCATGATGATAGAGAAAGTAAGCTACTTGCATGGACTACTGACATACTCCAAAATCATATTACAAATGGAATATCTGTTTTAGTAAAAATGTGCAAATACTCAAACTCTAGGCTTAATATTTGATTTGCTAATTCATATTTGCAGGAAATGCATATATTTCTATACCCTAAAAAAAATATTTCACGTACATTTTAGTAGTTCATTGCATAATCTTGTCTTAAAATTACAAGCATGATAACAGTGCTGTGAACAATCTAAAGTCACAAACTTTAAAAGAAATAACATAATTTGCAATATGCAACAGTACTGCATATTTTCCATCAGCTTTTAAAACCAAAATTTTTATATTTTGAAATAGCACTCAGACAAAAAAAAATCACAAGGAAGTCAATTTACTTACTATTAATAAGTTGAATTCATTATAAAATGGTTTAAACAGGAATATAGGACTTGTGTCTCAGTATCACAAAAGACTGAGAGTTGTTGATGCATTACAAGGTATAGACAGGGGTGCAAAAAATATCAATAAGCACAAAATTGTAGAAATATTTAAAGGTGCACCTAAACCACATTACCATGAATTTCCCTTTACAAATATTTAATGCCCCTATTATGGCATCTTAAATGCTGGAGTAACACATTTTTATAGAATCATAGAATGGGTTGGGTTGGAAGGGATCTTAAAGATCATCTAGTTCTAATCCTCTTGCCATGGGGGCAGGAACAACTCCCACTAGACCAGGTAGTACAAGGCCCCATGGTCTTAAATACTTCCAGGGATGAGGCATCCACAACTTCTCTGGCTAACTTGTTCCAGCGTCTCACCAACTCCATAGTGGAGAACTTCTTCCTAATTTCTAAAACTACCCTCTTTCAGTTTGAAGTCATTACCCCTTGTCTTATCACCACAAGCCCTTGTAAAAAGTCTTCAATGGTAAGTTTCTGGTAAACAGATTGTTTAGTCTAAGATTTTTAAGATTAAAAACTAGTTCTCTTCAAATAATTTTGAAAAAGAGTAGCCACAAAACAACATGCTTTTCCATTCTTGTACATGAATCTGTTTTACACAATTTAGAGTTTGCACTAGTCTTCTAAATACTGCATTCATGGACAAATACTTACTTAATAACTTCCTCTATTGCTTAGCCCTCTATAATGTTGTGAAATAATTGTTAAAAACACGTTTTCTTACTCTTGAAAACAAAAAGCAAAAAAAAAAGATGGCATTTAAAAATTTTCTGTTCTTTTTAAACAATGGTGTCTCAAATCCTTTTCCCATATGGTATTCTTTGCCTGTCATTACTTTGTTATACTTCAGTATATATTTTATGGCTAATACCATTACTTTACAGCTAATCGGAGTCTTGTTTGAAAGTCAAATCAAATAAAAACTTCGATTCCTATTACTGTTTATCTCTTGAGCTATAATATTTAGTGTTTGCTATTTTGAGTGCCACATTTATATAATCACCATTTCAAGCCATGTAACTCTACCTTAAAGCATGTAGATGCTTTTTTCCACCAAATAAAGTATGTCTTGAGAAGGCAATTTTGTAACCTTACTCTTTTGGCAGTTAGACACATCGATCTAATTTTTCAACTAATTTGTACTTGTGGTAATGTAATTGAAATATTTTCTCTCTTCTTTACTACCCCCACATGCACGCTTTAGTCCTCCTCCTGATTGTGATATTTTAACCCTCCTTTAACAACAGCTCTTAATTCTGTCTCATCACCTCATTTCACTAGGACATTTCTACTCCTAGGAAAAGTAAATCTTTACTGAATTAACAGCAAATCTTTAGAAAACACAATCAGTACAACTATTCCTCAAACGTGCAAGTTCCTTCACAAAATTAAGTGCTACATTTTTCTTTATACAGTTATAAGAGCAATTCTCCATTGTCCAACCTTGGTAGCAATTTTCTACATGGCATAAAATCAAATTCTTTACTATGCTAAAACTTCTGAAATTAAATCCACATTTCTTTTATTTCTTTCACTTGATATAAGGAATGTTTAGCTTATTTAGTTGCTTTTAGACTAACTCACAAGAGTATTTAATAACTCTTTTAAAGCATACATTGGATTCTTTCCATATCAACTAAAGCATAAGATACGTTCAATACCTTCCTTGGGTCCTGTCTTGATATGCAACCAACAGGATCACCGACCAAGAAAACTGAAGGTCTCAAAGGTGGAAGCAATAGAATGAATTTTCACTCATAGAATAAACTCTGTGTTTTCACTGTAAGGTTGACTCCAGAAATTTTGTGACTGTTTGCAATACTCTGAAAAGCAATTTTTACTTGCTTTCTGAAGAGTGATCAAAAAGGAAAATTCAGGTAATAGGTATAGAATAAAAAAAGTGGACCTCTGGTTAGTAGCAAGTCCTCCAGTTATTCTTGATAGCCATCATTCTTTATAATTTAAAGCAGAGAAATATCCCATACATAACATGAAAAAAAGAAAATGGACTTTGCATTTATAAAGAGAGGATTTATCAAAAGAAAAAAAAAAAGATGTAATTAAAATAAAATTGTTACAATGTTAATTACAAATGTTTTTCAAAATTCATCTCTGAATGGGTTATCATTCTGCACTTCATAAGTCTGCTATTAAGAACTTAGAAACTTGAATAATCTGCAAAATAGTGCAACTATCTTATTATTACTATTTTGGTACTGATTGAGTATAAAACAGTATGGAGTAATGCATGAAGTTTGTAATGGTTTCTGAAAGCCCTCCAAAAATCCACCCAAACAAACAAAACAATCCTGACTACCTAAAAAACATACCCCACGAATCTTTGACCCAAGACAAATCAAAAGCCTGAGCAACGCAGAGCAGAAAGTGTGTTATTTAATAGTAGTGAGAAATTTCTCATACCTAGAAAGTCTGCAATAGGAACAAAATCCTTTCCTTATAACATATAGATTGCTTATAGCATATATATTAATATTGCTCTCTCATGATGTCTTAATGTTTTTAAATATTGTAGGTGGGGGTGTTCTGTTTTTTAACAAATATAAATTAGGCTTCACATTTATACTTTGGTTTCTAGCTTTAAAACAAACAAACAAAAAAAAAAAGGTGAAATCAATTATCTATGAAAAAAAATGAATAGAGTTGCAAAACTGAGAAAATGTCTACGTTACCTGTAAAGCGACAATGACTTAACGACTTTTAAAGGAAGGAAAGCCTGAAGTTTTATCTCGTTACTACAATACAAAAGGAAGACTCTATACACTGTTACCTGTAAGGTCTGTGTAAATTATAGTCAATCAAATAAGAAAGCAGCCTGGATAAATGCAGTATAAATCTTTAGAATATCATAAAATGAGAAACTCGTAAAGTGTACTAAATTACCAAAATATTTCTTGTTTGGAATACTAATAGAAAGGCAGGGAAGTCATTATGTTTAAAAGAAGAGACAGCTTTAATCATACGAAACTTCAGGAACTGTCGTATCAGTAAGCTCATTAGCTGCAATGAAAGTTCCTCCTGCTGATCTAAGAGTACTTAAAAAACAGGATTTTTTATACTTCAAAGCAAAAAGGTATCTTTAATTCATGTACTGCAACAGTGAATTAAGCCTGCTTCTAGTATTACAAAACTAGAAACTAAAACTTTAGAAGATAATAGAAACAAATTAAACACCCCAAAGTAAACTACAATTGCAATAATTAATTTACATATTGTGAATGTTTTATCATTTATAAAATACATGTTAACAACAGACCCTGTCATGGCTCTAAAAGTCTTGCAAGCTCTGTTAACAACTTACTGTACGACAAAAACTCGCCAACATTTAATGAAAGGAACAAGAAAGCTTCTTCTAAAAACGAGAAAAAGAAAATGAGCTTCTAAACTTTGTAATGCTCACCATTTTGAATCAGAAATAACTTGAGAGAAGTTTTAAGAATGGGCAAGCACAAAATAAAAATACACAAGGTATGCTACTAATGAGCTGGCTGATACAAAGACAGTCATGTCAAGGAAGAATTTTAAAAGAGCATCTTTTAAATAACTTGCTTTAAGAAACACTCTTACCAAACCTCGTTGATTTATTTCTGGGAATTACTTTAAAAACTTACTTCAGAGCACAAAGTTCAGTGAAATCATAAAGGGAATGGCACTCTACCACCTTTACAAGGCCCTTACCTTTGCTAGGACAAAAGGTAGAGAAAAGGATTTGGAAACAAATACTGGAACAAAATACAACCTATACTGTTCGCAGAAAAAATTAATATTATATTAGCACAATACAAAATCAGAAAAGAATATACCTCCTCCTCACTCAACAACTTTGATCAAGAAAGCAGAACCTTCCTATTGGATGACAGATAAACCCAGGCTGACTTCCTTCTTTCTGTGCTATCAGCAGCCGGCAATCCTCAAATGTAGCCTTTGGATCCAGTAGTTTTCCAAATTTACTGGAAGTCTGAACTGCCTCCAATAACACAGTCCAGTATGCATTATTCTTCTTAAGCACTAAGTAGAGTGTTTTGGGATGGAGGAGATGCTCTAAGCCCTCAATAGCCAAACTCTGTTCAAAGATAACCAGTATTTTTTCTGGAATAAGTATATTTGTCTAGATGATCATAAAGATAAAAAATTTTTGACGTCTTTCCCTCTATCACTCTTCCTAGCTGCCGTAACGATGCCTTGTACTATCTGTTGTGTTTCTCAGTAGACTGTAGAAGCCTCAATACAAACCATTCCTAGTCAACCAGTTAGGCTTCATCAGCCTATCATTCAGTTATATCAGACCAAATGAGTCCATCAGTTGGATATAGCTGATCACAGCCAGATTCAGATATTTTTGAACTGACCTTTCCACAAGTTCGAGCAAAAATAGCCATTGCACTAAAAATTTACTGTGTAAAAGTTGGTGCATATTAAATCAACTTGCTTCACAAAAATATACTTCTGCAAAAGAACCAAAAAGTTTTAAAAAAAAAATAAAAATCAAACCATGAGTAGATCTGCTGGATTTTCCAAAATTCCAGCATAATTCCTTCAAAACAAAATGGAGTTTTGCAGATAGGGAAACAAGTACACACACACACAGATACACTAACCTGTCAAAAATACCCTAAGCCTTTGTCTTTTTCTTACAGTAAAACTGAAATGCAAAACACATCTCATAATATATTGAAGTAAATTCAATATATAAACTTGAAAACATGGTCATTGATTTCCATCCTACAACACAGCGAGTGAGATCAAAGATTCGTCTAGTCAATAGCAGATTCCTAAAAAAGAACAGAAAGTCTGGACTAACTGATAATTTTACTGACTACTCTTTGAATAGTCAGTGTTTTTTATCTCAGAAGTTTTCCAGAAGACAATCAACAGCTTCACTTAAGATGACTGTCTGCACTGAACACAATAATTTTTAATAAAGAACAATTTAATTTTTCTGGCTGATATACAAAATTCAACCACAATACAGCCAATAACATACTAATAATGAGAAGGAAAAAAAAAAATCAGTGGCCAGTTAACACTGAAAATAATGCATAAAATACTCAATTTATACACAGCAGAAACTCCTCCTATTACTAGGACAAACAATTACATGAAGAGCTTGAAGAATTTGACAGCTACTTAAAAATACTTGAACTTCTAAGTGGTTATAATGCACCGACTATAATTGGAAACTTTAAGAACACTGACAACAGAAAGCAAACTCCATGTGAGTGACCACTATCTCAAGCTCTCTATTAGAAGTAGGTTTTTCAAAGATTTATTTTGTGGCAGGGAGACTGACTGAAGCATAAGAGTGACACTGTACAAAGCAATGCAGATAAATAGTGATATTCTCCAAACTGACAAACTAAAAAAAAAACCCCTTATTAACTGAGACAACTCATCCAATCTTCTTTTCCTGCAAGAATATGACAGTGCTGAGGTGGCATCAATTTCTAACTCCATGCTTAGTCAGTTTAAATTACTTAAGCTGTGATAGAGAGAAGGAATTCTCAATTAAGAAATTAACTGAAAAAAAAACCCCACTGCTGCTTATATTGAGATTTACCATATTCTATGCTGCATGATGAATTTATTTTTACAGACTTCCAGTGCTACTGTTGGATGAAAAACATACAGGCAGGGATGAAATTCCGATTCACATTTAGAAAAAAAACCAGCAAAACAAACAAAACCACAAAGTGACGATACAACAGCCTTTTTGCATGTCTAAATTAAAAGACACTGTGTGATTGTACTACTTATATTAAAGAATGAAATTTGAAACAGCTTAAGAACTATTAAGAAAAAAGAACATTTAAAAGAAAACTATTTTGGATTATAATTCTAGAAGATACGTTAGAAGAAATGTAATGGGAAATCCTGCAGTAAAAATTAGAGGACTGAACAATAAACAGCTTCAAGACCATTTGCACCAGCTCGAATTACTGACCTATGATAACCTAAAGATAATTTATGTTTGTTTTCAAAATATTGTTAGTAAAAAATAAGAATCACCTCACATAAAAGACACTGTAATGCAGGCAGAATCAAAACTTTCAGCTAGTTATACAAACCTTTGCTGGCTTTATCTAAATGCTGAAAATCCTCAACAAAATTTAGGACATCCTGATAGCTTTCTTCACACACTTCTACAAGAAAATGGAGCAAGGTTGTTTTTTGATCTGCCGACTTTGTGTCCTTCAGCTAGAGAGAAGAAAAAAAAAAGTTCAAACACTGAGAATAAGATTACTTATGACTATTTTGAGATTTCATATATATTGCTGATTGTGAATCCAAGGAAAGTAAGAATAAACCACTGAATTGGTACAGCTCTTTCAAATAAAATCCTAAACAATGGGCTATTTCACTTCCCCCCGTTCCTAAAAATCCCTAGAAAGATCACATTAAAATTTTGAGTTCTGTACTCAGAAATAGTACACTTAAAAATGTAATTATTTATGCATATATAAATATGCAAAACTGAAAAGACTCATGAAAGTGTAAAAAAATAAGCACCTAACAACACATTGCAAATGTCCACTCCATGACATAGTTTTCTTACATGTGAAGCTAACTCCAGTCTAACAGTATTATGTAGTAGAAGCTTCGCTGTTTAAAAACTTCTACTTCAAAAATTCTTAAGTACAAACTTTTCCTTTCTAAACACTTTATATGTATAAAATTATTGTAAGCTTGGCCATTTTAAAACTGGAAGCTACTTGTTTAAAAACACAAAGAATTGAGAACTGTCAAACACCGAGTTACGCGTCTCTGCTGTAGTCTCCCATTTGAGCTAGTCTTTTAAATAGAGGATTTTTAGAAATAGAAAATGGCATCTCATATTAAAGTGTTTTTTTCACTACTTGGAAACTATTTCTGCATATTAACAATTTAACAGAAAACGTACATGAAGTGTGCATACGTACGTAAAGAGCTGCCACAATGGCATGCAGATTGTACACCTGAATACTGGGGGGAAAGTCTTTAGCACAGTATTACAACTAGCACTGAACAAGTTTAAAAAAAAAAAATCTTGTTAGTTTGCTTCAACTTCAAGACTTCTCTTTAGTTTGGTTACCATCGAAAATACAAGTTACCAGCAATGCTCAATGATGTAAGAGTAACTAGAGCAACAAGGCTTAAAGGAAAAACTACCTCCATCTCCAAAAAAGGTTCAAAATAAGACACAGAGCTGTATGAGGATTACCTTTGAACAAGGAACTAAGCACAAGATCAATCCTAATTTAAATATACATACACTTATTTTTTGTATGCATTTTGATATTACGATATGTATTGTATGATATGATATGTATGAAATTATGGTATGTATTATCATTTTCCCATGGTTGCAAAGTTCTTATAAAGGTATTTTTTTCACACTTCCTGTGTTTCCCAATATCCTCAGAGATCACTTAAAGGGCATCTTATTCATCTGATTTAAAAAACAAATTAAAATACATTGTTTGTTTTTCCCATACTGAATATAAATTAAACCAGAGGATTTTGAATGGTGGCCATCACTGAGGCTGAGATTTCTTACTTCACTGTAAAAAGCCAGAGAGTATTTTCAAAGATCAAAATGATACTATCTTGATGACTATGATATATACTCTTCCAGAATGTATGTTTTCCCTCAGATTAGTGGATTAATAATAATGTGAGAGACAATTTTCAAAATAAACAGAAAAGGGAACACACATATATATCAAAACCAAAAAATGTATCCTAGAGTCATTCCTGTATGCACTGTTAAAAAATAACTGGGATCTCAGTGAGAAATGTCTCAACAATTGAAGCACCACACAATTTCGATGAGGTGACACTGCTTAAAATACACGTAGTTAACAAAAGTTAGTTCTAAAAAAACCCCAGTGTTATAAACATGCATGTAATTTTAATATATCAGCATTTAATGATTGCATATTAGCATGTCAATATCTTATCTCTCTTCTGAGAATATGCATACGTGTTCTCTGATGTAGAACAACTATTAAAGTTCAATTCTACATGACGCAGGGAGTAGGCAAGATATGGAACTGTCTTCTGCAAAGTGGACAGTCCATACAATTCCCTGTGCACAGTTAGGCACCAATGAAGAAGAGCAGATAAATTTTATATTCTTCAAATATTACAAAAGCCAACATCTTCGAAGGACAGAAGCGACTGCAAATTTCTTAAGTTCTCAGAACTCCTACTAAAAACTTCTGCGCAGACAATCAAGCAGTCTGCAATTTGCAGCTTTCCAGTTTTGGGCCTTGAAGGAATATTGGTTTGGGTGGTTTTTTTTCCCATCTTAATACTAATACTTTTAGTAGTTGAACCAGTTTATTACTCTCAGAACAGAGGAGATTAAGCATTAACCAAGTCACTACACATGATTAAGAAAATTAAAAAAAAATTACACATACATAGTTTTACTTCTGTGTTTCCAAAGTGACATGTCTGTATAAGACACAATTTCATAACCACCGAAGGCTTGGCACTCAACGACTTCCTAAATGAGGCCACAATTGGATGACGTAAATTAGGAAACAGTGTCTAGTACCCTGATTTACATAGGAAATGCAAACTCCCAGTGATTCTCTCTGTGAAAATCTGTCAACCTTCAGTGAACAAGCAGTGGACTGTAGATTGCATTAGTCCTGGGGTATTTAGCGGCAGAGATCTGAAGTTTTATAGACTGTCTCTAAGATGGCCTTTGTTGCTCTGTCTCCCAAAAAAATCTATAATAGTTGGAACTTCTTTCCTAATCATACAATGGTTTGGCTTGGAAGGGATCTTTAAACAGTCGTCTAGTCCAATCGCCCTGCAATGGGCAGGGGCATCAATACACTCATATTCAACAACCATTAAGGTTGTATTATCTTCCCTCTAGAATAGCTCCTAAGCACCATGGTCTGGTATTTATGTACTAGAACGACATGATGCCAAATCAAATAGATATGAAGTCTTTGTCATTGGAACTTCGTTTTTTGACTCGCGCATTTCTTGTGTAAATCAAACATACTGAGTACCATGATATATGTATACAGTAATGAAGTTCGGACAGGAGTAAACTAGTATCACCAATTCTAACCATATACCATGATACAATGTCAAAACTACACTGTACTAAGCATTTTGATAATAGAGAGCAAATTATCTTTTTTTCAGCTATGAGCTTTGCATCTGCTTCACCTATGGACTATTGGTAGTTATCAACATTTCTCTTGAGCAGGAAGTTGGACTAGATGTCTACTGATATCTCTTCTCACCTGGCATTATTCCATGGTTCTAAGTAACATGCACACACTTCCTAAATAGTTAACTAAACATTCTACTCAAAAATATTACTTATTTTAGCTCTTATTTTGGTCTCACAAAGACTCTTTGAGAATTACTAGTATACTTGGATTTCAAAAGCTTTCCATAATCTTCACTATCCAGTTAGCTATCTTTGTAGCTAGAAAGATTTCTTAACTTTCAAGTAAAGTTCTTTTGTTAATAGCAAAGCCAATTCTTCCATCTCCTACCTTAGCTACATAGAAGACAAATGTTTCCTTATCATAAATTAATAACAAAAGGACACATGTTCTCCTCACTTTCTTCTTTCTTTTCTAAACTAAACACAATCAAATGCTTTTTTTTTCCTCCATTTAGAAGTGTTACATGTTACTACCACCTGGAGTCGCCAATCAGTCTACAAAAGTGAAAATGTAAGGAAAATTAGAAGACATGGGGAACTTATGAAACAAAGTAACAACAAGAGAAAAAAATAAAGAAAATTTAGGTAAAACACATAACTGTCTTAAAACAGATTAAAATGTGACAGACTTAGAAGTGCTCAGACATATAGGACTACTATGATTACAGTGATATGGTCCTTCCATAACCTTACATAGTTTGGTTTTATTTTATTATTCCCTCAAAATGGAATCTTCTGAAAGCTTAAACAAGTCAGTCTCAGGATAACTGCACACAGAACTGCCGCAGTGTTCAAACTATCAACTAATGTTAAGATATTGGGGGGAAAAAAAAAACAACAAGAAGAAAAACCAAACACCCAACAAAGCCAAAATCAAACAAACCCAAAGAATTAACTAGATGAAAAACATCAAAATAAAGCATTTAAATAGGGTAATAAATTAAAAAGGTAATGTAAGACTGAACACGGACATTTCAAAACTCACTTTACATAGGGAGCTGAGATTATATCCAAAGGTCTGTGCATTCCGAGAACCTGCATTCATGTAGTTTCCCATTAACAATACTAGTTCCAGCAGCTTGCTAAAGCTTTTACTCTTCTTTATCTCTTCACAGGCAGCACTGACAGCCATGATGTCAGGTTTGATGTTGTTCACCTGCTCCTCAAACTGAAGCTTAAAAAGAATAGCACTGAGCCGTGGCCGTAGTCTCTTCACGTTGCTCATCTGATTGAAAAGAAAATAGGAGATTTCCTTTAAAATTCATGGTACGCTTTGGCACTGTACAAATGCATACAATCTGAAATGATTTATTGGTGTGACAAGCTTGAAGAAGCAATATATCTGCTATAACTGATAGCAAATGAACGAATGAATGAGACACATTTGGGTAAGCAACTGAAATCCCATCTTGTGGTTCGTATGAACTGCCCCCATCCTTTCCCAATAACTAGTATGTGTAGGCAATAAAAGATAAAGTGTCATCATATATCACATCTGTCAACTCATATACCAAATCCTATAAAACTAATCCAAGTTTATGACCCAGTAGTTGCAAAGTAATAAAAGTAGTTCACATATCTTGTATAACTCAGGATGTACCACAACAAGGCAAATCTCATTTTCCAGTGCAAATATTTAAAAGCTGATTTCAATAAAAGCTTACTATAAACTTAGAGGAGAACAACAGTTTTGACAAATCTCAGCTATGAAACACTTAACATAGCATATGTTAATATATACCAGTATTCATACCCCACTATATTCCTGCATACTAACCTTACACAGTTAATTAGGCAAAGGAAAATGCTCCCAGGAAAACAGTAGCTTCTGTAGATCCTATGCAAAAGACTTGGCTTTTTCTATGGTTTACCGGTCAGGTATTTTCAACAGACCTTTCAATCTCCCCACATAGTTTAGGTCACTGAATTCTCATCTCAGAGATACTTTGCACATTATTTACTATATTTGAAGAATAAGAATTCAAACTTCATTGTTTTTTTAAAGTAAGGAATATTGAATGCATTCTATAAATTAAATTCTTCCATCTCTCACGCTTCCAATGTACAACTCTTTCCTCCAACTCAAGCATAGAAATCTTCAAATATTTTTTTAGGTTTGGCATCACATACAATCCCAGAAGCTTTCTGTTTTCTTTTCTTGCTCCTTTGCTCCTCACCAGGCATTGTATGTTCCTTGTTTTTTAACTCCTTCCACAGCAGAAATCATGTATTTTCCTCCCTGCTCTGGTTCTGTTTGCACATGAGAAACACTCATCTCAAATTCTTCCAGGAGCTTCTTCCCTCATTTTTCCATCTCTGTTTTCTCACTTATTTTATGAACTCTGTAATACCTTCTTCCCCATACTTGTATTTGTCCTTCTCAAAGTAAGGTTAAAGCCAATAAGGCCTTGACAATTCCTGAAATCCTAAACTAGGTTTGGATTATTTATTTTTTTTTTAACATAAAAAGCACGTTATGGTTTCCAGATACCAGTTCTCAATGCAAGAAAAGCAGCAATAATATTGGCACTTCTACAATGTAATAGGTTTCATATAATTGCCTGAAGAGTTTGCCTTTAAACTGGAAATACCTGCCTCCAAACCACAGTGATACTTAAGATTTAACAGAACATTTCTCAACCTGTATCTAGTCTATCAATGCAAAAATTGCTCTGACAGCACAACATTCACAAGTCTTTTGGTACAGATTATTCCGCAATAGACTCGAGTGAAAAGGATAATGGTGACACTCTTCATCCATTTCAGTGTGAAGTCAAACAAGTAACCTTAAACTGATACTGAAGGCTGTCTAAATCAAAGAGCTGGATATAGAAGAAGAAGAGGACAGAATTTACAGTCTATTTTATTGGGTTTATTGTGACAGCAGTAGAAAATAAAATCAGGTAGAACTAACATTTTATTCTAAGCCACTTTTGCAATGTCTGCCTAGCAGTGCCACCACCTGATGATGTCCCATTGAAGTAAACATACCTTTTGCATTTTAGTTCAGATAAGAAGTCTTGAAGTAAAATAAGCAATCCTTACACTAATATGCCACTTGGATTTTCATCACAGAGCAGAGCACACAAACAGCACGCCTTTCAGATGCAACTAGGTTTACAATCAACTCTATTACTGAGCATTAGTCTACAGACTGCCTTCACTCTAGTCCTAAAGTAAAACACTACAAGTATACAGCTTAGAAGTGAGCTCAGTATCAACTGCAGGCAGATATTCTGTACTCATCGTACATTAAATAGCATCCAAAAGTGTGGTAAAACACTTATGTAACAACAGGTAAGCAAGGATAATGGGATTTGAATTTAAATAGTGTATGTCACAGTGGAATAGGAATGGAAATACCTAAAAATCCACCTAAAATGAACATAGTGCTTTTATAACTTTATATCCAATTGAACAATAAATACCTAAAAGAATATTATAGTACTGGACAGAGGCAAGTGTCACAAAGTTGTTCTCTCATCTCCATCAGGAAGAATCAGTATTAACTCCTTTTCCTCAAACAATTAACTTACTAGATTAATATATGTAATACTAGAATTCAGCATATTGATAATAATATTCTTAATTCTAAGTTCTGCTCAGCCAGGAAAAAACTAAGACTAGACAAAAAAAAAAAAATCAAACACAAAACACCACTGAAATTATCCAGATTTTTAATATCTGTACCTACTCAGGGTTCAAAAGAGATGATCGATAATATTAAACCATGGGAACTAAGAAAATAAAGTGTAAGCTGCATTAATTTTCAACAGCACCAAACTCAAGATCATAGAATGACAGAATGGTAGGGACCTCTGGAGATCGAGTCCAATCCCCCTGCCAGAGCAGGATCACCTAGGGCAGGCCACACAGGAACACGTCCAGGTGAAAGTCTCTAAAGAAGGAGACTTCACAACCTCTGTGCAGCCTGTTCCAGGGCTCCATCACCCTCACAGTAAAGAAGTTTTTCCTCATGCTCGGGTGGATCTTCCTGTGTTCCAGATTGTGCCTGTTGCCCCTCATCCTATCACAGGGCAACACTCAAAAAGAGACTGGTTCCTTTTACTTGACACCCACCCTTCAGATATTTGTAAATATTAATAAGATCCCCTCTTGGCCTTCTCTTCTCCAGACTAAACAGCCCCAGGACTCTCACCCTTTCCTCGTAAGAGAGATGTTCCAGTCCCTTAATCATCTTCATAGCCCTCCGCTGGACTCCCTCTAGTATTACCCTGTCTCCCTTGAACTGGGGACACCAACTGGACACAGTACTCTAGATATGGTCTCAACTAGGGCAGAGTAGATACGACAGAATCAGTAGATGATGCATCGTTTATTGACTCTTGGCTCCTAAGACAGGCAGATTTTGAAACTCAAGTAATCAGGTAGTTCATATCAAAAAGATAAGTTATACAAACATAAGCAAGCACACATGCATGAAAGATGCAAAGTTTTCATCAGAACCAGCTGAACTACAACAAATTAAGTTCTGTACATAAGTCTTAAGGATGGATACTGAAATATGTAATTAATAAAATTCAAAACAGAAGCACATGCCAAAAATGCAACAGAAATGCCATCGAGCTTTTTTAATTACTGTCTTTTAAACACAGAAAATCCATAGTTCACGTACAACGCATGATGTTGGTACTGCTGTTTTACCTGTTTGTTAAGTCAATAATTGGGAAGGGTGAAGATGAGGAGTTCCCTTAGCCATATATAGCTTTCTCTGTATCATGTAGTCTGCAAATATATTCAAATAGTAAAATCCAAATGCTTTATCGCAAGAGATGCTAAGGATTTAACTGTTGTGATGTTAAGAGGCTTATTTTCCCTCCCTATGCTTTGTTATACTCCACATATAATTACATAGTGTACTTATGCCCTTATGGTGGAATCCTGAAAACAGAGAATCCAAATAACTGAAGGAAGTTGAAGTAGAAAGCTAAACAGAGAGTGGACTACATGTGTCAGAGAACTCAGTGTACGGGTAACAAATTGTTCTATTTTTCAAGTAAGAGTCCACAAGAATATTCTCACTATGTGCAAGTCCAAATGGGAATTGACAATTTACTTGAGCTATCCAGCTCACAGCCCTTTATCCTACAGGAAAGAGAGGTTTTTCTCTCAAACGTAGCATAAATCAGAAGGCACCTGCAAGAACGTGCCATCTGGTAAACATGTACTTGCACTGTCTGCTTTGTTGATGTCAAGTAAAGGAACATGCCTCAGAAGTTACACTGACGTTACATTTTGATCACTGAATGTGATTCATTTTTACCATAAGCTCGTAGAGAAAAACACTGCCAAGAGTTTCAGTTTCACAAAATATCTTCCTTGAAGGATCAACAGTGCCAAGGCTGTCAGACCACCTGAAAGTGTTCTTGTCCAAAAAGCAAAAGTATCAGTTACAGCCAAGCTGACAAAAAGCATATAGTGGAAGGGTATTTCCTGTGGAAAATGTATGGTTTTCATCACTGCAGCATCAGTGAACTCTACAAAGAGCAGAGGTAAGAAGTATGAATTCCTAACACTTATCTTGAGATTAAGGCATTTGAAAAGCAGAAGAAAAAAAATAAAGTGAGGAAGAACTGATACCTTAACTAATGGTTTTTCACTTTTAAAAAAAGAAAAAAAAGAACACCCTGCTCAATTTGAAACCATCAGCATTCTCTGATCGTAGTAAAGACCACCAGCATTCTACAAAGATCAAACGTTATTTCAGTGTAAGGGATGTCAATCCAAGATAATGGAACAGTATTTTTGTTAGAGGCTTTTATGGCTGTGTAGAAATACTATCTCTTTACTCATCTTTGATGCACTCTTTTTTCAAAATAAATTATAAAGTCCAAACTGCCAACTCAAAATTAAAATTATACCTGAGAAATCAGAAAGTCTTTATACTTATAATGTGGATATGTGTAACTGCAAACAATTGAACTGATGAGTTTCCAGCCTTACTAGCACTGACAGAGGGGCTAAACAGCTTGAATTTGCACTGGTGACTCAATTTCTTGCAAATCCAAGATTTTCCTAAACGGTATTCAAGATAGAAGAGAAGGGATTGTACTGTGACACAGGGACAACAGCTATCCTTTACCTCCTAGCTGCACACAGGTAGCCACCTATTGTCTTGTAGATGGCAGTGCACTGATGTACTGGGCAGAAAATCCGTGGTACTGGTTTTGATACCATTATGTTCAACAAAGATGGACCAGCAAGGCCAGTCTCAGAAATTGGGGCATTCTTTTTGAATACTCCAGAAATTACTTGTCTTATGAAATACATCCAAATTGCTAATCAGGGCTACAACAGAGCTGTCAAAATATGCTCAGTTTACAGTGTTCACGCTGAAATTCATGGTTAGGTATGTTCCACTATGGAAAAAAAGAGGTGATTTTTTTTTTTTTGACTTATCCGAAAAATAAAATTAGATGTATAGGCATCTAGACCAGAACAGAATGCAGAGTCAGTTTTTTTTTTCCTCCAAGTTGAATTTAGACAATAGTATTTTCCTAAAGAAAAAAGAATGGGAGGGTCTGAATTCCCCAAATCATTCTATTTGTAGCAGACCTAACAGATGTCAGAAAAGCAATTTTCATTAAAAGGTACATATGGAGCAGATGTCACTAGACTGAAAAGCTCTTCTCATGGGAAACCGAGTCAAGAGTTTAATATAGGTAAAAGTCCTCTGCAAAACCTCTAATTCAGTCAGATAGGAAAAATAAATAAATTTATAGCAGAAGTCATTGAGGAATTTAAAATAGAATAATATAATATTAAATCAAATGGAGAAAAGTTTCTAGAAGTAAAATAGATCCAGCTGTTTTCCAGACAGAAAAATCTCATCATCTTAGCTCTAAAATAAATGCCTCATCTTCTGTCTGGCTACTTAAAGGAATCCACTTCCCAATGAAAAGTAAGTCTACAATATTACTTTGAGTGTCTCAACATACAGGCCATGAAGGTACAGACAGCTGATCAAGGTCTGAATGGGAATGTCTGAAAACCATGCCAGCAGGTTTAGGATGTTCCATCAGGTTGAACTACCACAATAACTCCAAAATAAAAGTGGAAATTGATGCTATGTAATTATTTAAGCAATGCACAATGGTAACAGACCACAGCAGCTGATTATGATCTTTGATGTGACAGACGACCTGTTTCAAAAATGCTCTGTGGCGCATTCATATTTTGTACACTCTTCTCTCCTGATCCAACAAGGTGTCCAAGTTCATTTCCTAAGCAGGAAGGTACGTGTCTCTGATGATGATAGGACTGATAAAGAAAAAACATTCCACTGTAGGTCTTCTGCAGTCTTATCAATAGAGAATTCAATAATGACTGTAGAATTTTTATCCATATGGTTATTCAGTGTGTTTGGAAATACAGACGGTACAGCAAAACCAGTCTGACATGAATCATAGAATCATAGACGACCTTTAAAAGTCACCTAGTCCAAACCCCCTGCAAGAAGCAGGGACATTTTTAACTAGATAAAGTTGCCCAGAGACCCATCAAGCCTGACCTTGAATGTCTTCAGGGATGGGGCCTCCACCAACTCCCTGGACAAATCATTCCAATGTTCCACCACCCTCGTAGTAAAGAATTTCTTCCTAATGTCCAATCTAAATCTACCCTGCTCTGGCTTAAAACCATTGCCCCTCATCCTGTTGCTACGTGCCCTTGTAAATAGCCCCTCCCCAGTTTTCCTGCAGGCCTCCTTCAGGTACTGCATGGCCTCTATAAGGTCTCCCTGGAGCCTTCTCTTCTGCAGGTGGAACAATTCTAGCTCTCTCAGCCTGTCTTCATAGGAGAGGTGCTCCAGCCCTCTGATAATTCTTGTGATTACAGGGAAAGTAAATCCTAAAGCACTTGGGCTCCCTAACAGCTCCATTGAGCTCTCATGTCTGAACATGGAACAGGTGACATATCTGCATAGTAATTCCAAGTTCCAGGGACCTAAGAGGTATTGACCAGCCTCAAGATTCTTTAAGCACAGCTGCTCTACATTAGTCAGTCATTCGGATGCCTGACTCAATTTAGGTGACTAAATTCCAAGGAAACCTTGAAGTTGTGGAAAGTCATAAAATGGCAGGATCGTGTACCGATCATGATCCTTACTCCAAACAGAAGTGTTTTTCTTAAGATGTTCCAATCACAACATGAATATATTAGAGGACTGCTTACATTTCAAGTGAAGCAAAAGCATGAAATCAGATTCTGGACAGGCTCTTGAGACATGCAGAGGCATCTGCAAAGTGAATGGCTGGAGGCAAAAGATGATAACCCTCCAAACAATGAACCTTACTGATCTGAAGTTGTAGAGATATCTGCTAATAAGAAAAAATTGAAAAAAAAAGATAGTCTGTGTGTGTGTGTATTAGAAGAAACAACCAGCCAACCACTTCCAGCCACCTGCGTTAACATCAGACAAAAATAAGACAATTTTTTTGACCTATTCTTTAGACTAGCTACTCAAAATAGTTTTACCAGAACAGGGATAAGAGCGAGACCTGCTGCTATTGAATCTTTAACAGGAACATTCCTCTGTGATTCGACACCACAATCTTGCGGTGCTACAGAGGAAGTAACACCCTCCAATCCAACAGCAATTGCAAACACTCAGATCAGTGCAGATCATGATGGCACTCTCAGAAGATATTTCTAGAGCCCGGTTCTCCACCCTAGCCAGGTGCAAAGTTTGAAAGACCGCAACATTACAGGACTTAAAGAAGTCCTCCCTCTAAACAATGTAAGTAACTTGACTGCAAATTGTCATAAAGATTTGTGAATGGCATATAACAGTTAATCTTTAGCAACACTCCTGGAAAAGCCAGGATTACTGACAGAGAACGTGGACAAAGCAGAGCAGTAGATATTTATGACTGCTAGAAGACAATAGGAGGAGACAAGATTTACAGAACAAAATTAACACAATCGAAATATCCCAGAACACAGATGCAACCCACCACTTCCAGATTTTAAAGAAACTGAAATGTCCCAAGGTAAGGCTCTGCCCAAGCATCAGGTATTAGAAAAGGCAGAGTACACCTCAGATATATTGATAGTATGATATTTTCTAGACAACAGTGAAAGACATTAATACATTCTGAGTTATCTACAAAGAGGACATACAGGTGAAACCATCAGCTGAATATAGAATTGATCATTTTAAGTGTCTGCTGAATTATTTAAGACAAGCTAGCGTTCATCAGGCCTCACTCTAATCTTCAATTTACTCTAGTGAAATCTTTTCCTTTGGTATGAACTCATTAAAAACACATCCATCAACGAACAAGCTGTGAAGCCATGTGAGGATTGCTTGCCAAATTCTATTTGGGTTAGCTATTAGTGTATTTCACAAGGTCTGGGCATTAATTATTTCTGAAACAATGTTTCATAATTCTCTCAATTTTATCTTTGAGTAAATAAAAGTGATCAAGAAAAAAGTATTTTTTTTTTTTTTTCGCTCCCAGACAACATGGGAACACATTTTCAAATATTTCAAGTTTTAAGAAAAGAAATAAAGCAGGAGCTATCACACGTGGCTCTTGAGACGCTACTTTCAGTATGAGGCTGCTAGTACAGGTGCCTACACCTGAGGTCAAATGTTCACTAATAGCATCCTGACAAGTATTAGCAGCTTTTTACATCAAAACTGTTTACCAAGAATGTCAAAATTATTTTATTTAAATGGAACTCTATCAATGGATTGAAAAACATATTAATAAATCAAATGCGTCTAGGACTATTTTGCATCACTAAAGATTACAGGCACTGACAAGTCTACATGCTCGCTACAGGAACTCAGCTCCCTCCATGAAGCACAATCAGATTAGAACTACTTTTGGGAAGGGTTCCTGGTACAACAAGGCAGGTAACATACATTGACATGGTTAGGTCTAAAGCCTTATTAGCAAAGTGGGGAGGAGTAGATATGTGCTGCTGGGGAGTTGGTGGGGAACTACAGTTAAAGAACGTTCTCAGCTGGAGGAGCAAGAAAGCCTAATCTATCATTCTACCATAACATGCAACTCTCTAAAGAATAAATTATATTTTGAGTATACTGGCACTATATAAACTGCATCCCAAAATAATTTGGGGACAGTGTGGGCAAAGAGCTGGAGCCATCTGATACGGGATCAAACAGTGACGTGCACAACTGTACCTCCAAAATCACCCTGAGATGTCAAGCCCAAGAGGGATGACTGCTAGACACTGAAGTTTTGAACAGCTGCAACATGCTTGTAGCCAACTTCCCTGTGATGAGCTGCTCTGTCTTCCCCATGACAAAAAAGAAAAATGTGCTCTATAACCATTATAAGTTGCCTTAATAAACCAATCTGCTTCTGTTTTACTCCTGAGTCTTCAACTATCTGACTGGATGAGTTCATGAGATCTCTTGCTATCTCTGAAACTGTGCCCAGAAATGTATTAGATAGTTCAATTCTGCATAGGCCAAAAGTATACCTGTGTCTATTCTAACAAATTATCACTATAGACAATTAAGGTTTAATGTCCAAAGGCATCCTCTGGTATTTTTCCGTTGATTAGTATAGACACAGCCTTAAAATGTCATCCAGCTATTTGTCATCTCCACTACTGCTATACATAGTGAGATACAAGATGGTTCACAAAGTTGCTTTCAAAATACTGAATAATATTCAAAATCAATATAAAAATTGATGAGAATTGAATTTCGATGGTTTTAGTCACTATTATTTCCTGAATGATTTTAGTACAATAAAAGGAAAGGCCACAAAAGACACGAAGGACTGCACACGTGAAACAACACTTACAGATCAAAAAGAAGAAAGGATTCCAGGTAAAAGCTATGTGGATTCTCTGAATCCTCACCTGCAACAAGCTATTTTAATGAACCACTTTGCTTCCTCTCAAATATAAATATATTGAAGAGTAAGAAAAAAACCAAATCCATCCAAAATTTGCCTCAAGTATTTTCAGTATAAGACAGCAATGCAAATGAATTCAGCAAATCTTTATCCTTCTCGAATCTCTTTCTCCGAATTTAAAATTATAACTTGTGTGCACAAAACCTGAGATAAGTGCAATGCAAAGAATGGAGTATTATTCTGTGCTACCAATTTCTTATTGTTAATTCCCTAATAAAATCCACCTTATCAGTTTGAGATGAATTTCCCAGTGGCTTGCTTAGTAAAGAGAGGGGTCAAATAATCATGCTATGACCTAGCCCTCAACTGAGATTTGTGATATGGTCTCCTAGGTGCAAAGAGTGTATTTTCATGAGAAAGATGTTCTTAAAAGTATGTAATTAAGTAGCGATACTGATTGCGATACTTATATGCCAGAAGCTATCCCAAATACTACTGTGTTTGGACATTTGGACATATGTGTAGAAAAAGCAGTGACACATCCTTTAACCTATTCTGCTTTCCTATGGGAGAAAAGGAAATTATTCAAGAGTCAGTTGCAACAGAGTTGTGTAACAAGAGGATAGTTACCGTAATCTGAATTATGTTGCTTCTGACACAAAGAAAGCATACATAGTGTATCCATCTGTCCCCCGCACAAATAAGTATCGTTTGAAACAAATTACATCAAAATATCTGATAAAATCTTAAAATACAAATTTATAATTTCCATATTCCTTTAAACACCATATTTACCCCACAAAAAGAAAGGTGAGGCATCTGTCAATAAGTTCTTTTTCAAGTGCGTGATTCTTGCTAAATAGACTTTTAGAAGGACGTTGAAAGACTCCAACATGGTCTTTTTCTCAGTGGGACTTCCAGTCTGAAGGACAGACATTTGCTGGATCAGGGTCCTCAGGGAAGCAGTAATGGCATCAAGCCTGTAAGAGTTCAAGAAGCATCTGGACAATGCTTTTATTCATAGGAATTAGGTTTAGATAGCCTTGTGAGGAGCAAGAAGTTGGACTCGATGATCCTTATAGGTCCCTCCCAACTCCAGATATTCTATGATTATTCTTTTTCTTATTAGCCCACCAGCAAAATTCCAAGCATAGATTCCTAACAAGGGAAAGAAAACAGTGGGCAGCAACCTGGCCAAGATCTACAAGAAACTAAGTTAGGAGATTCTGAGGTAGAGACAACCTTATGGTAACTGATGACTTCTGATCACGTGAAAGATCTGTGCAAAAAACTCACTGTCAGCAATCAAAAAAACACCATAGAACCATAACATGGTGTTGAGAGATTCCCTTGTCCTCTGTGCTGCACATCAGCAGTCCTGTCCAGACTTCCTGGAAGTGCATATGGTAGTGCTCAGAAGAATGTGAGTGTAATAGGACAAGTGAATTAAATCTGTATCTGACTGACCAAGTAAAAATCACTTTTCTTTCTCCTTAAAGTCTCACACTGAAAAGTTGTTGGCTTTTTTCTATGCTCATTTTTCTGTGCAAGTCTGAAACCTAAAAGCTGTAGGTTACTGTAAATTTCTCTTTTATATTTATCCCTCAACTTAGGAAAAAGTTCAGAGAGTTTACTTCAAACAAGCACATAATGATACGTCCTTATCAGTTGCTTCACGACCCTTACAATTTCAGTATCTCAGAAAAAAACCCTCAGACTCAGATCTAATTAATACAAACGAACAATAGAAGATAATCTCTAGTACTTTAATATTTTACATTCAAAAAGCACCAAATAAATGCAGACTCACAAATATCTATTATAGCTTTATTAAAAACAATTACAATGAACAATGGTTTATTTTTCAGCTCTCCAGCAATCACAAATAAGCACATATTATTTCTTTTCTCCCACTATATTGTAAAAGGTCCTAAACTTGCTTGCCTGAAATTAATACCACTGTATTATTGGATCGCATTCTTAATTATGCTGTATTTGAGCAAGCGATCTCCACTACTACTTTCTGGTTTTATTTTCAAAACATCCTACACAACTGTTGATTAACTCAGTATAGCACTTAACTTGGACTTCCTATTTATTTACAAGATAATCTGCCGTTAAAAAAGGTTCACAAGAGTTCTTGTTGAAAAACTACTCTACAAGTCATGTTTTCCAATAAACCAGCTAATCTACAAACTTTTAGCTTTTGCTTTCTTCAACATAAATATATTTTTCTTATTTTTTTTGTCATCCCTAAGTTCTATTCCTGTGAAGTTGAACTGCATCTTCATGGTCTAAATCCCTTGATTTTACCTGTTTTTCAATAGTAAAGATTACCCATGGTGGTGTTTTTCCTTTAAAGATTCTCTCAAGAGAATATCTAAATGAACATTATTTTTTTCTGAAGTTACCAGCATCTTCACTTGGCAGCTACATGGAGCTTTAGATAGCCTAAGCAAGAGATAAGAAAAGCAGGACTGTCCCCAGGTGAGTTGACAGCAGCCTCATGCCAAAACACTGTCAGTGCCTGGAGTAAAAAGGAAAAACATACTCTAATGGAGTGGAACTGAAGCAATGTTAGATGTCAGCTGAGCTCTCATAGTCAGAGAAAAGTCCCTTTGCTCCTGGAAAGCCACAAAATACCCTGAGAGTTACATTAAGAGGGAAAAAGCAACCAACCAGGCAGCTAGTATGTTGTTTTCTGTCTCAGCTGTGACTAGACACATGTTGCATGGTCATCAATGTTCAAGACAGACATCGTGCTATGCCACCCAGACAAAGCCATGAAAGTCAAAAGGAAGCTGAAACTCAAGATGACCAAAGAATGGCTAGAATATGGGACAATATAATTATTTGCGAGTAAATGGAAGAAACTCTTCAGCTTCTGGCAGGAAAGTGTCCAGTATTTCATGGAACTATGAGAGAAAAAAAAAGAGGCAGTGAAGCTGTCAGGGCTTCAGCAAAAGGACATAACAGCAGGGCTGATACATCTGCTCAAGGCTAGTAGGTCTTGGTCTTTGAGGAAGCAATTGAGAATTTCATGCACAGATAGAACCACTTGTCTGTCCAAGGCAGTTCTGAAAGTGATCAAGCTTTAAGGATTTCACACAATCAAGATAAGGAACTGTTACCAGCTAGAGAGCAAGGGTGAGAAGGAAAAGGGAAAAAAAAACCCAAAACACCAAAGTAAAAAATTTGTTTACATGAGGAATATAGGAGGACAAAAACCAGTCATGAGCTCATCATCAACAGTGGAATATAAGGAAATGATAAACTATCAATGCTGTAACAGGGATGAAGATTAATAAGAACAGCTAAACTTAGGTTTAGATGAGAGTCATTGGATATATTGATATGGCAGAGTGATCATCTAAATAACAGGTGAGAGATATTCTAAAGAATATGCAATGGACTGAGTTTTGAAGCAAACAAATCCAGAGAGAAATAAGTTACTGCAAGCATGAATGGAGATAACAGCACATGGAGTCAAAAAATTGAGGCGATAAAGATAAATATATGGCTAAGACAAACTAAATGTCAAACTGTTTGCATTAAGGAGAAAACAAGAGTTAAAAAAACATTTGACAACAAAATCTGGTATCAAAAAAGCAAAGATGACAAAAAGTTTTTTAAAAACGCAATTGCTGTATGAATCAATGGACCTAAGTGTCAAATATTAGGTGTTTCAGACAGAAAAATACTGCAGATGGTTAAAGCACAAGATTTGTCCTACGGAAAATTTCCTCCTCGATATTTGCCATACAAACAAAAGAATTACCTTATATTCCTCTAACAGTGCAGGAAACTCTTTATACACAAGCCTAATCCTATTTTACAAACCTTTTACAAGAAAAGGTATATAGCATAGTTCAGCACAAAAAGTGCAGTCAGGTAAATATTAGTTTTGTAGCTCAGACCTGATTTAGAAATGTCAAGCAAAAAAAATGGGAGGTTAAAAAAAAGGTTTCAATGATTTCCAAAGTCCAGTTATTTACTTCAGAACTCTCAATTGTTATTTAGTAAAAATAACTTGTTCAATTGGGATAAATCACCATTTAGTTAATACGTTTCATTTTTCATCTAAAAAAATTCTAAATCATTGCTTGACATCCCAACACTTATTTCTAATCTACTATTTCTGTGATTTCAACTCTTTTGTCACCAAAATACTCAAAAAAACTTCTAAGATACATGATGTGAGTTTAATTATAGTATTCTTACAATATTCCAAACCTTATCAGGCATTTGTGATTCACTGCTCGACTGTAAAGACCAAAAAATGAAGAATTACAGACAAATTCAAAAAGGAATGCAACAGTTCTCTGGTGTTTAGTCATCTTATGCTCATCATGCTTAATTTACCTTATTCAGTACAGGGCACTTGATATTTTCTGTAACACTGATACATATGAACCTCTTCTCTACATCAACAATGTACGCTTTCGGTTTTCTAATATCACATTTTCTGGAAATCTATGAACTTCTAATATTGAACAGAAGTGTAGAATTTATAGAGCTCGGTCTCAGAATAGACTCGATTTATTTTAACCTTTTTTAAAAGCTTAGTGTTTGATATTTACATAAAACTTAACTATAAAACCTGAAAACATTTACATAAAGAGACAAGCACAGAAAGAGTTGTCATCTGTGGCACCAAACAGCACAAGAAAAAAAACAAAACAAAAAAACAAACAACAAAATGGAGCTCAATAAAGTCTTTGTAAAATATTTCATTACTAGTTTTCTCCTCTTTCCTCTGTCACTTATCACATTGTTGTCTAAATGTCTATGTCAGCCAAATTTATATTAAAAGACTATGGTAGAGGTAAAAATGCAAGAGACTATTCGGTTTCCTTTATCATACTCTCTTTTCCAAACCACTTCCCCCCACCCCCACCCTGCCTTCCTTTTGTCCTTTATCAACTCCTCTCCAAATATTTCAGGTTCTAGATCAAATGAGCCAGAAACTCTACCAACAGCTTTCATTCATTACATGAGGAAATTTCATTCCCAGGGCACCATGCACCTCACATGCTGATTGAGATACGGGCCCATGAAGAAAATATACTTCAGAAATGAAGGCATTACAATATATTACTTAAACTTTGAACATGTGAGACTCCAGAAGAAAATATACTTCAGAAATGAAGGCATTACAATATATTACTTAAACTTTGAACATGTGAGACTCCAGAAGAAACCTAGTTCATCTGATTTATAATTTCATCTGATGAATGGAACTTAAGATGAATAAATTTGGAGAATCTAACATAGTTGTTTCACAATTTAAGAAATTTATGAAGGGAAGATAAAAATGAGAGGAATGAGCTAACTCTTATGCTAGACAAAAGTTCTTCCATACCATAGATCTGATTCTATAGTCCAAGAATGCCCAATTAGCATCTGTTGCCATCAGCAGCAGTATTAGTCCATATCCAAGAAAGAGAAATGATAAGCAAGTGAGAAAACAAAAGGCTTTCAAAGCCTAGAACCATGGAAAAAATCTAAAGAGAATTTCAGAAGTCCAAAGGCATAATTTAAGTCAATGTAATTTTTTTTTTTTTTTTAAATTACTGAAGTGGTTCTTTTGGGGGTTGGGATTTTAGGATTTTTGCTTTTTTTTATTTAACAGACATTAACATGTTGATGCTTCTTAACTTTACGTTGATTACTATAAGTGAGGAAATAAATGTAGGAACTTTCATTTATAAAATTAACACAAAATTTCCACCCGGGGAATTGATTCAAACATAATCATCATTATCACAGCTTCCTCCCAATTCTCACTTTCAAAAAGTTAAATTCTATTGGTCTTGGTAGATTTAACTGCTAACCTATTTCTTTCTTTCTAAAGCTCTGTAATATAACCTACGCTGAAAACAAACGTAAAACTTACCACTATGAAACCTACCTTTCTGAAACTAGTGCTGTTTTCTGAATTGAATAAATATTATAACAAAACGAGTGAAAAGGTAAAAATTTATCTGACTTTAGATCTTTTGTGTTCTTTTCAAGCAACAGCAGCACTGAAAGCATTAGTTTCATATCTCAAAAAGCAACATATGCTTTGACTGGATTTTTCTGTTGAGGGAGGATACTTCTTTTAAAAGCTCTAAGAGACGTATTCAATGATTTTTTGAGATAAATGGTGATAATTTAATCAAATAAAGTGAAGTAAGGATAGTAGGTAGAATAGGTTAACAGGATAACTACAGTAGTTTCTTCTCATTTACATGGAGAATAGAAAGAAAAACATCAGTTTAGAAAACTGTGCTGAAAAATTTAAGATTTATTAAGGCAAAGAAAATAAAGTCAAACTATTATAGCTACGGGAATTAAAAAACACAAGCTCCATGTCTCCCAGATAAACTTTGCTACAGAAAATACCACAGTTGGGTTGTTTGGGGTTTTTTTGTAAATTACTCTTTTAAAGAAAGTAAAACCCAGATCATTCCAACAGTAATATTCAATCAGGCATTCCACATCCATGGATACATCCAGGAAAAGCCTTAATAAAAGGCAGCACTTGTACTATTCTCCGTGTCTGCAACCTCTTCACATTTAGGAAGAAGCAGCTGGTTTTGTTTCTATAACATTATATTAAACCCGTATTTCAGGAAAAGAACAAAACAAAAAAAAGTGATAGTGAAACAGAACTCACCACAACTCCAAACTGCTCCGGCTCAGACAAATTATTATACTCATTCTTAAACTTGGACAAAGCATTCAATTGTTCTTGTTCAGGAAGATGTTTTATTAAATTCTATCAAGAAAAATAAAATAGGCTTTAAAAATCTCAGATTCTGTGTTGCTTTTATGATTATGGGCAAACGGTATTACATATGCATCATTAACATACTCTAAAGACAACACTCCTCCCTGAAGACAGCAGAATGCAAATAGGCAACACATAAATGAATGTAACTGAGAGTGTAAAAAGCAAATGATTCAATAGTGCTAGCCAGTATCTTTTCCTGATTCTACAAGCACTTCCTCAGTCTTTTTTTTAAACACTGTTTTCAAAGAAAGAATAAGTTTGATATGCACTACACAAACAGAACACCAAGAAGCAAAGAGAACAAGAATTTCGGGTGTAACATCTCCATCTAAAGACTGGCAAGAATTATTAATGCTAGACAAAATTACTCTGAAAATGGATAATCTATTTTCTAGTATTTCAAAACAAAGGCTTAAACTGATTACAAACTACTTTAGCCAGAAAACTTGTCAGGAGTAGTAATTCAGAGGTGGGACTCTAGTTCAGCTACATTCAGGAGTCTGTATGGGGAGCTTGGACACACAAATTAGTGTCTTGTGAACACAGGCAAGGGAATGTGAAATGCCACCTTACCTGATCACCTGAAGAATCCTCAGGCTCCCTGAAGCTTCCTGAATACTTAAGACATCTATATTTATGTATAGACACTTACACTTAGGCACCCAAATCCCACTTTAATCACAATCAGCTAGTTTGGCTAAGAACGGCTGTTCTGAGGTTCTAGAAGTAGGGAGCTTCTCAAACAATTAATTGCGGTATATCATTGAAGTCAGTGGCTCGGTTCTGTCCCTTCCCAAGACAACTACTATAACTAGTGAGCAACAGCCAGGGCCTCTCTAACCTGCTCTTCCTCTTTTGACTTTTGTGTTCCTGGCTACACAGAGGCTAAGCTTCCATCCTATTAAGAAAACAAGAGAGATTGTTCTTTCTTAAAACATTCCTTGGTCTACTGATAAGATCACTCTTCCGAACTGAAATAAAGAGTCAATTCTTCCGGTCTAGCAAACAAAGCTATCCCACTACCACATTTCAAGAAAGGATCGGAAAGACTAACGAGCATTTCCCCATTACTTGACGGAAAAGGCAGACATTTCAGTTAAGTCAAAATCTGTTTTATTACTCTGCAAGTAAGTAGCTTTTGTGATATACAATCAACAATCAACTTAGTGAACAAGATCTCCATCTAAAAGTCTTAAATAAAATAAAAGCAACCCTAATTTTATCCATGAAAGATCCTAATTTCTTCTTCTACAAGAAATTCAGTCAGGATATACAAATTATCCCTCTGGGGCCAGAAAGATAAAAAGTCATAGCTATGCTTTGCTTAACATACTTTCCAAATTTAAGAAGAAATAACTCAATTCTTTAACTAGTACCTCGAAAATACCCCTAAACCTGCAGCCAACTCAGTGGCTCTATGCCTGTGTTAGGTAGTTCAAAGCTAGCTGTTAAAAGTAAAGCAAGCGGTTAGATTAAAAGAAAAATTTAGAAACTAGGGAAGAAACAGCATATCATATGCTGTTTGAATATATATCAAAGAAAAATCTCAATTTATATGTAGACAATATGAATGCAGAAAATAAAGAACATAAATTCAGTTTCTTTCATTAAAAAAATAGCATTACAAATATAAAAAAACCCACAGTTCACAGAAAAAAAAATAAAAAATTCTTGCAGTGATTTAATAGCCAAATGTTTATGTTAAGATGCTTTTTAGGTACAGGTTTCTATTTAACGAGAAGTTTATCCTGAAATATTGGGATTTAAAATGTCATTCTCCTTACCTGAACCATGGACTCTGACAGTTGTGTTTCATCTACTTCCAGTATCATCATTTTGATTTCCTCATAAGGCACTCGGAAAGAGCCAAGGAAAATTGCTAAAACAAAGATTCAACACATAATGAAGGAAGCAAGACAATAACAATCTTTTTCCTACTTACAAAACACCAATTAACCAGGCTATAGCATCTACAGGTTAAGAAACGCTATGCAAATTAACATAGGTAAGAGAGAACAATTTTAGGTGTATTTTTAATTACTGTTCTCCTACAATTCCAGCCTTCTTGATCCACTTGTTATGCACAACATTCAACATCACAGAAGACCTCCAGAAGCAGCCAGTGACAAGTCTACTCTGAAGGATAACCATCGTTACAGTATTTTGTGCTGAGGTGACAATTACACTTTTCTTCTTCAATGGTCTTGTCATCATCACAGCCTTCTCTTAAAAAAGCACGATGAGAAATCAAAATCATATAAAGACTTCAAGAAAATGCTCTTATAAACACTGTTTATTCATTCACCTGTTTTCTCTCTGTCGGTATTTAGAAACCTATTTATAGCACTCTGCTCCACCAAAACTTATCGTTCTTATTTGCATATTATGGCAAATAATTGGGGGGGGGGAGGAGAGAAGGAAGCATTCCTTGATGAATAAGTGGAAAATATAGATAGATAATTAGATATATAAGCTGAATGCTTGTACTTCAGTTATATAAAGAAGAGAATAATCTCAACCTTAAACAAGGGATAACCTTTAACAGTTTTCTGGGTCTTTCTGGATCAGTTGTATCAATTCACATGCTTGAGCTTAACACCAGTGTGCACATATTCTCACATGCTTTAAACAAAAAGTGCTTCCTAGGCAGTCAGACAAGAGAGAAAGATGTTGTTATGGAACACTGATACATTACTTTGTCATAAAAACAGAATCTACTTACACAGATTCTGTGCAATCTTTGGGTCCAAAACTTTCAATTCTTTGATTCGCTTCTTAATGGATTTCTTTTCTTCAAAGTCCTCCTCCTCTTTTTTTACTGCCAAAGTAAGCACAAATACACCCACCGTTAAATCTTAAATATTTAGAGAAAACATTAATGAACTCTGAAAAAAGTATTTGTTAAAGTGTAGTCAATTCACAAAGTACATATCACAGAACATACAAACCAAAAAAAATACAGAGGTTTTGTATTATTGCCTGTATTCTCACAATTTTTGCTCTTCATCAAATTCGGCAACGTGTTAACTTTCTAGAATAAGATTTTTTTCTTAAGGTACAGATACTGAATAAAGATGGTAATGTTAATAGCACACATGGTTTGAAGTCATGAAAGTCATATTTGAAATTCCATGCAGCATATTTCAGTCAGCCTGATTGGGTTAGCATTCTGAATTGGATTTTAACAATAAAAAGTCTTGAAGATGTTAATATGTCAAATTTGAGCAACAACGAACCAACCCAAAATGTACGCATTTTTGTGACTATTTTTGTCAAAATATGTGCACCAAAATTATCAAAGAAAAATGGCTCATTAAACTATTAACATCATCTTAGAATATAAGTGAGTATATTCTTATTTTCCTTATCTCCTCCAAAAATACCTATTATTAAATAAATTATATAATCACCTTATAAAATATCACAAAGACAAAGTGCTTGTAAAAATGTACATTAACATTGCTGGAAATCTTGGCTTATTCTTTCTTTGCAGAAAATAATTCACACAAATAGGCTCTCCCAGATGTATCATGTAAGCTGAATTTATTTCTCATTATTCACATCCTGTCATAAGAATTTCACTTAAAGTAAAAATGCAAATTTGAAATTGTATTAGTAGGAACCATTCTAATTATTATGCAAAAGAACAAAAAGACCAAACCCACACAAATCTTTCCTTAAATCCAGTCTCCCTGTCCTTTTTTATTTTCTTCCCTTTTTATTTTAATTTTTTTTTTCCCCGGCACAAATCCTTACTGTTAAATGTTATTCACCCTATGTATTACTGTTGTTTATCTAATTCTCTACACTATTTCATGTATTAAATTAGTTTCTAAGCTTTTAGGGCATGATTGTTCAAAACTGAGTTATACATGCTTCAAATATTTGAGAGTAGAAAATATGTTGTAATAAAAGTGTATGCTACTGACTTCAGAAGGAGGCAGATATAGATGAGAAGTCTTGTCAAGATATAGGATTAAAATTTCCAGCTCACTGATGATTCTTGATAAAACTAGATGTAACATGAACTATTACCAAGAGGACTTCCCTAACTTGAAATTACTTCTGTACATTTTAAGAGATCTTTAAGAGCTATGTTACTGTTAAAAAATGTTTTTCTAAGCACAATAAATTTTGCCTAGGACTGGGACACAGACTAAATGACCTCTTGACGTCTTTGAGCTTTGCTGTCTAGGATGCCACCAAAGAGATAAGAACTTAAAAGACCACACATAGATATTGAAGGAACTAGACTGTAGTCTCTTAAGAGTTGGTGGAAACACAAATTTGAATATTCTCCTAAATCACTTTTAACACTCTACACCTACTAGATAGCATGATGCTCCTCTTGAGGACATGCCTCAGTACAGAAAAGAACCCGACATTCTGAAAAACGGTATTACTGAGCTAAGACGAAAAGCAGTCCTTGGAAGGAGGACTGATATCCAGGGTTCCAGCAAATGGGTTACAAAGCCATAACGTCTTTCTCCCTGCCCTATCCACAGCAGCCAGTTGGCCTTGAATTTCTTTTAACAGAAAGGTTAACATTCACCTGTCCCAGGGAAAGTGACACACTCTTGCTTACTACACGTGTGAAACCAAAGAAGTTTAACCACCAATGTGAGAACTCAATCCCCCATGTTCAAAAGGAAGAGAATGACATTTGAGGTACTGGATACAAAAGAGGTTACCATTAAAGCTTCACTTTTTTTCCGGTTATGCTTTTCCAAGAGCCCTTACTGAACCCGGAAGAGCAAGTCAGGGGCTACGGATCTCAATCATGCAACTGTTTTGTCCTGCTGTCACACACTTTAAAAGACCTGTCAAATTTCTTATCACCTACATGCTGAAAACAGACATTCTTAAAAGCAACGTTTTCGGTTGCCTGTCTTATCAATGCTACAATTGCAGATTCCACTAGAAGACCTGGGCATCTCTGTGGCACAGGTTCCAAGACATCTTCCTGCCTTACTCATCTGAATCATAATGAATATACAGTAATGTTTATGGCTACCTTGGAACTTTGCAAATTATCATTTTATAGGAAACAAAATAATTTCCTTCACAGTCACAATAAAAAAAGTAAAATTATCTGAATTTATTCATTTGCTTAAACTTGCCCTGCCAGCCTTGAAGTAGATTCTAATAGGGACTGAAGTAGAAAAATTACAAATACATTTGCCTTTTCCAGCTTTACAAAGCAATACTTATATATTATACGTCTTTTAATACAGATAATACACAGATACGCAAACATACAGAAAAAAAATTCAGCAATTAAACATGCCCTATTTTAACTTCCAAGTTTCAAATCACGAAACTATGCTGCAAATGAACTGGCTAATTCCCTCTGGAATTCTCGCCCAGGACAGGGTTACGCCTAATGTTGCAGCAATACTTAGGGCACTGCAACCCTAAGGAAAAATGTATAAACATAGAACATATTTACTCTAGGAACTCATGCAGGAATACATTTATACAATTACATAACGAACTAATCTACTTCAAACTTACATGATACTTCTTCAGGAGAATTCAGGTCACATCCTTACGTAGATGGCAGCAATAAGAAGCAGAGGGTAGATATTACTTCCCTATTGGAAATGTTGCACTTTCCAATGAAAACTCTAATTCCTCCTACTGCTGTCAGAAATTTTTACCTTATTTGCTTATTAATTTAAAAGAGAAGAAAAGTAAATAAATAAATAAAAGGGAAAAAGCCCCCTGGGGGTGAAAAAAAAGAAAAACAAATTAATAGAAAGATCTGAACAGGTGAAGTAAATAACTAAGAGAAAATCAAAGAAAATTAGCAATTAGATTTTTATTTGGAGAGGGTACTGGAGCAAAGAGGAAAGTATACAGAAGATAGACAGTGGGAAACATCTGCTTACACTGGAAAAAGAGAAAGCAGCCCAGTGACAGTGGGCAGCTGCTGCAGAAAGGAGGTGACTATCCAGAGAAACAGATGTAAGGTGTTGTCATGCCACTGAGTGAAGAATCAAAATATGGGATCTCGAAATGCACAGCCAGCTCTCAAGGCTCCATAAGTTGGACCATCATATTAAGCCATTAACTTTCTCTAAATCACATGGTTTATTTCAGGTATCATACAACTAAAAAGGAATATTAAATATCAAGAACCACACATCTTTAGTTCCACTGTACCTGACAGTGTGGGAGCATACACACAGCCCCAGCATCTGAACTGGAAAATTTTTAGTCAGTAGTACTTCATTTGATGCTCCAACTGCTCTGCTAAGAACATTTTGAAACACACAGAATCCATCTCCCACTCTTCAGAGTTCCTCTTATCTCCAAAATCCCACATCCAACCTAAGTCCAAAATTAACAGATGTGGTTGCCAGTGTACAGACAGACCGGTACCTCAAAGAGCTTTTAGCTATTGGCAAGATTGCTTTTACTGTCTCCTTCAAACATGTCCACGTACACATTCAACTGCAGTCAATTATCTTCATCTTTTGCAATGACCTGACTGAAATCAGAGTTCTGAAGAGAGTGGCAACAGGACTCTCTTGAAAACGTAACAGTCACAGTTGAAAGCCTACAGAATAGTATCTCATAAAAATGTGGATTCAGTCCTACATAACTACTCCACAGATCTCTGCAACAATTACATTCTTGGTAGGTGCCATTGAAATAATCTACATTCATGAATTGCTATCCACATTTACATTTCTGCCACAGGTCTAATCTGCTATCCACAATATTTGTGTAAGAAAAATCATGTCCATGCATCTGTATGCTAAAGAAAAAAAAGTAAAAAACCTTCTAAAACACAATCATTCTACTGAAAAAAACAAAATACCCTTGAAACACAGGCTTCAAAAGGAACATGCAGATTTGAACATTTAGTTTTAAAAGTCTGAATTCCCAGTTCAGACGAAACTTGAAAACTACATTAACACAAAATCTCCAGAACACTCAGTAGAGATATTTTGTCACTAAGTAACAGAACGTACAGAAAATTATACAAGACCTTGCACCTTTTCCAGCCTCTTAGCTAAGACAACAGTCATCTTGCAGTCTGTTTTTCACTGAAAAATGAAAGAACAAGCCTGGGGTCATGGGCTCAAAGGATGTAGCCGTACTGAGTCTCATTATGGAAGTAGATGCCTACCTCATCTGTTTAGAAGTCTAACTCTTAGAAGTAAAGGACAGCTTGTACCCCATACAGCAAGACCTAAATTATTTAGCTCCAAAAAGTTATCTGGAATCAAAAGAATACATCTTTTAATAGAAGATGAGGCTGCAGATATGTAACAAACGCTGCAAAAGTTCTTAGTTATTTAAAGCAAAAATGTTGGCTAATTTGCTATAAACCACAGAACTATTGAGGTTGGAAGGCACCTCTGGAGGTCACCTGGTCCCATCTCCATACTCAAACCAGGGCACACACCGCCAGGTGCCCATGACTGTGTTCAGGCATTCTCTTAATACCTCCAAGGATGAAGGGAGAGTTCACAACCTCTGCGGACAACCTGTGCCAGTGCTCGGTCACCCTCACTAATAAAAAAAAAAACAACAAAAAACCCCTGTGGTTTGTCATGTTCAGAAGTCCTGTGTTTCAGTTTGTGCCTCCTGCCTCTTGCCCTGTCACTGGATGCCAAGTGCCTCGCTCCATCCTCTTTGCACCCTTCCTTCAGGTATTTATATAAGTTGGTAAGATCCTCCTGAGCCTTCTCTTCTCCCTCTTATACAGTACTAGCTCTCTCAGTCTTTCCTCATTAGAAGAGATGCTCCTGTCCATCATCTTTGTGAGACTTTGTTGGACTTTCTCCAATATGTCCATGTTTCTGTCTTACTGGGGAGACTCAAACCTGATACAGTACTCCAGGTGAGGTCTCATCAGTGTTGAAATCAAAGAATACATGTATTTTGGTTGATAGAACACAGCCTTTTGAAGACTTGGGTTAAGAGCTCCACAACTACTGTCACAAAGCAAAGCAAAGTTTAGTCTCCTTAAAAGGACAAAGACAAGCTTATTTCTCAGACTGAGACGCTACACAGGCACCATCAGCTCCATTTGGAGATTCCCCACTGAGTTGCAGGGCTCACCAGCACAATTATTTGTGACAATCTGTTTCAAAACAGCAAAGATGTATCATTGATGAACCTATTTGTTTTTTTTTATTAAAACAAGGATAACATGAGGATAGTTGGCACAGGTCACAGCAGTAGGAGGAATGCCTGAATGCTGAGAGGCCAGGAAGCTGGTAAACCTTCTTCTTTCTAAGCAAATTGACCTACGGTTGTATGAACACAAACGTTAGCCTCAGGACAAACACAAACGTTAGTATCACTCCTAATAATCTAACCCAGCCCTTTTATGGGGTACAGACTATTTTTCAAGTCCTATGACAAGACTTTCACGTTTCGTCTTATTTTACATCCACATTCATCTAAAACTTGAAAAATCAGCACAAAGCTATTAACTGTGGTAGGAATATTAATAATGTTTCACAGTTTTACCTGGCAGCTTTGAAACTGAAAACCTTTCCATTACTTTACATCACAGACAACTCCTCAAAAGTAGAGGTACTTGCTATTTTTCACGTTCAGAAGACCAGATACGTGGAAAATATAATGCAAAGGTGGTGATGTACTCCAAGTTCCTGTTCGTTCAGGCCTCTGTCCTTTTCGACAATTTCTACCCATCGGTAACTCCTACCTTTGGAACAGCAGTTGCTGCAATAGTGAGTATTTCTTAAGTTTTACAGTTCATAAGAGATTGTCACTTCTTACCTCCCTCAAACGTGTTCAGTCATGCACATGTGCACTGTTGTTCCTATGCTGGCAATGTTGCCGTTGAAGTGATGCAATTCATGCACACATCATTAAAATTCAGTCATGCTTCACGACAACTTAAGCTCACGCATCATAACTCATTCAAAACAGAGAACTGTATCACAAACAATTTCTCAAGGGTACATAATAACTGGCATCATCGATAACAGCAAAGACACAAATGTAATCAGGCATTTTATCTCTGACAGGGTATTACAAGGTAATTCAGAAGAATATGCCTCTATAATCAGCTATTAAATACATCCAATGACTGAATTTATAGATATTTTCACACAAAGCTTCTGTATGAATCAGTCTATTTTTAAAATATTTCAATTTACCACAAAATACCCCTCCTATTAAACTTGTATAATTATATCATCTGCATGAGAAAAAAAACCTGAAGCATATATAATATGTATGAAAGCTGGAGAGTAATTACATTTGTAAGTGTACTATACTGACACTTTTTCTTGCAGCTCTGTAAAAAGTAAAAAAAAAACAAACAAAAAAAAAAAGGAACATCTTGTCAGATGGCTTTAGCATCTAGCACCTTTTATATTACTTACTATAGTCTTGAATTTTCTCTACATACATCACATTACATGCACAAAAAAAACAGTATTTCAGTTTAGAATCTTTACAGTTGTCAGCACATGCATCTTGCCCATGGAATCATTGAAATATTAAGGTTGAAAACGAAAGATCATCTAGTCCAACTGTCTACTAAAAATTATCATGACCACTAAACCATGTCTTGAAGCACAACATCCACAAGTTCTTTGAACGCCTCCAGGGATGGTTCATTCCACCACCTCCCTGGTCATCCTGTTCCAATGACTCGTCACCCTCTCACTAAATTTTCTTTTCCTAATATCCAACCTAAACCTCCTCTGGCACAACTTAAGTCTACTTCCTTTCGTCCTGTACAATCATGGCATCAATAGGTGGAGGAAGACAAAAAAAAACCCAAACAGACAATTAAGAAGGACATATAAAAGGTCCTTGTTTGCAAGAAGACATAGGCATAGCCATAGGCATGTAACAGGAACTAGTACACTTGTAAGTGATTAACCATTAAGCTCAGTTTTTTTTAATGGCAGCCAATAAAATTCTGAAGAAAAAAAAAAAAAGCAGCAACTCCAAAATTTTATTTCTAAGAAGTAACTATCTAAAATACTCTTAGAAATCAGAAAAAATATTTTTCTTAGTTACAGACTGAACACCTGCTTGGCCTCACACTAGAAACAGAATTTTTAACCTAGACTGATTCAACTCCTGGAAGGCTTTAAAAAACTTCACTAATTTTCCTGGACCAGCAAAGAAAAAAGACAGATTGAGATGAACTTTCTCCTACCATGGAGTTTTCTGAACAGAGAAAAGCAAAACGTGCTAGTGATTCCAGCAGTAAAATTTGGTGTCTACTTGAGCTAGACTCTAAATCATTCTGGGGTTTTCAGACCTCCCCCTTTTAAGATCTATTCCTACATCAAAATTTAGCTGCTGGGGCCTTACAAGGCTCATCTGTCACTTGTAAGAAGCTATCAAAAAGAGAACAACAGGACTCTAGTGCCATTGCACCCAAGGTGAGCATGGCTGATTCAAGAAGCACCGTAATGTTATTACTCTGTGAAATGGAATGTCAGCTGTTCAATTCCACTTTTTCAGGTCAAATATCTGAAAGGAACTAGAGAACCACACAAAAGTATTGGACAAGGAGCCAGCATACAGGACAAGGCAACAGCCTGAGCAAGATCCTGTTAAAAAAATCAGTTAGAATCATAACTATGCTGCCTCCAGAAACTTCTTCATAAGAAAAACTACGCTCTGTTGGATCAAAAGTCAACCTCTTTCAGGGATCATAGGAACACATAGGAAAAAGTAAAAGAATAAGTCAAGTCTACACTTCTTGGCAAGTCTCCACATACTGGCTTTTCAAAGGCTGTCCAACTCCAGAGCAAAATCTTCATGTTTACTAATCCTTGACAGATTTTCTTCCATACTTTTCTGTAACTGCTTCTTACACCTAGCAAATCTTAAACATTGGTGAAGTCCTTCACCAGTGTTCTCATTCTTAATTATGCATTGCAGAAGGAAAGACTTCCTTTATTTGTTTTGATAATCTTGATCAGTTTTGCTGTATCTCTACTAAATCTTTTATTAGTTAGGAAACAAAACCAAAGAAAATACGCAGGATATGGGTACAGCCTGAACTTGTACAGTGACACTTTGAGTTATTATTGTTCTGTTTTTCTTTCCTAACAGTTCTCAAAATCCCATTTGCTTTCAACCATTACAGAGACTGAGATTTTGCCAGTAGACCAGCAATTTATCAACTAATTCTACCTTTTATTAATTTTTATCGACAGCGTGGTCACCATAGGTATCAACTTTGCTAATCATACATCCTCAAACTCCAGAAACTCTTCTAAAAACTGCCATCACATTTGTCACCTTGGTTTCCTTCCTTCAGTGCTGGCATAAGTTCAAAGTATAGTTTTACACAGCACAGTTCATAGCTCAGCTGTTTCATCCCTCAGTTCCCTTAGAAGTCTGGGGTGAATACCAGCTGGTCTTAGCAATCTGTTACTGTCCACGTCATTGACCTATTCTAAAATTTCTTCTAGCTATGCAAGTTGTGATTCATCCTCCAACACAGTGCTCACCCCAAAGAGCAGTTTGGTGGCAGCTTCACTATCAGACAAACAGAAATAATTCTGGGCTTCAGCATTTGGAAGCAGGAAAGAGGAATGGTAATTCAAACTTGCTTTTTTTTTTTTTCTTTGGAAGACAAATAAGGAGCAGTTAAACATACTTCTGTACTGCATTTTTATTTAGTCTTTATCCATGCTCAAAGCTCACTAGTACAAACGCTTTAACACCTTAATACTAACTCATCAAAGCAATAAGATATAGAATAGCATTTGAAATACACTGAAGGCCATGGAGTTTAAACATAAGCACAGAGTCTTAAGCTAAATCTGAATAAAAAAGAGACACTCCAAGATATAGGTTCTGCAGCTTAGAAATTTTATGTAGTACATGTTAAATATCATTAATATGCCACAGTATTTGTATTTATCTATGTTATTGTTTACAAATAAGACTACTAGTTATACATCTTCCTTAAATCCTCTAAAGAAAAATTCTTTACCTCACTTGATATCAAACTCTTTCAATTTCACTAAATAGCTTCTAAAAGTTGAACACGGACTTGTTTCTAGATCAAAGTCCAGGGTACAAGCTAATTTTAGAACTTCTTACCATGTAATTTTTTCAGACTGTTAGTATTTATCATTATTTATTTACAAGAATAAGTTAAAAATACCTTTTTCCCATTTAAACCTTAATTCACTACATTCTCAAAACTGTTTCATCATAATCTTCACTTTCAGTGTAAAACGTACGTTTACAGACCTTAAATTTCAAAGACTGAAAGTCTGGATCGAATATAAAGCAATTCCAAGTCTTTTCACCTTCAGTTTCTCATACAACAACCACCTTCATTCAACTTAGGCTTTTAATTCAAAAGCACACACTTAAACAAGGCTTGACTTGATGACTGCACTTCCCTTTAAGTAGACATTAGGACTTCCACTTCACAAAATAACTTTCATTATCTTACAGGCTGAAGTATAAACTTACGCATTCTTAAAAACACAGAAGCTCATCAGAAGTAGGGCATGTTTTTCAAACACTCCTATTATTACCCATTTCTCTTAAAACTCCAATGCAAAACAAGCTGTCACAAGCAATTTCATGCAAGGAAAGTAAGAGCACACTTACAGAATCATTGGACAAATTTACTTCCTAAATTATCTGCAGATTATTACTTTATCACTGTTATTATTACTTCACCACTGCCTGATAAATAAGATACTGGAGGTTATTTTCTCCAATCAAACAGGATTTTGAAAACAGTTTCCAGGGCACTTTCTATGGCCAGAAAACAATTCTCCATACGCAAAAAGATATATAGTGCAATATATGTTAAAGTTCTAGTTCCTCATCCTGAGTTGTGCAAAAGCCTTCTCTATTCTGTTTAACTGTCTTATTAGAACAATTCACTCTTGCCTCTTTTGCTTATTCCTCTCTCTTGTGGTTTATCCTCAGCCAGCAACTAAGCACCATGCAGCTGCTCGCTCACTCCTCCTCCCTACTAGTAGGATGGAGAGGAGAACGGGAAAAAAGTAAAACTTGTGGCTCAAGAAAAGAACTGTTTAATAACTAAGAAAATAAAATATAATAACAAAAATAAGCGATTGTAATTAAAAGGAATATCCTAAAAAGAGGGAGAAACAAAACCCCAAGAAAAGCCAAGTGATGCACAATGCAATTGTTCACCACCTGCTGACCGGTGACCGAGCAGCGATCCAATTCCCCTGGCCAATACTTCTCAGTTTCTACACAAGCATGACATCCTACGCCTGGCTAGTTCAGGTCAACTGTCCTTGACATGCTCCCTCTTCGTTTCTTCTGCACCCACACACTAGTGAAACAGGGGAAGTTGAAAAGTCCTTGATTTCCTACCAACAACTAAAAACATCAGTATATCATCAACATTTATCTTGTACTGCATCCAAAACACAGCGCTATTCTAGCTACTAAGAAGGAAACTTAGGTCTACCCTGGCCAAAATCAGGACACCTCAAAGTCATTGTAAAGTTCTCCACTATAACAGTTCCAAATAATACAAGAATTCAAGTGTCTAAATTCTGCAATCCCACAAGTTTTTATCTGTGGACCACACAAAAAAAAAGTATGTAAAGCAGGGGAAAAAAAACAAACAAACAAAAAAAAAGAGCAAACAAACAAAACAAACACAACAAAAAAACTTGACCCAAATTTAAACTTTGTAGAAGACAGAGTTGGTAGAATTGTCCTACATTTCCTGTTTAAAGCTCCTCCCATTCCTTAAAATTGCAAAAAAAAATAAAAAATAAATAAATTGAGAACTATACTAATCTGCAAAATCGTCACTGAAAAAAAGTCTTAATTATTCACTACATCCTTTTAATTACCAAGAAAAATTGTATTTGTGCTTCACACATATACTGTGAAGTACAAAGGAAAGACAGGTTAGAATACTTTTCAAAATTAGAAAAAAGTAAATAGACTGACTTCAGATACAAATACCGAGGACATGCAATGACCATTGATTGCATTACTTTCAGATGACCTAATTGCCCTCAGAGTTTGTCTGATATATTTCTATTCTTGCACATCCTGTGTGCTTACCAGTTAAGACATAACATGTATTTTTATGTCCATAAACGTACCAATCTCCTTTTTTGTCTTGGTTTTATGCAGTATACACAGGGCATAAACAAATCCACTTCTCTGTACTACTGCCAGTCTTTGAAGTTTCATATGACGTCTTGGTCTCTAAACCGGAGAGACATGGAGATGTGATGGATGGGTCACTCAGTGGATAAGAAATGGGCTGGACGGCCGCACACAAAGAGTTGCGATCAATGGCTCAGTTTCCAAGTGGAGACCTGTGACAAGTGGAGTCCCTCAGGGATCAGTACAGGGATTGGTGTTGTTTAAGAGCTGTAGGGGTGGGTCCAAACGAAGGCCACAAAGACGATCAGAGGGCTGAAACACCTCTCCTATGAGGACAGCCTCAGAGAGTTGGGCTTGTTCAGTCTGGAGAAAGGAAGGCTCTAGGGAGACCTTATTGTAGCCTTACAGTGTCTGAAGGGGGCCTACAAGAAAGCTGGGGAGGGACTTCTTACAAAGGCCTGCAGTGACAGGACGAGGGATAATGGCTTCAAATTAGAAGGGAGCAGATTTAGATTGAAAATAAGAAAGAAATTATTCATTCTGAGTGTGGTGAGACACTGGAACAGGTTGCCCAGGGAACTTGTAAATGCGCCATTACTAGATGGAAATCCAGTTCAAATCCAGGTTGGACGAGATCTTGAGCAACCTGGTTTAGTGGGAGGTGTCCCTGCCACGGCAGGGGGATTGGAACTAGACAATTTTTAAGGTCCCTTCCAACCCAAACCATTCTATGATTCTATATGCCATTCCATACTAAAAGATGAAAAAACCTGGAGGTTTAGAGTTCTAGAGTGAATATCCAGTGACAGGACAGGGGGCAATGGGCACAAATTGGAACAGAGGAAGTTCCATCTGAACATGAGGAAAAACTTCTTTCCTGTGAGGGTGACAGAGAAGTGGAACAGGCTGCCCAGAGAGACTGTGGAGTTTCCTTTTCTGGAGACTTTCAAAACCCATGCGGATGCATTTGTGCAACGTGCCCTAGGTGTACCTGCTTTAGCAGGCAGGTTGGACTAACTGATCTTCAGAGATTCCTTCCAATCCCTACCATTCTGTGATGAGTCCATGAGAAATTGGTTGGATGGTGACATCCACAGGGTAGTGGCCAATGGCTCTCTGTCAGAAGGAGATTGGTGACAAGTGGTGTCACCTAAGGCTCCATACTGAGACCAGTGCTGTTTAATATGTTCATCAATGACACAGACAGACAGTGGGATCAAGTGCACTCTTGTCAAGTCTGCAGATGACACCAAGCTGAGTGCTCCAGTTGACAAACATGAGGGACAGGATGCCATCTGGACAAGCTTGATGCCCAATTCCTGGAAACATCAGAAAGCCAGATCGGACAGGGCTCTGAGCAACCTAATCTTGTTGAAGATGTCCCTGCTCTATGCAGAGGGGGTTGAGCTAAATGGTCTTAAAGATCCCTTCCAACCCAAACTATTCTATGATTCCACAAATCACAGTATGCAGACATAGCAGAGAACTGCTGGTAACAGATGGGAGTCCACTTCTCCCTCATACACTCGGTTTTTGTCTTGGTTGCGCATTCCTACCGTTTCTAAAAAAAACAGCACAGATCAGCTGCTTCAAAAACTTCAACTCACTAAAACTGCAGAAATATCGTCAAACAAAAAAGATGAAATAGCGGGTGGTTTTCTACCAAAGTAACGAGATTGATCAGCTTGTGGAGTAACGCACCAGAGTAGGGCGAACCATATTACCAGGAGCAGTGCAGAAGACATCAGTCAAGGCCTCTTCCATTCAGCGTCAACTCAGAAGCCTGCTCAGTTGCTCACAGAGCACCATCTCGTGACCCCAGGTGAGCAGAAGCTGCCACTGCATCCGAAAGAGGCCATTCCACCCTTTTTCCTGATACTTCATACTTTTATTTGTATAGTGAATGCCAGAAGTTATTTTTTCAGTTCTGCCAGTTCCCTGCTCCAGTTCACTGCAAAGCCACATACACATTCATCTTAAACAGCAAAGAGAATTGGACATCCCTATCGAGCAGCACCAAGTTCACCTATCACTGAAATATAGCACAAAACAAAGTCAGGAAACTGGCTACCACCTCAAATTATAAACAAAAGTTACACATTTTCAATTAAACATTTGTTTTTACTTAAGGGTTGTTTCTCTCAGAAGAGTACACTGTTACCTTAATAAACATTTTTCACCTAAACATTTTTCCTAATTGATTTGGTCTTTGTTATTGTAAGATTTCAAGTTAACAAGTACCATCTGTATCTAAAGCTAAGTGGAAGTCATACTTCTGACAGAAAAAATGATTCCATCAAAATCTCATCTCCTTCCTTTAAACCATGGGTTTAATTTCACTTCATAAATTCATTCAGCGTTGTATAGTCTTAGCAGCACTCAGCTCTCAAAAATCAGTGTTTTACTACATAGCTTTATAGATGAACAATACCTCAAGGTGCTCACAAAAAAAAGACAATTTATCCCAGTTATTATGTAAAAGTCATTTCACTGCAGAACACGTACTGTACTATACAGTGTGCTTTTTTAAGTACTTTTGCCGAACACAGATTTTCAAAGGGTACTCTGTGTGTTCTGATGTTATTTTTAATTCTTTTATTAACCTCTGATCTCAACTTAAAACAATTTAAGATCTTTCCAGCAGGGGAACACTGGATCAGGCTTTCCATCTAATTCATCAAGTGACTGCACACAAAAAAAAAGCCCAGGACGTGGCAGCAAAAGAGACGGGGGAGTGGAAGGGCAGGAATGAATGATTCGACATAAGAGGGACGAAAAGCTTACTAAGCTACCGCTGTCACCCCATTGCGCTGTCAGCACCTCACACAGCAGAAAGGTGGGGGCAGTACTGACCTGACAAAGGGCTGATGGTTAATTTGCAGGAAGAAAGAGCAGTACACGGGATTCCAAACTGAAAGGGCAGAGGGGAGAGAAGAGCAAACTGAGATTACTAGGGAGGAGCTGGCATATCCTGACTGACAGGGAATGAAGAAGCCGCGGTCAGCAGCGGACTGACAAATTACACAGGCAGCGGGAGAATAAGAACATCAGAGATAATGAACAGTACTTTAGCACACCAGTCTCTGAAGTACCTCAAAGCACCCAAAGTGTGCCTGGAGAGCTGGATGGGTCATTTCAACTAACCCAAGGTATCAGACACCAGTAGACAGCCAGGCAGTACAGTATCACTAGATCTCCAAGATGATGGCACTAATGCTGAATGGCAGCCTGAAAGTAGCAGTGGACTTGTAGGTCACGTGCTTGGGTTTGAATGTTCAGAGCAAGACTCCTCACTCACTACTACAATCCCTGGAAGCTGGGGAACCTGGGAGGCAAGCCAAGAAACAGCCAAATCATTGGGGATTTCCCATCCTCCAATCTGCAGCCCAACCTCTCCCTCCTGTACTGCTGCTGTACCAGCTGCTCATCAACGTTTACCTTACGTGACATACGGATACAGGGAAAAGAAAATTAAGGAAAGCAAGTCTATACCTTACTTGTAAAGTTCTGCAACAGTAATACTAACCATAGTGTCATCTAATACATGTAAAATAGGAAGTCTCATGGTCCAAAGGACCAGGTTGCTGCTGTATAAAAGCACAATATATAAATTTTTCATATTTTTGTTAAGTCTACTTTCAAAATATTGAGCTTTTTTTCTTAAAGATGCATTCACAAGATAAGTGTGCCTGAACCGCTCTGATCTAGCTGACTGGAACCAATCTGCAGTTTAAATTTATTCATGACTAGTTTATATCTATTTCTCTTGGTTTAAGCAGTTCTTTTTCCATCCTAATACTCTTCTAAAGGAATAAGAAAACATCTTAGTGCTACACCATGATCTTCGCTTTTTCTTAATTAAAGATTTCAAATCCATTTAATCTCTTCACCTGATGATACCAGCAGCTTCTATGCATCTGTGATTTAATCTGTCTTGAGTCTGGGACAGTAGAACTGAAAGTTACATTACAAAGCGTGACTTGTAAATATATTGCTGACAATGCTTCCCTACTGGAAACAATTCTGTGAAATCCAGGATTTGTTCCGCTCTTCCTCCCTTACTTTTTTTTTTTGTAAACAACCGATGCATACATATACATACATACATACATGTACATAAACTCAAGTAAAAATCACAGATTCTAGGGCTAACTTAACGTCTGTGTTCATACAGCTAAATGTCAGGCATAAGCACCCCTTAGCTTAGGCTCTGACCACAGGGAAAGTCAAGTTCTACGCTATGCTCTCACACACTGTAAAATGCATTTGAATGGGCCGGAGGAGTGTTAGTTTGAGACAGTTGCTTTCTCAGATGATTCTTCACCAGGTGTTTGTTTTGTTTCAGTTTTCTTGTGATACAGGTACACTTGCACTCACACCCTCCATTTGCAAACACCACTGGCACTCTGTCACTTTTTATGAAGTCAGTCAGCTACTGTAGGTCTCTATAATAAAAGTATTAGCAGAGGGGTGCTAACAAGGCTACACAAAGATAGTAACAAACATTTTAACAACTGCTACAAAACTTTAACATAAAGGCTACTTGTTGCTGCTCTTATCCTTCTCTCTGTATTCCTCCCTTATCCAACCCCCTCACCCAGTATCAGAGGCAGACACTGTGGACTAAGAATTAGCACGCTGTTAAATACCAGTTAAGCAAATACAGTACCATTTTAGCAGAGTGAACAAGGAATCAAACATACTGAAATTTCTTTGTTACGAGCCAAAAATTTTGTGTAAATGCAGACAAGTGAAGTTACCGATTTTGTACAAAAAAAGTCCAACGGTTCTTACTTTGTAGATCGTACATGTAGTACAAATATCTGGAGATGGTTTGAAATCCACTTAACTAGAACAAGTTCTTTCTGAATTGATAGACTTTAAAATAACAGCAAAATTTGCCAATTGTACTTAAGTACCTGGCTTTATTCCCAAATTTAAATGTGTTTCTACTGCTCATTCATCTTCTTATATGTAACATCCTAACCTCCTTCAATTTGAGAATATCTCCAAACTCTGCCATTACAAAATTTTCTTCTCTTAACATATGCAACAAAGTATTGAGATTATTTAATAAATAATTATTCCCGAAACCGCGCCCTCAGAAACTGTACTAATAGCCTTATAGTCCAATGCAACCTTTTTTGATATTTCACATCTCCTCTTGAACTTATCTGTCTCACAAGTCTGCAGCTAATCCCACTTTTCATCAATGTTGACACAGTGGCAACCCTGCTGCAGTTCACAGGTTAAATCTATCACATTTACTTTGCTTAGAAAAATTATCATCTTCTCAAAAGAAATCAAATTTTATCAACTGTCTGGCATAGTTTGCTTTTCATATGTTGAATGTGGCACATACATACTTTAAAATAAAATAAAATAAAATAAATCTACTTCTATATCTTTGGTTATAACTTTGTAGAAAAACTCTTCAGTATTTCCACATATCACTGGTATTGCGCTAATAAATCTACAACACAAAGTTCTCTGTAATTTTTGAAATTATCTTATAAAAAAGCTACTTTTTCCAGCAAAAATAAATACAAACACACACCCCCAAAGTAATCCCTTGCTATAATCACTAAATGATGCATTATTCCCTTGCAATCGTCACTAAAAGTTATATACACCATTTCCAATAAAAGCAATTAAAACAACACAATAATGCTCCATAGTATAAGTTACATTCCAGGCCCCCACATGCACAAGCAACCCAAGTTTTAGGCTGAAACAAAATACAGCTTCAGCCAATATTTTCCATTGCTAAATCAAGAGCTGTCAATCTGCACATTTGTTTGCATGGTCTCATTAGAGTACATTGCCTCAATCTCAACAGTCATAGTGAAGAACGCGGAGAGCATAACTGTATCTACTTAACCTTCATCAACCAGCATTCATGCACCCTCATTAATTTTTTTATTCTCCCTTTCAAGCATGACATGGCTCATACCAGAACAATAACTTGCTGATAATTGTTCGAGACAACAGCTGGACAGGAACAGTGCAGAGGTGAACTTTCTTATAGATTATAGAGTGCCTCAGTGAATTACAATTAGTTTCAAAAGTCATCTGTCCTGTCCAGGAGCTTTGAAAAGAAGACATTTCATTAGCAACTACAGAAATCCTAACATATTTTAGGCTTTAATGACCCAACTGCATTGTGTTTTCTAAGCTAGGAATTTCTCCAGATCACATGACAAACATTGAAAAATGTGAGCTCAGTAGAAGAAGTAATATTTATGACATTGTTATGTGATATAAACTGAAGGTTAGCCTGCCATTCATTATTATCTAGTTTAAATGCTAATAAAACAACAAGAATAATTTATACAACTCCTAAAGTACAAACTGTCTTTACAAAACTCTGATGTACTTTACTGTACTCCTTTGGAAGAAAATCAGTGTCATATGTAGGAATATAACACAAAATAATCTGATTAAGTACACAATGCTAAAACAGACCACAAAGGAAAACAATTGTATATATAACTGCATAGTTGCACTCCATAACAAGTGAAAGGAAGATAGAGATCTTGGTTTTCTTAATACTGTTCTTCTCTGGGATAAGAAAAAAAGCTATCCTCCAATCTTCTGTTCTCCCCAAAAAACCCAAAATAATTTGCTGTACTTGAACAAATGAAATACCATTGGAAAATCCAACATATACCTGCCTTTCTGTGATGAAACATTACATCCATCTAGTCCAGATTATGGTTATTCTAACGTATTGATAGTAAAATAAATAAATAAATGAATGAAAATTTTTAAAAGCCAACAAGATGACTTATAAAAAAATAGGTTAAAGAAAAATCTTTCAGCTGTCTATCTGTGTTGACAAAGTGTTGCATCCTGATAATGTTCCCTGTCTCTTCTACAAGAATCATGTTAGTGCTGCAATCTCTCTTACTTCTCCTGCCTCAAAACTCAAACTTTTGAAAGTCAGAGGATTAACTTTCTCTACATTTATCTCTAGTTTCTGAGGAAGTTGTTGAAATGGAAGTGAAGAATCTCCACACCTAGAGAACCAGTATTTCTTTAAAATTATTCATAGTTAGAAGGCTGTCTTCATGACAAAAATGTGTTTTCTTTTTATTATTGTTAAGTGACTGATATCTGCGGAATTAACTTGAATTATTTTATTTTTTTTTACTATGCTAAAAAAATAAGTAAGTTTGGTAATGAAAGACGAGCTATAAAAAGGAAAGCAGGTTTTCAATAGTAAGTCTGGCCTCAGATGCAGAAAAGTATTGCAGTTGAAGGTCCATTAGAAACCTATATCCTTCCTAAATTCTTCACTTCTGTAATAAGTTAATATATGGGACTGCAGTAACAGCTAGTAATGTGAATTTATACAGAAGGTAATCACCTAAGAAAAAAAAATTAAAATAGCAGATTTAAATTAAAATTTCCCCCTGTCATAGGAAAGAGCATACATAATGGCAGTGTGACACAGCAACGTGCCTGTTGCAAATGGAATCATTAAAACCAAATAAAAATTTTTAAAGAGGGCAAAAAAACTAGTTTTCTTTTCTGCATTAAACAACCAGTAGTAAGCATTCTTCAGGAGGCAGGAAAGATTTCAAGTACAGTTTAAAACAAGCTATTTAACAATAAATTGTTCTCTGTAGCATCTACTTCCCAAAGGCAGCACTGAGTAAAAAAGCACATCAATACTGTGGTGCCAGTATTTGAGGACAAAAAAAAAGTTATTTGTCAGTAAGTGAAATTCTTTTGAGATCTGTTATCCAGCTGTACATTGTGAAAACTAGTACTGCCCATAAGAGTACTTTCATCCTCACAAATTTGGAAACAGAAAGGTTACATACATACACATCCACAACATGCCTCAATGAATTCCAATTACTGACAAGTAATCTTTCTCTCTCTCTCAGTTGTTTATACAGGTGTTCATACTGTAGGCAATGAGATGTTCTACTCATACATCATCTTTTACCTGGAATAGCATCTTGGAGGTTAGCAGAAGAAATACTGTTCCTTCAGAAGCCTGGAGATACCAGCAATAGAGCAGCTGATAAATGCATAATGCACTGGAAGCAGTCAATAGCCAAGTTATTATCATAAAGATCTCTCCATATGGCAATCCATGCTTATTCATCCTAAATGCCACCCATTTCCCTTGTAGCAATGCCTTATACAACTGCAAATGAAGCTTTTTGGGGTCACTACAACTGAGAATGACAAACACACAACGGATGGGTTGCAAGAGTGCTGCTGTGTTTTGGTCTAACCTGACCAACTTAAGGCAAGAATTGAGAGGTATTTAGAAATCTCCATTTCAGTTGTTGGTGGTCCTTTCCTTCTGTGTTGTGGCATACTTTTTCCTCCAAATCTGCCCTTTATAAACATTTCACTGTCTACTTAAGTGTTTCTTTTCTATAGTTCTCACACTTCTAATGCTTACTATAGAAAGAGTCCATACTCCTCATATTTACTCTGGAAATGGAATTGTGAACAGGTCAATGCTAACAGTGTTTTACGGAAAAGAGAAGGTAAATGCAATCCCATTTACTCATTACAATCATTTTTCCTTTTAGGGCTCCATTGGACTTCAAGTGCATCCAAAGATGCAAAGACATATACCCATCACAATTTTACCCAGACAGACTTTGGGCATGAAATTTCAGCAAGAAAGTAAAATAGAAAAAAAAAAAAAAAAAAAAAAAAACACTGCCCTCCTCCCCAAAAAATATGTATGTAGTTATCTGTGCATTCTGGAAGGATGAAACTTTCTCTAAGCAAGAAAGAAAAACTTCTGCACGTGTGAAAAACAACAACAACAAAACAAAAAGCGTCATGGCAGCGCCTATATGACAGCTCAACGTTACCCAAAACCAAGTACAAGAAGAATGCGAAAATATCATGTATTAATTTGGAGAATTATCTAGTTTCTGCCTTCAGAAATCAAGGCTTGTAAATATTACGCAATCATCAACGAAGGTTCTTTGTCAGCTCTCTCCTGCCCCTCCCTCCCTTTTTTCCACAAGCACAGAGGTATAAAATTCTGAACAGCTCCAGGAAAGAAAGTGGCCTGAACTCTGCTTGCAGCTAAATACATTGCTCTGCCTCCATTAGGCAGGATGGAAACACTCATAGCTCAAATCATGAACCTCTGAAGAAAAAGTCATCTCTTTCATATCCTTTTTTAGAACACACTTCAGAGAACTTGGGTTATTGATGCTAAATTCAGGCTAAGAACAGAAGAAGAGATACTGCTTCCTAACAAAATATTCATCGTGTCACACTTTATAATTGGGGTGAAGGGCTTCCAAACACGTTTAATTGATATTCAAAATCAGGACAGTAATTCCAACTTGTATCTTTTCTATCCACTTAAAAAATTAAGCTTTTGTTTCTCAGAAAGAAAATCGGGAGCTGCTTCCTTTTCAAACTTATTCCGCAGTTGGATCCAAATTGCCTTTTGCCCAGTGAACCGGAACAAAAACGCGGCTGTGTTTACATTGCCCTGCAGCAGGAGGGAGGGAGGCTACACAGCAGTCTCCCACTTCAAAGTAGAAACTTCAGTTTTTTATGACTACTATGAAACAGTTCACACTAATGCGGTAGATAACCAGGACTGTACTGTGTGAGACTCTACAGAAATGCAAAATTCTACTTCCAAAGCTTTACGGTTCTTTGAGCTGTATTTCTCTCCATACAGTTTCAAGTATTTCAAATAGTCACTAGGTTATAAGCCAAAAAGATAAGACTAATGTTTCAAATGTTAGGTCCCCAGATATTGGAGAATAGTTTCAACTTGCAAAATGAGCTATACTCAGGACCATCTCAAACCAAACACTGAAGAACAACATTTTTCTACACGATCCACTTGCAAGAACAGGACATTCAGACTTACAAATCCACAAGCTTATTCTAGCTCTATAATGTTGATCTTTTGATGTTGTTGATCATCAGTACCAACATAATCCATTCATTTGTAAGTGGCCAGGACATGCATTTTACATCTAGAATTTGCCTTACTATCAACTCACTTTTTCAGTTTGAATGAGATCTAGAATATACTGAGATTTTGCATGATGACTCTACTTACAAAAGCAAACTCCAGAGTTGCTTTTTTCTATCTACTTTCCAAAAACAGATGCAAGCACATAAGCTACAGATAATTAAAAAAAATAACATGACTGTTCAATGTTTAAAACAGTCTTTTTTCTTCCCCAGTTAACTTTGAATTACCCCAGATCTAGATTGATTGACTATAAATTCCACTCACAGCCATAATTTGTGCTTTTGTCAATGGATAGTCAAAGCTATTAGTGTAAACGTAGAAAGCAAAACACTATTTATACAGAACCATCATTATTTCTGAACTATGAGCTGTATTTTATCTGAAGGTTGGTAGGAAAATCCTTTTTCATGTGTTAGAGAAATTCACAATCTATTACCTTATAATTTTATTCTGAGAACTGCCATGATAAAAGCCTTTTCTGAGAAGAAGTGATACTTCGGTTTAAGATGACATTGCTTCGTATAGAAAGTATAAAGATAGTATTTCTGCAGTTCTCTATAGGTATATTAAAAACCGCAAGTATAATAGAAAATACATTTGAAAAAAAAAAGTTATTGTTGCAGACTTGGAGAAAAAAAATAATTTATACTTAAAGCTGTATAGCCATTACTTTCAAAAAACACTTAACATTAGATTTTTAACCAAATATTTGAAACAGGTCTGAAATCACAGTTCTAAACTCGAACACAAAGAGGGAGAAAAAGAATATTCTTAACTTCATAGACCCTAGAACAATTGCATACACATCTATAAATCAAAAAAAAGCAGAGGTTGCAAGGTTTACAGGGAAGCACAAATTAGTAAGTTATTCAATATGACATTAAGACCTGTTACTACTAAGAATGTAATACGAATAAAGTTTGGAATCTTTTTAAATACACAAAGGTCAAAGTAATAGAAGACATAGTACAGGCTGAAAACAAGATCCAAGAACCTAGTTGCTATGGTGAAGACAGGAGGAAGCAGAAAGTCAAAACGGCACGCATAAATAGTTTAAAAAAAAGTATTTGGATACAAAACAAAACGATGTGATGCAAGAACTCAACATGAGACATTAAACTGATTTCACATAATGTATGTGTAATTAAAGAATAATGTACAGAAAGCCAGCAATATACATTGGAAATTTATTGAGAAATCTAAAGTAGTGCAGAGTCAGCACTAAAGCAGCATTAATATATCTTTCAAACTAGCTAGAAATGAACGAGTAACAAATTAACTCCTTTTTAAGAGTAATAAAGAAATCTTAATGAACATCTAATCCCTAGAGCACAATGGAGTACTTGTAGGATAAATAAGTTATGCAGCTCTATAACTAAAGCCAGTGTCAATCAATCAATGTCGCACAAAATCCCCAAGTGGATAGTTGTCATATTTAAGAAATAAATCCAGGTATTAGCAATGGCATAGCTTCTTGATAGGTGAATATAAACAGCACAGCCTACATTCTGCAGAAGAAAAAGTTAATTAAGAATAAAGAACTGCCTAGCATGTCTGTATTGTAACTCCTCAATCAGCTACATTCATAGCTTTGCATTTCTTGCCATGGGAATTTATCAGCATACTCAAAGTTACTCAAAGTAACTTTCTGACAAGAGTTTGAGGACCTCTGATCAAAGACTAACAACTAGTTGGTGAGATGTTCTTTAAATTGAAGAAGTCACTCATCCTATCTGTTTTTCACATTTCAGTACTCTTTTTTTGAGATTACATTTTGGTGCCCGTATGGTGAACCAGAGTCTTTATTCTCTTAAAAAGCACAGCAATAATATATTGATATCAAAACTCAAATTGTATTAAGAAAGAAGCAAGATACTACTGGAAAGAGGGCTCAAGCTGATTTCAAACCACAGCATCTTGACATCAAAATAGGATCCAGGAGCAACAATTAAAATAATTCCTATAATAATTCATACACGAAAACAAAAGCTAAAGGGGAACAGTACAAAAGTAATAAATGAAGACTCTGAATTTAGACTATTTTAAGTAGATGCAGAGGTCAAACATTGATCACAATGCACAAGTTGTTCAGAAAAAAAGAGCAAGAAAATTCTTGATCTTTCTAGCTACCACAAAACCTCTTCCTGATCTAGCAGTTATTTTATAGTACATCTAAGTATGCTTAATAATTATTTAGCCATTTAAAACCATTTACTAGCTAAAAGCAATAATTAGCACTTTAATAACTATTCAGGCAGTTATTGAGGGAGGAGGGCTGGGAGTATTACTTTGCTTTTAATTAAAGTATATTACAGCATTTAGCAAAAGATTTTAAGATAGAGAATCACTCCAGAAGGGCCGTACTTCAAAACAGAGAGGAACAAGTCCGTGATCTAACATACAGAACGGATTCCAGATTTGATGTCTCACACTCTAAAAACATGCCACAAGTTTTGGACCTAACAATCACTAGTATTAATTACACTCTTAACTCAGGTTTTGTGAATATTTTCAAATTTAAGTCATCAGTTTTGCAAAACCAAAACTGTCTCAAAGACTTGAATAGTATGTTGAATCTCAGTAGAAAACCAAGAAGGTAATTCAGACAACCAAATCTGATTTCCTACCTTGATCTCCTCACTCTTCCCAACGTGTTCAGTAATATTGCCAAAAACATGAATATCTGTTTTGTTTTTTTTAATTAGCTATCAGTTCGTACAATTTAGGCTGGTCTAAGCTTGTAAACATCAGAAATTAATCTTAAGGATTACTGTCTTCTTTTTTTTTCTGGAATGTTTGATTTCAGCTTACTCCAAAGTACATGTTTAAATGTTGGAAAACTAACTAGTGAAAGTGATGAAATATTCCAGAGGGCAAAGGAAGGCAGGTTGTTATGTTGGGGGGATAGTGTTGTTTTGGTTTTCTTGGGGGGTTAGGGGTGTTAAAACAGCTCAGAAAAGGTAGGTGTTACTATGAACCTTCTGTAGGCCAAGAAATCTGCCTGACCTCATACACTCAAGCTGGAAGCAACTGGGTCTATCAACATACTCCAGTTTAGGAAGTTTCTACTTAACACTCCACAGTTTACATCAAATTGTAAGATCACTTTAGACACATTTAAAGGTTGCCTAGTCCATTAACAGTGGTTGAAATAGGACATTAAGAATCCTTAATGAGGTTTTAGATGTTCCAAAGCATTGTGTCAAGCAAAAGATTACACTATTATAGGGTACACTGTCTAAGCATGTGAGTTATATATACTGTTAAGAATCCATGCACTCAACAGATTAAACACTAAACTCTCGTAGTCTCAAGCCACAGTGAGACTGCAAGTAAAGGTAAATGGAGCATACCTTCGTTTAGATTATATGCTTTAATATACCCTGTAATAAGCCAATTATCCAAGGCTGTCCAGAAGACTGCCCATTTTAACTATTGATTTTGGATGAGTCTAATACAGAAAAAATACTAATAAAAGTACTGAGAAAAACATACAAAATGAGTCAATGATCATTTATTTAATGACCTTGTGGAAAGTCTATTAAAGTTCTGCTTCTTTTCAAGAAAGCTTTGAAAGAGAAGAAAAATAACAAAGCAAAAAGGAAAATGAGTACCATCTAGGAACTGTAGCTACAAATGCATTTATCAGAAAATCATTAAGCTACAAACTGTAAGAGGTGAAATTCCTGTATGCATAATATGCTCATGAACTTTTCTACAGTATGAGGAAACTGCATCATATACTTTTAGACATCAGACTATTCAGGTAGCAAATTGTTTTTTTTTCTTTGGGATACAAGGATTCTCAAGTACAATGCTCTGTAATAAGTGCTATAGCTTCTTATTGCTAGAGACTTACTAAATACCAGAAAACAGTCATTTTCAATAGCAATCTATTAGGGAAAAAAAGTCATTAGAATTCCTTTACTTGACTGATATAAATACATCTATCAATGTATATCTGAATATTACACAGACAGAGGGTCTTAGGTTGATATGATTAATTACAAAAGATGCCAACATCTCTTCTTTCGAGATTTTTAAAAAAAAAATAGAAAGGGAAAAGTAGCACATAGTGTTCTCAGCGCTGACACAAAAGCAAACTGATTTCACCGAAAATACAAACTTGCAGGAAATAACATTGACCTCATTTTAAAAAAAAA
>VWZK01003710.1:32848-115557 GCA_013396935.1 Baryphthengus martii | reverse complement strand
CTCTTGTAGTTGAAAGGGTGTCACTGTATCCTCCAATCACAGAACCACCCTTCAGCTTTATTACAGAATTACAACAGATGTTACTTCCAAAGTCTCTGTTAAGTTTTCCCTCAACTTTAACCAAATCTGTAACAGATATTCAGTAATACAGATCATTTTCTGTACTATGACACACTCTTGTGGTGCATTAAGGAATGGAGTGATCAGCCAATTGCAAAGGGAGAAAGAGCTTCAAACCGAGAAAGCATCCATTACAAGCAAGCTTGAAGACAGAGCATTTCAGAATATTATATTAAAAAGCAAGCGGGGGAGAACTGTATCACGCATTCTCGCTAAAATGCTGTCGTATCCCTATTTGACGAAGACTAAACAATGGTGATGATGGTATTGCGAGGGAATTACTATCGTTATTGGCTAGAAAACGCATAAATAACACATCCTGCTATAAAACTAAGTGCAACCACTGCAAATTATCTTATGTTAAAAAAGGATACGTATTTCTGCATTAATAGCAGATGAACGAAAATCAAACATACCTACCAAAGCTGGCATATCAGACAAATACTGAGAATAGTTTTAGGCTATATATTAAAAGACTTTCTAATTAGTATGCATTTGAAACTCTGTCCAGAAAACTTATTCCTTCAGCACTTTAGGCAGACAACTCTCGTATTAAAGCTTCCTGAATTCCTGCTCTTCAAAGTCTCTGCTATAGTTTTGTGAGACTGAAGATGATGTAGATTGTATTAATCAGATTCTGAATAATCGGTCTAACACAGAAATCCAGTTATTTTACGCATCTTTGAAAAAGAAAAATATAATTTATATACATGTATTCTATACATACCTATATGTATAGAATATAACAACAAAAGGAATGTTATTTCCTTACTATCTGGTCACACATCTTTGTATTAATCTCGAATTTTTAAATGCTGGAGAAAGGTAAGAAAGGAAAAACAAGTCTGCTTCGCATCAGTTTAAGTCCTTTCCATATTGATTACATTAACATCTCTACATGCCGTAGAACAGTATTTTATCCCTCTCTTCCCATTGCACTTACATATGCCCAACAGTTGACTATCTAGTAACTAGACCTTGCCGACTTTTGAGGAATTAGTCTAATCTCATATGCATCGAATTTATTTATTAGTTCTACTTGTAAGCAGCAACAAAGTATTCATTCTAATCGACCTGAATATACAGCTATCAGAAGTATCGTTATCAGTAAATGTGGTTGTTGCAGCAGAATTATACTTCGATTAAATCTATATGATATTGTTCCCCCTGTAAAGACTGAATATAAATACTGCTGTGAGTAAACAGAAAAAGCCAACTGGTGATCAAAAGAATAAGCCTTATCTTCAGAGCGTCTCATAACTACCAAAAGCTATATAGACAGCTCAGAACAAACACTGAGAGTAAGAACGAATAAATTTTTCTTATTTTGAAGGCAGTTAAGCATAATATAATTTCCATGTCACCCTAAAGGCAGGCACCAGTTCTAGCAAAACAAATCATGGTATTTTCTTGACAAATCAGAGGCACAATAGCCCCTTGACACAAGAAACTCTTTGTCCTCAATTTCTCTTACTCTTTTCATAGTGACTTATATTTGTCACTACTGTTTTAGCAAGGCTTTTATTTAATCCCACATATGCTTCATACTCGGAGTTTTGGTCCATACTCTCAGGTTCTCTCAGCAACAGTAATCTTAGAACTGTCTGCTTCCAGTACATATGGGTATTCTATTCTCAAAAAAACACATTTTTTGTTGAAGTGGTTCAGATTTTCTGGATTTCTTATAAAGCACATATTTGCACAGCACAGCTTAACTCACCATTTGTCCCCACTTGCTCACTACCTCTTCCATTATTTTGCTAAATAAGGAGGACTCACAGGTCTGCATTCTGAGAGTCAACAGGTAGCACTTAATGGATTCTATTTTCCCCTTTTTCAAGTTTGACCGAGTCCAACCCTCCATGTATCACTACTGTTTCTCTTCTATAGAGCATTATAAGAGCAATTTAGTTCATACTACTAGATTACCACTGACAATAAACTTACTTTTTTTTTTTTTGCAGTGAGGATGATCTAACCCATCTGAGTTTAGCTGTTATCTATCCAGCTGTTTCTTTTCACAGCAGCATTATAGATCTGTTGAAGTTCACATGCCAAGATTTCTCCTGCACTGTTCAACTGAGCGTTGAATCCCAGTTTCTCTTCAAGTATTCCAGTTACAACAACCTTCCATTTTGTCAGCTTTGATAGCAGCTTTCATTTTAAAAACCTTGCTGAGCCTTTAGTTGCTTTTTCCATCTTCCCACTGTTTCAAATAGATGATCTTACCTTAAATGCCAGCAACAAAACCCAAGATTCTGCTGAATGTGTATCAAATACACTGCAGCCAAATTTGAAGTGCTGCAAGGCATTACACTCCACGATCAAGGGACTGTAAAGATAAGTAGTCACCCTAAGCGGGCTCTTTCTAGCTTGTTACCCTTGCCAGCTCTACATAGGCATTTACAATTTTAGAAAGAGTAATTTCTGTATCAATGGACAAGTCAGAATGCACAGCAGGAAACATTTAGACTTTATAATTGTTAGCTAATAGAGCAGATAAAGTTTCTGAGTTTCTTTACAAAGGTGCTGTTAGAGGTGAGTAAGGTTGTCGAAGAACTATCTTGTGAGTCAAAAAGAAAAGTAGAGGCCCAATAACTTCTAAAAATAGGAAGAGTAGGGAAGTAAAGTCATAAAACAGAAAGACAAAGTTATTAAAAGCTACAAAATATGCTGTCTTGTGTCTTCATTCTCTTAATTTAAACAAAATTGAAAGTAATAAACTGATCCAAAAGAAGAACGAATCTGAAAACACAACTACTGTTTCACTGTGAATACTGAACTATGATGCCAGACAACAACAACAATAATAATAAATCATGCAAACGCATACTGTCCTATTAGGAAAGTTTTCAGAATGCTGCACTAGATCATAATCTATGTAAAAGAATATTTTGTTAAAACTCAGATTCAACCCCCCCCAAAAAAAATCCTACAATTTTTTATCAATAACATCTCCTACCATTTCATATCAATTACATCCTTTCCGTTCTTGCATAACCTTCAGAACCTGATTGCTATCAATGGGGTGGGAACCCCATCTACAGGACATTTACAATATACACATCTTACATCATGATGTTTGTTTCATAAAACATATTGAAAGAGGCCCATTTAAAAGTCTGTTAGGAAACTACCAAGGCAAGATATTTACAGGCGAGAAGAATCTATTTAAAAAGAAACTGCATGAGCAATCTATCGTGTAGAGATCACACAGAGGAAAACAGCAGCCTACAACGAAAGTCTGTTTCTCAAATATTCACATGAAGTATTCAACTTACAGTTTTTTATATAAGACCCTACATTAATCAAGAAAAGAAGTGATGTATTAGATAAGGTCAGATCATATTTACACAGAGCTAGTAGGCTAAAGAGCACTATATAATCTTAGTGGGTAAGGAAAGAAGATGACCATAACCACTTTTTGCATACGAATAAACTAAAATACTGTTCCAGTAGAATCAGACCAAATGTAAATAGACCCAAAGGCACTGCCAAATATACTGCTATATTCTGCACGGCATACCAGTGTCTGCTCAAGTAGTGCCTAACTGCTGCCTAACTGGAAGTCACTGCTCCATTAACACAATCTCCTTGTTTGATTATTTTGGGTTTTTTTAATTATTTTTAAAAATGAATTGTCCTTGAAATGAATTTTCTCTGAATCAAGCTATTCACTGAGAAACTAAATGGCACGTTTTCTAAACGACGAAAAGTAGTGCTCATGGAAATGTAAACGCTAATAATTTTCATCAATAGTTACTTTGAAGGTTTGCCAAATAAGGTTTCTTAAATATTTAATTTCTTGCATTTAAATTATTTTTCTCATCTTACAATGACGAAAAGCTACAACAAAAGCACTGTTGTAATGAAGGTTTTATTGCACTCAAAGAGAGGGTTACCTTTAGTCAGATATAAATATTTGAAACATTAGATCAGAAATTCATCAAAAGCACTCAGTGCATAAACATGTAACAACATTAAAAAAGAGGTAAAGCCCATGAAAACAGGTTTATACTAGGTGTATAGAGTTTTATAACTTGTGTGTGATACAAACACTAGCAAACTAATTTTTGCAAGATCTTTGCTGCTATAGGGACAAACATGTACGTTTTTAAAATTAGTATTTTCCATTAAATAAACAAAATTATTACACTGAGCAGCGGCCCTGTGATGACCTTCTTTAACTTCCATTTTAAGTTCCAAATCCGTTTTTCCATTATGTTGGTATTTATGGTTTAGGACTTGTGATACTGAGCAAGCTTTTTTCCCCTCTCTGGATAATATCTATCTTCTGTAAGATTTCACTTATTCACATTGTAAAAACATTCTCTACTAGAAAGCAATAAAGGAACACTCCTGTTGCTTCTAAAACATCAAGCCCTCTAAGGCTTTTCCTACCAGAGTATTGTGAAATAGTAGTGGAATGCTTTAGTTAGCCTGAATATACTGTCATATTTTCATCACACATGAGTTGACTGAGATTAATATTGCTTTGGAAAGAAATTTACTATGGGAAAAAAAAAAAAGAATCACTTGTTTGAATTAAAAAGGTAAAGGTGAACTACAGGAACTGCTCCTTCAAGGCACTTCACTGAGGAGAAAAGAAAGCACTCGACCTGTTCTGAAGCTGACAAGAAATAATAAGTAGTCTGCATGTAGAACGTAAGAACCAATCATCTAATAACAACTCATACTGCAACTCTGCTGTAAAGGGAAAAAAAAAAAAAGTTAAAATAAAATTAAGGTAAAATAAATACCGTGCTTAGGTGCTTTGTTACAAGTGCTGTAAAAAACTCTTCAATATACATATTTCACTACCTGACACAGCATTTGCTAATTGCAAATGGAAGTCAAAGTATCTTTTCTAGCAATAAAAGTTTTTTCTAAAACTACTTGTAACATCTGCTGACAGACTCCCTCTTTTCTACAGTCCTACCAGAATCATGACCTGATACTACTGATGATTCTGGTATCCTCAGAGTACTGATGACACAGTCATTCAATAATTAATCATTAATTCAAGGGAGAATTCATCCCAAGAAATCGTCGAAGAAAGAGATTGAAAAGATGCCACAATGTATAGCTGCAAAAAGAATCAAAGAACAAAACAAATGCTATTGAGACTATTCCAACAATTGGTACATGTCCTCTTTCAGATTTCCATTTTTGGTTTACCATGGGTTTGTAGAGTTACTTGAATGTGTAAACCAGATTTTAGAAGTTATTCACATGTCATTTCTTTAAATATATTTAATCAACTGACCAACTGAAAGTTGGTGATAGGACATTAGGGAAAATAAGTAAGTTAAAGTCATTTCACCCAAATTATATCTGTTTTGTTTGTGACAGTAATTGGTAAGTGATCTCCCTGTCTTTAACTCAAGGCACAGGCTTTCCCAATTTATTAGAGAGTAGCTGGGTGGACATCTGGGGCAGCCAGCCAAGGCCAGCACACCACAGAAGTATATTCATTCATCAATTCTTACATAGCAACCTGTACATGACAAATATTTTATATAAATATCTAAATAAGATAAGAGCAAAAATCATTCTATCTGTTAAGAATGCAAGCAACTCATGTATTTACTACAGATGCAACAGCAAATATACCATTCCTTCCCCTCCATGGAAGGATGACATACTGAAGTTATAAGATACCATTGCCATTTCAGTGCTTTATACAAGTGACTGGTTGTTGTCCTTCCTAAACGCCTATATTCTCCTGCATTCTTCAGAGTTAAACTTGGTTTTCCTTTTTCATTTTATACGGAAAAATCTTTCAGAATAATTTTGGTTTAAAGGGTAGTTAAGGTGATAATGCAAGGCAGCCAAACAAAACACATCGCAGGCTTTACTTCTGGCTTGTATGTAGTTACGTTAAAAGGTAACTGAAGGTGCTCAATGCTTTATTATTAGCAGAATTTACTAGACTGCATTGCTGACAGTCTTACATGTTTGTAACAATGAGATTCTATTAAGAAGTATAGTTTGGAGCAACCTCTGGGTAAATTCTCCTCCGGAGGAGGAAAGTATGAGGACACTGGGCTCCACCTAATCTTTCAGGTGGCTAACCACGAGTTCTATTGCTTACACTAGGTAGGCTGGGGCATATCAAATACAGCATTAAATTAATTTATATTGCTTATTCGACCCTCTTGCTAGAATTTACTCTTTTCTGGTTTCGAATGTTTGCGACTTGGTTGACATGATAGCCGTTTAGGCCTCACTGGTTTTTCTTACAGAGTATACAGGGCAGGAAAAAAACAAATAAATAAAAAAAATAGAACTTTATTGACCTTTTCAAGACAAGTGCCAACAGTGATAGTACTCCCACAGAAGTGCTTTATTTCTGAATAATCAAGTCTGGCAGGAGCTCTGGTGTGATGGGATCAGACACTGCCATCTCCAATAAGATTAGGATGAAAATCTGTCCTAGTTGATAAAAAAAAAGAAGAGAGCTCATGCAATCTTTCTCTCTTGAGTTTACTAGATCAGTTCCCTTTGATATCTAGAAAAAAAAAAGTATATTTGTAATTTTCCATGCCATCTCCCATTAACTGCAGTTATCTGCACATTGCTAAAAACAGTGAAGAATTTAGGAGTGGTTTCTTGTATGTTTGATTTACAATTTCCAATCCTCAGCAGGACTTTAACACTTCGAACAGGTAAAGAAAAAAAAAATCATTCACTGGATCACGTCAAATAAACTTATTAATAGGATACTTATAAACACAGCATACTAATTACAAAGCATGTACTTCAGAAAGCTACCTTTCTTATATTTTGCATACAAGAAACAAATTGTCATTTTTTATTTAAAATGGTTGCAGTAATTCCTTTTTGGTTAGAGGCTGCTTTCTTGTACACCCCATACAACCTCTTGAGTCTTGGAAATACCTTTAGCAAACCACTTCAAGAACCTGAAGGATGACTTTAAGTGACATGTAGCTGGTTCTCCCTCGAGTTATCCTGAAGACATATGCCACGTTAAGTCTGACTACTATAGTCCCTTCTACACTTGTTCACAGACTTCTATGAACTCATTGCTGTATCTTCTCTACACAAGTACTCTTCAAAATCTCTCTATGAAATAAGGACATTTCTCGTAGGTGTTTCATTACTTTTCTCCCTTCTACAAGTGAGAAGACGAAGCATTTGCATTTATATGTCTTACCTTATTTCAGCATTGTAAGTCTTAGACATAGCAGCTTGAAGCTACTCCAAGCAATCAGGCAAGATCTTACATTCATGACTAAAAACCTAATAGATGCCCTGACAGGTCAGACCAGAGATCCCTCCAGTCCAGAGCACTCACTCTCTCTCTCCAAGAGCTGCAGTAAGAGAGGTTACTTAAAAAGACAATATGCCAGCCTCACCACTAAAAATCCATTCTTCTCACTTCCCCAAAGAGAAAGCTTCTCTTCCTACAAATACATCCTTCCCTATTTCTTCTGGGATTATTACTCCTGAATTTTTCTAATGTTCTTTGAACCTGCTGAACTTCTGTTATTGTCACCAAGTGGTCTCAAAAATAGCCTAGCTAACTTCAAAAAATTAAATACACTTTTCAATACCAGCTGAAGGATTCTCTGAAAAAAAATCAGAATTCTAAAAGAGTATGTGAAGAACATCCCGTTTACATTTATCTAGCTACACTAAAAGAGTTTTTCTGTTATCTTCATTTGGGCAGGCCTTCCACATTTTTAATGCTATCCTTGTGATACTGTCTTTAACTTCCCTATTCAATCAAACATATTTTTAAGCTTTAGTTGGTTTTTCTTTTTTTTTTCTTTAATTACATTACAAAGTTTATTCAAATTATTAAAATGGCATTTTCAGAATAGCCTCTGAGTTTCTAATAGGCATGTGTATCTTGCTTGCTTGACCATCTGCATCTTTCATTCAACTCCCTGTCCTGAAGTTGAATACTTGTGTAATAGATGTACTTGGATTGGTCTCTCCTGGTACAACATTAAGACAGTGAATATTCTCTCCTCCTCTTCTACTCCAGTCACCCCGGTCCTGTGCATGACTCAAGCCCACTGGAAACAGTCATTTGTTGCATTCAAAGCTTTTATCTTCTCGTAACATCCTGATGAGGAATCAATTCAACCCACACGCGGTTAGTTAAATCTCCCACTTCATTGCTCCAAAATTTGAAGCTTCTCTAATCTCAATACTTCTCATCACAAACATCATCTGATCCAAGAGCTATTAACACAGTATAATATTATTAGAAGGAATTTTTCATTCACAAGGTTTTGCACAGTAGGCTTCTTTTCCCCCTAGAAGATTTTCATGCTGCTACGCTCCATGCCAGCTTTTATGCAAAGTGCCACTGCCCTGCCTGTATGCCTAATCATTCTGGCAAAGTTGGCAGCATACTAACATCATACACCAGTATTTTTTCTCCTTCCATCAGGCTTCCAATACATCTATTATAAAGTGGTTGTCATTTGATAATGAGCATTTTTGTTTGTTCATCTCTTCTTTTAGGCTTAAGATAATACCAAAGCACATATAAACTTTGCTCCAGCTCCCCTACTCAGCATTTCACATCCCAGGTAACTTTAAGTCACATATTCAGTTTAATGTTTTCAAAGAATTATAGTATGAGATTCCTTTGATACCATTGTTGCCAAAAAGGCTTTTCACAGATTCTCTTTATTGATCCACAACCATTAGTGCAATCCTGATAAATCTTAAACACCCGATATTTCTTATTATTTCTTTCTCTCTCAAGTCTCTAATTATCCTTCTTCACACCAATCCTTCTTTTTGCCTTTAAAAAGTTATCAGAAAGCCAGAGATCATTCATGCAAACCATCCATATTCATCACCTCACTTTCAGAACTTCTCCATTATTCTTTATTCCTTCCCCTTTCCCTAGTCAGAGAGTAAGCCACAGAGCATGTCTTGACTTACACACTGATGTCTTCAAGGAAGGCAGTGATTCCACTCCTTAATTTTATTCTTTTAGCTGCCAACACAGACCTAATGGCTCCAGAATCTTTTGTTCATTTCTTGGGGCATCCCACAACAAACTCTCATGTTTTCTTGTAAATATTTTAAATGTATGCAAACTTTTTTTTTCATAATCAAATATTTTCTCAACTATTGACACTAGAAATGTTCCATCCACACACTGGCTTGTATTTCAAGATTCGAAACTAATATTCTCTTCCAACATTTCGTGTGTAGCAGTAAATCTAAAGAGCTTGATGATAAAGGAGTCGGTTTTCCATTATGACCTCGCTTATTTCTTTCATATATATAAGCTTAGATTTCTTTAAGATTACAAATTCATTCTGATAAGCATAACTTCTGAGTCACTAAATAAATTACACTGTCTTCAGCAAGTTGCCGTAAAAACAGCGTTAGCAATTGATGCTCTGATATTTCTCATTGTTCCAGCTCAAAGTTTTAATCTTTATAAAACACACTGCTTTCACAAAATGGTTCAATTTCTGCAAAGTGACAAAAGCAGCTTTATAACAAGTAAAAGAATGAAGAGAAAATACCCTGTATCACCCACAGCCCTTACACAGAATCATCATTATCACCATTATTATTAAACAAGCAGCACAGAGAAAACTGTTCCTTCAGTAAATTTCCAAGACTGTTGTCAACAGATCAAAGCAGTGACTTATCTCCCTGTACTTCTCCTCTCTCTCACGGAGAAGTATCTGGAGTACTTTTTCAGTCTAGGGTTCCCCACCTCAAGAAAAATACAGATATATCGGAATGATAGTGGAAAATCATTAAGATGATTAGAGGACTGAAACACAAGATGCAGACAGAAAGAGTGAGAGAGCTGTCAGTCTTGGGAAGATAAGAGAACTTTCACAGCTCAGCTGTTTCAAACTACCTAACAAGGCTACCAATATGAGAGAGGGAACCAGATTCTCCTCGAAGGTGCACAGCAAGTAAGAAGCAACAGACACAGGTTGCAACAAGACATATTCCAAGAAGATGTTATGAAAAAATTTCACCACAATGGTGACAAACAGAAGAACAAGCTGTCCATCCATACACCTCTACCGTTATGGCTCTCAAACTCAGCTGTGCAAAGCCCCAGGCGACATGAACTAGACCGGTCCTTTTACAAAAGTGACTGGATCAGATGACCTTCCGAGGTCCATTCCAAACTAAATAATTCCATGATTCAAGGACATGTCTCAGACATGTCTCTGGACATCTTCAACAAGAGTGATTTTTTTTTCTCCATGTAAAGTTTTTGCTCTGTGTTACTACTCGTTATTTTTCCTACACTCTGAAGCCAGACTCTTATTTATTCTCGCATTAATGTTTCTTCCGTACCTCCACAACATCTTCAGTTACTCCAATTGCTTCAATATCCATTCTGAATCAACATAATTCATAACTTCTATACAAACATCTGCTAAAGCTTCAGACTTATTCTATACTGTTCTGTATTCCTTTTTCTAGCAGAAATTCCTCAATGGATTATTTGCATAGACACAAGACTTCCTCTTCTGGATCAACACTGAAATACTTTTGGCACACCAGCTGGCAAAATGCACCAACTGAATATTTGAGTACCTCAATTTGATTTTACTTAATCAAAATAAAACTCACTTAAAGCATCATTGAACATTCCGGTCCCTGCTTCCACAACCAGATACCTCTTCTTACACAATGCCTTCAAAGAAAAGAGTGCATAAGCAGACCCTTTAGCAGAGCAGAAACCAGCTCATTCTTCACATGCCATCATTCGGCTACAGATTCATTTCCAACTTTTGGTTTTAGAAACAAAAGCTTCAGAAATAGTCAAGGACTGTTCCCAAATTGAGTCTAGTGAAGAGCTTTCTGATGCTACTTTAGAAAACATGGTGTTAAATCTCAAGACAGAGAACAAAAGAAAACTGGATGTCTCCAATTCTTTGGCAAGTTTATTTTATCATCTGTAAGTTATGTATAATCTACAAAGAAGCATCTCTTCTCTCCAGAGTCATGGCAGCAGAAGCAGTTACTTTGCTGTCCTTTCTACTAGGAATTCCTGCTGTTAACAAGAGATACAGAGATGCCTGGTGCTGCCTGCTTTTGTGCTTAAGCATTCATGAAAATTTATGTAAACCACTCACTTGAACAAAGATGAAATTTAGTTTCATGTTGCCCTTTAGAAACATACTTGTTCTAAATAAAATTTTTAGCACCTCCACTTCCTTTGACAAACTGATGGCACACTTGCATCACCCACGTGAGATGAGAGATACACCAGAACTTGGGGAAAAAGGAAAATATCAAGCAGTAAGCTCCACCTGTAAAAAAAATTACATTTGTCTCTGCAGGCTATAGCCTTTTAACTGCCCTCTTCCAAAACTGATGTAAGAGCCTACTTCACTGATTTTTCAACTGTAACTCTCCAGTAATTCTCTTCTACTAGGTTTTGTCAAAACAACGTATTCAATCTACTGCGTTAAACTTTGAAGGGATGTTAATCATGTTAACTCTAATGTTCTCACTGTCTGAAGATTCCAATCCTCTTTTGAGCCATTAACATTCTTGGCCTGAACATCATCGTGTCTCCCAATTTTACTGTTTAATTACACATAGGAATCAGCATTTCCTCCAGTGGTTTTCAAACCTTTCAACTTACTAATTTAGGGAACATTCTTGGGAATACTCTCAACTTTATAATTTCTGTGCTTTTATCTTTCAGACTTATCCTGAAAGATTAAAGCAAAAAAGTCTACAGTCTGTGAGGCTTTCCTGCCTTTTTGTCTCTGTAAAACATTCTTAATATTATTAAGTTTCAACAGTAATAAACTGTAATACTCAACAGAAATACTGCTAGAGCATAAAAAGCCTGCTTTGACAAAAGCAGAATAAAGTGGTTTAAACACAAAAAAAAAAAATAGTATTGAATAATATACATCAAAACATACCCAAATAAAAATGGAGAATGTTGAGAATGCCATGCACTAGATTAAATAAAAAAAACCCACACCTAAATATACACTAATAACTTTTAAATTTAAAAAGGAATTTATCATTGCACTCCTCTGGCTGCCGCAAAGTACGAAGTCTAAGTTTTAATCAGGGCAAGGCAGGGGAGGGGTGTATAAAGGAAGTGTCCAGAAATAATAGTGGAAATACAGGCATTTTATATATGGGGCAGAATAACCTAAACTACTAGTGAGATGACATTTCTAAAAAGGGAGAAAAGGCTTCAAGTCGGGAATATTTTCAGACATTTTGCTCTTCAACGTGGCTTTAAAAGCTGAAGAAACTAAGCAAAATATCAAAGGAGATCTGTGTTGCTACAGGTTTATTAGAATAGAAAAAACTTTGTGAAAAGACTCTCCTCCTTCATGGAACCAAAACACATGAATTACCATATGCATTCTGAGGGTAAACAAATCATCTTCTAGACTCTAGGTCACAGTAATTTATCAAGGTGTTCTAACAAAATTTTATAAATACAGTTTTAAACGTGACTGAATAAAAGTCTATTATCGAAAAGTATTTCTTGGGTGGTTTTGGTAAGGTTTTTCCTTAGGGGTCACACAATTTTTGTCACCCTATAAGTAGAATAGCTCAATATTACTGTTTAAAGCAGTTAAGGATTTTTTCAAACACTTTCTTCACACATTTTATTAATATTATAATCTGATTTTTTCATATATATAAGCCCCAAGAATTATACAGATACCTCTGAAAGCAATCAATTACTCACCCCTTTTTTGACAACAAAATGTAAGCTCTAATTTGCAAAGCATGTCAGCATTCTCGTACTTGTCCTCTTCTGCCTTAACCCAAAAACAGGATTCTGTCATTTCCTGAGGCCTGATCTACAAAGAGAAAAAACAAAGTGTTATTCCTTAAATTATTTCAATACTATGCAGAGACTGTGCTCTGTAAAGTCTAAAGCAAATGAAATACTTAAAAGCTCTGTGAAACATGAACTTTTGGTATGTAACTCGTCTTTAGAATATTTAATATATTTCCAATTGAAGTTTGCTTCTGAACAAACCGATTCTAACAATGCAAAGTAATACAGACAACATACTCTGTTACTCAAGATCTAAGTGTAGCAAATTATCTTCCATCTAGATTTAAAACTTGGGTAAAATTTAAATACTCTTTGAACACCACTGGGTTTCACTAGATATTGAGTACCTTACTTTTTAGATTGTAGTTTTCATAATACTCTGAAAACCTTTTTATCAACTTATTTTGGTCTAAGTAAGTATAGTTTCCAAAACTTAGTAGATTGATAGTCTTGGTATACTTGATCAAGTCACAGTTGAGAAGAAGCTGCTTCTTTGGTAACTTTACGGCTATCCGTGTAGTCCAGGGACTGACCCAGTGTAACCAGTTTGCTAAAAGACAAGGCATACTAGGAGCCAGGAAACATGCTAGTATAAAGGTTGCATTATGCTAGGCCAGAATCGACTTTTCCAGGCATCTCAAAGTCAACAGATACTTGCTTAAATGATTCATAAGTCAATGAAACGCAGTTTTCAGAAACCACTGAAAACTAAGGGCAGAAAGTATTCATATCTTACATAATTTTACCTATGGTATCAATTGCTCTACATAGTTTTACTCTGACAATCTATTTACCCTAAGCTCTACAAAAGATTTTACATCCTGCATTTGCTATTAATCAGTACTACCTTGGACCAGTTGAGTCTTTTCATGGTAACTTCAGGTCTGAATTCTTTTTTAGGCTTCATTCCAAATGGCAAAGTACATGAAGGTGGAGACCACTGTCCTCCAGGTAGGCCTGGTAGAGGTGGTGGTGGAGGAGCACCTCCAAAAGCCAGAGGAACTCCCAAGACATTCAAAAGTGGTGGAGGAAGAGGGGGTGGTGGTGGTGGTGGAATTGCTCCATGAGAAGGCAGCGGTGGAGGTGGAGGCGGTGGCGGAAGTTGATGTGGTCCTGTAGTTTCTAGTGGAACAACAGCTGCATCTCCACGTGTTGATGGTAGAAAACCAGGTGGCAAGGAGCCATACTATAAAGAAAATAATCTTATTCAGTTCTACTTCTTTTTTCAATCAACAAAATGCAATAACAATCACACTTTATAGACTAAATCCTTCATGGCAAATGAAAGTTAGTGCCATTTCTCTTGTATAGGAAAATCAATTATGAATTATAATGAGGTCAATGTGCTTTTGATTTAATAATTGGAAGTCTCAACATTTGAAGTGGACATTCAGACCAGTGGGCGTGTGCCAAAAGTAACAAACTGAAATGTGATATCCCACTTGTCATATTTCACTGATCATGATCTAAGAAGGGTCTGATAGGCATCTTGACAAAATTTTATCTAGACTACCACAGTTTAGTTCAAATTTTAAAAAAATGACATCCTAGTCTCCAGCATTCTTACTTATCCCACAGACTACAGAGAAATATTCCAAGGACATAATAGCAGAATCTGGAAAGATGAATAATTCAATCAACAAACAGATGTTTTCCAATATGGGAGCATTCTCATTCTACAGAATTGAAAGCACAGAAAAAAATGATGAAAAGTGTCTTCCAAAAAATACAACTGCCTTACACACTAAATATAGTAAGGACATCTATACTGTATCAAAATATGCTTATTAGCACTTAAATCAGTCTAAAAGTGATTTTTTAAAACTTTAAGAACTTCTATCATAGGCCTTGAATATGTAAATATGTAAATACTAAATATGTACCTGACAAAACCAACAAAAGAATAAATAAATATTTATCTACTGGAGATAGTATTAGGGAACGTTTCAATTGACAATTATAAGCTGAAACAGTCCATTTTATTTTTTAAAAAATTGAGGGAAATAGATAAAGTAAGTATTTTTAAAAGCAAATAGCTGAATATCAATAAATACAAATAAATACATGCACAACAGTACTATTGTTTTGAATTTCTGAACATATGCATTGTTTACACTGACAAACAGTCACTGAATAATTAGGCTCTAAGAACGAAAGAAATACACGAACAAATACCAAACACAACAAAAGAGTAAAGTAACAAGACCAGGAGAAAAATAGTCATAAGAAGTGAAAGAAGTCATGCTACATAGCAACTGATGCCATATTGAAACCAGATTCCTCTTAAAATGGATTTAAGAGCGCTAAGTTGCAGTAATACATTACTTCATATTTACAAAACATTTCAAGTATCCCATTAAGTGGAATAATTCATGTTATTATAATTAGTGAACATATTCGTATGTTGACTGTCTGTACATAAAAAAAGTTTTATTTAATACAGCAAATAAGAGGAAAAGCAAATTAGGAGAGAAAACATTTCACTCACAAAAAAGTATTTAAGTATGTTTTCAAGATACACACATAAAGATACTTCCTTAATGAATAGTATACACCTCTCACTAAAATAATTTTTTGCAATTGCTTTTTCTTGAAGCCTGTTTTACTTTGACATTAACAGTTAATTCTGACCAGAAACCTGAATTAGAATGACATTTTTTAAATAGACCAAAGCAGAGCTAAACTAATTTTCCTCACTAAGAAAATTAAACAAGTTCAGAAGTATAAAAAATACCCTTCTATGATCAAAAAAAGTATATGTTATCACCTTCCTATACGCACATCTTCCCAACGGTGTGTGTCTGTAACAATTTTTAGACTGTGCTTCCTATTCCAGGAAATAAGACACAGGAAATAAAATCACTTGGTCATACGGTCTCCTTACACCAATTTTAGAGCTGAAGCAGTTACAAGTTAACTCAAGTATTACTCAAAAATCTGCACTATTCCTCTGCATCACATTTTAAAATATCTATTTATGCTTGAAAATTGAAAAATTATCAGGAAATGTTCTTATCCAGCCACAGGTTATTTCTTTCACTGCTGGATATCCATGGTAAGGCTTCAGCAAAGCAAACTGCGTAATGAGTAATTTCCTGTGGAGGGATAAAGATCACTGTGATGAATGCTAATTTAAAACCATAAGACTTATTACCTATGTGGTTAATTACTTTGAAAATATATGACACTGAAAGCAAAATCCAAATGAAATATAAGAAACTAGTTTAATTAACAGAGCTCAGGCACAAAAAGGATCATCTGGGAACTCAAATAGCTAATTAATGTCACACTACAATTCCGTGTATAAAAACAGAAATAAAGGAAACCAACAGTCAATAGTAATTGGTAACAAGGATTCTTTGAAAGAAAATTTGACTGTACTCTCAGAATCTACAAAAGATGGAAAATTAAGTCCCTTTCAGAAACAATACTTCCTACATTCATGGAAACCGTCTTATACCTGTGATTTAAAAGCTTGTAACTCTGCTTCGAGTTCATTGATTCTTTCTTCTTTTTTTTGCAATAAGGCCTGGGTCTCCTGATGAACTACAAAATCTTTTTCAAACTAAGAAAAAAAGAAAAGGGGGAAAAAAGAAAAAAAAAAATAAGAAAAAAAAAATTGTTGATATTAGTCAGTTCTGCATAGTTTCTTTAGACTCCAACTTTTCCATTAGTGTTTGTTATAACTCACATATTAACAAGACAAAGGACACACAACATATCTGCTCTTCTAACTTCTGTGTATGCACCAAGTGGGAGTATCATTTCTATTATCACTACAAGTCTTTACTGTATTAAATAGCATTAAGTACTTGATGTACTTCAAGTTGGAATTGGACCAAGTAGCTTAAAAAAAATGATGTACAGCAAAACAGAGTATGTAGATACAAATGAGTCAATTCTTATTCTCCCATTGTTGATCTTGTGGAAGAAACTGGTAATTGTTCACATAAAATATTCAGTTGATTTTGGTGAGATTTGTACAGGAAATTTTAAAATGAATAGTAGAAAGACACTCAATTAAGGATAACTACCTTACACCATTTTTCTCTGTTTCCCAGTTCACAAGAAACCCAAATTCCCACTTAAACACGGAACTACTACTAATTTGAAATTAAGAACTATGCCATTCATATAGCTATTTAAGTAAACCCCTGTGTCCATCTTATGATCGCAGAACTTTAAAATTACTTACTTTTTTGGAAAGTTCAGAAGCCCTCTCTTCACATTCTTCTAATCTTGCTTTATCTACACAAATATCTTGAAAAAATAAACAAACACACTTGCACATATACGGGGGACACAAGATTCTCAGATACATGTACAACTTTAACTTGGTTTTTGGAATATACAGAGAAGCATGATACTGTAAACGTTTCCAAACACATACTTACCTACTAAGTGGCTGAAATCTACATCTAATCTTTTACGATACGTGAAATCTGGGTCCGTTCCGTTTCGATGTAACACTATCTGGGACACGCATTCTTCAATTAATTTGAAATACTGTGGACTAAAGACAGAGATGAGTTCTTTTACAACATATTTATTAACTTATAATTAAAAACCTTGTCCATGAATCTGGTATGGTCCACAGAGTTGGGGTGACTTATTTCCACAGAAGGGGAGGTGTGAAAAACAGAAGTCTCAGGGCAAACACTTCTGACAGTTTATTATATAAGAACAGTTCACACAAAGCTTGAAAAAACAGTGGACCTAAACATAAACGATTCTTACATTAAAAACTCTGCATCTCTCCCCTATGGAAATACAGGAAGGAAAGACTCCCTCCTGCTCCTCCTAGTAAAGAGAAGGCTCTTCCTTCAGCTTGATCCCTTCTGGTTTTGTGACTTTTGTAACTGTGGATGCATCAGAGCTCTGCTTCAGTCAGAGCTGCAGCAGAAAAACATCATGCTCTAAAATGCTGGGAGAGGGGGGAAGTGGGGGGGTATGTGTGTGTGTACAGCAGCTGTTTCATAGAATCACAGAATATTAGGGGCTGGAAGGGACCTCAGAAGATCATCCAGTCCAACCCTCCTGCCAGAGCAGGAACCTAGAGTAGGTCATGCAGGAACGTATCCAGGCAGGTTTTGAATGTCTCCAGGAAAAGACACTCCACAACCTCTCTGGCCAGTCTGTTCCAGGGCTCTGTCACCCTCACTGTGAAAAAGTGTTTCCTTGCATTTAAACAGAACCTCCTATGCTCCAGCTTGCACCCATTGCCCCTTGTCCTGTCATTGGGTGCCACCGAGAGGAGCCTGGCTCCATCCTCCTGACACTCACCCTTTACATATTTATAAACATCAGTGAGGTCACCCCTCAGGCTCCTCTTCTCCAAGCTCAAGAGACCCAGCTCCCTCAGTTTCTTCTCATAAGGCAGATGCTCCACTGCCTTAATAAGCTTAGTGGCTCTGCGCTGGACTCTCTCCAGTAGTTCCCTGCCCTTCTTGAACTGGGGTGCCCAGAACTGGATCCAGTACTCCAGGTGGGGCCTCACCAGTGCAGAGTAGAGGGGGAGGAGAACCTCCCTCAACCTGCTGGCCACACTCCTTCTAATCCATCCCAGGATGCCATCGGCCTTCCCCACCGCGAGGACACATTGTTGGCTCATGGTCATCCTCTTGCCCAACAGGACTCCCAGGTCCTTTTCCCCAGAGCTGCTCTCCAACAGATCAGTTCCCAGCCTGTACTGATCCATGGGGTTGTTCTTCCCCAGATGCAGAACTTTACACTTGCCCTTACTGAATTTCAGCAAATTTCTCCCCACCCGGCTCTCCAGTCTGTCCAGATCATGTTGGATGGCAGCACAGTCTTCCGGCATGTCAGCCACTCCTCCCGGTTTTGTATCATCAGCAGACCTGCTGAGGGTACACACCATCCCCTCGTCCAGGTCATTGATGACAATATTAAACAGCATTGGACCCAGTACTGACCCCTGGGGGACACCACTAGTCACAGACCTCCAGCTAGAGTCTGCTCCACTGACCACAGCTCTCTGGGCTCTGTCCTTCAGCCAGTTCCAAATCCATCTCACCACACAATCATCCAATTTGCACTTAAGTTTGTCTGTCTCTTTCCCAGAACATCTAAGTTGTGAATTCAAATCTTCAGGTGGAAGAGGTCCCACACAGCTGTACCCATGTCAGGCAAGTACTTTTAACCTTTAGGAATATATCTGTGCTAGACCTTGCCAGTGTTGTCATTTGAGTTAACAAATTGAGGGGGGACGGTCAGGTGGTAACTGTAGGACCCTGAAGGGTCAGAGGGCATCTGATATTCCCTCCTCTTCCCTGCCACACTCTATAAAAAGGGACAGGAAGTTTGGGCTTTGCTCTTTTCTTTCTCACTTGGGCAGTGCTGCTGCTGGGGCCGCACCTCAGCACAGCCGGGCCTGGCTCCACGTGCTCTGCACAATCCATCACCATCCAAGAGCTGGTTTTATATATGCTTGTACATCCCTCTGCCCGTCATATTCTTTTCCCCTGTTTATCTCTGTTACTTACTAAATTTTGTTCATAGTCTTAACTTTCAATTTTGTGTGAGGCACTTTCTTTCTCATTCCCCTTTGTATTCTCCCTTTTGAGGGAAGGGGGAGGGGGAAAGAGGGCCAATAGGAATCCTGCTCTGTGGGGCTTCCCCTGAGCCTTAAATGGAGACAGCCTGAAATGCAAGGTTCTGCAGAAAACAGATGGCTTTCCTTCCCTGTTCAGTTCATATCTTGTTCCTTCAGTGTTTCCTCAAAAACAGGCAAATTATAGAACGTATTTGGCAGCTTCAACCATCTAAGATTGTATTAACTAGTTCCCTGTAATTTTTCCGCTCAATTTTCCAAGAGACACGAATATGTTCACATTGACCTATAATGTATATTGAGAACACTCAATTCCCAAGGAAAAGTTACTCTAAATAAATTATGTGTTCAGATTTCTGTATGAAGTGTACCTCTGTGCACTTCTGTCCTTTGACTCAAATACACCATAACATTGCAATGCTCCCACCATGATCGATAACCGATGAAAAGACCTGTCCTGATCACTTAATTGTACTTGCAGTCAGTAAGGTTCAGATCTCAACAAAAAGAGTTTCTTATCTTTATATATAACATTGTATCCTAAACAGAAAAGACATATAGCTGGCATTCTTATTCAAAGCTGATACTTTTGAACATGAGTTCACAAAGGAGTATTTACAAACTGCAGTCTGCAATGACTAAACTTCATTTATCACTAAATTTATGGGAGAAATGGTCTAAATGCAATAAAATCCATAATCAACTTTTAACATAGCATTAAACATACCGTATAAAATAATCATTTCTTATCAGCAAAAGATGTTGAAGAATGGAAAGAAAATATCTTTCAGCACTAGTGTCCTTAACTGTATTCCACACCATGTTGTAAACATCATTTACTTCAGTGAAAGTGTTAAGGAGAGTAACGGCAAGGAAAAAAAAAATATTTCAGTCAAATGTCGACTGGTAACTTTTTTAAACAGAAATTATACCAGAAAAATGTTCATTATACACTCTATTTCGTTCATGTTTCTCTTGCTGATATCAAAAGGATATTCTAATTCAGATCTAATATCTTCTAAACGATGAGAGAACTCAATCATGTCTTCTTCCTTATGCTCATTGAATACTTTCAGCTGAATATCTAGCGCTTCATTCTTTATACACTTCAGTTGCTGCAAAGAAGAAATAGTAGAAAAGTTCGCAAAATTAGCATTTCCATATGTAAATAAACATTATCTTTTTGATAACTTCCATAAGCCCATGCTACTTTAAAGTTTAAAATTACAAGAACGCACAAATTAAGCATTCAAAAAGTAAATGTGGCTCCAGCCTCGCTTAGTAAGTGTCTGCACAACCGTCCGTCATATTTTTTAAATCAAAGTCCTAAAAAAGCCGAGGAATCAGCATAAAGTTCAGAGTGCACACTTCACCTTTTCATTCTTATTTTAAGACCGATTCTCATATCTAACTGCTCATGGCCAAATTTAATAAAATGCCTTTGAGAATAACTTACTAGAACGTGTTCTCTCATTCCCCTTTTCTCAAGCTCAAACAGTCCAATAATTTAAATAATAATGCAGAGAGAGACTACAAGAAGCTTACTGGCAATATTTCTTTCAATCCACTGCGCATAAATTCATTTCTAATGTGAAGCCTAAAATCCAAGTCATCAGGAGATGTAACGAGAGCATTGATGAGCTGCATGCAAGCTACCTGTAACAGAGGAAATATTAAATTATTTCTTAGATTTCAATATGCATCACAGTCAAAAAGACATAAACTACTAATTAGACATTACGCTAATTATCAATCTACTATAATCTTATAATTAAGATACTGAAATTTCTTATCAGCCACATGAGCTATAAATACCAAATACTAGTTCACAAGTACCCATAAAAATGAAATATTTTCTCACGCCATTGAATTTTATCATTTTATACAAATAGCAAGTTCCTTTAGTGAATGAACTTCAGAAGATAGTAACTATCTTGATAAGTGCAATTCTGAACATAAAAAACAGTGTAATTATACATTTATCTGTACATATATATAAAAAGGGTGTGATATAATAGAATCATAGAATCACAGAATGTTAAGGGTTGGAAGGGACCTCTAGAGATCATCTAGTCCAATCCCTCTGCCAGAGCAGGATCTCCTAGGGCAGGCCACACAGAAACACATCCAGGTGGGTTTTGAAAGCCTCCAGAGAAGGAGACTCCACAGCCTCTCTGGGCAGCCTGTTCCAGTGCTCCATCACCCTCAGAAAAGGCTAAAATCTACGTGAGCTGTAGAAAATATATTAGAAGACAAAATGATGATTAAACTGAGCCTGAAGAACAGAACAAGTTTTTTTCCCTTCTTTTTAAAATTTTCCCCCCTTTAAACATACTGTCATAGAACATTTTATGGGAATCAGTACTTTAGCTCAAAAGCAAGCATCAGGTCAACTAGCGAACAGTCCCTCTTCTGAAGAATCGAGAGCTTCATCTTGAAAACCCATAGCCTGGAGCAGCGGGAATTCACTGTCCAGATTTATAAGCCTTTAGAATAATGACAACTTATTATTAATCACAAATAAAGATGACAACAGCCATTATTTCCCTTTTTTACCCTCTTCATTGTTTGTACATCTTGCTTCAATGCACAGGAAATACGTTATTGATATATTTTTGGCATTTAAGGGTTTTTTTAAAAGCACAAGTCCATTAGCTTGTGTCTTCTGACCTAGTATACTACGTAAAGAAGTAAAGCAATCTGGTTCAAATACTTGCTCTGTTGTCAAGCCTTTTATCGTCTAGAAAATGATGATGTATCATGCCGCGGTCAGGCAAAAGCCGATAACAGGAACATACTGTATCAATCATCTTCAAAGTACATATAATTCCAAGCACTGAATTTACACATGGTCACCAGAAGAACTGGATGGCCAAGCTACTTTTATATAGACTGTAAGAAACAACAGCCCTCATTAGGTTCCCAAGGGGAACATGATAAGATTAAATGATAATACAGACTACAGCCATGACCCTACACTTATCCTGCTGCTGCAAAGAATGTAAGTATGAAAGTTTTATATATTATTTTAGTGGAACTGTTATGGGGGTGCATGGCACTCAGCATAAATCAGGCCCACTTGGCAGCATATGTTCATCTACATATGCTAACATATGTTTATTCTACAGGAGAAGGGACAGGTTAGTTACAAACACAGAGATGTAACAAGTGTAAATCAACATGAGAGCTGTGAATCTGTCGATAAAATCAAGTCAAGCAGACTGTGAGCTCTAGAAGGTTGTTCTGAACCAAGTATTAGAACGATCCAATTAAGCATCAGGCATTCTCTACCCAATCCCATAAACAATGGTATTTGGAGTCGCTTGGAAAGAGAGCCCAAGGGCCCCCCAACTCTGTGCCAGGAGTTGGGGTCATCTCTCCAGTTTATGGTCATGCCTGAGAGGACAAGGATGCTCAAATGAGGATGCCGTGGGATGGTGAAGTTGCAACTACTGTATTAACGCATTCTACACCTCTCCTGGAGAAAAGCTGCCATGACAGCATCTGTTCTTATGTAACTCCATCATACAACATACCTTACATCAACAGGAACTCCAAAACAGTGGTAGGAGAAGGGAACGTGATTTTATCCTTCCTCTTACTTGAATGAAGAGCTAAAATTGAGTTCTATTCCTTCAGAACTTTTATGAAACTTACTACATGCAAATACCTAGATTTGCATAATAATAACAAGGAAAACAATTGCTTTTACTTTTTTTTTGACATAAATAGGAAAGCACGCTACATTCAACTACTTAAATCAACTGCATAAAAATGTTAAGACTGACTTCTGTAACTTACTCTGTTCTTAGACAATTATAATTCAACTTACAACATCTAACGAAATAAAACAACACAAGTGAGAAAATAAATTAAAAAAAACAAGACACGAGCTGATGGAACATGAAGCTCTGCTAAAGTAGATATAAAAAAAAAAAAGCTTGAGAGACTTGCAAAAAGCATCTATGATTAACACATCTTTTTCCTTGAAGATAACAAAAGAAAGAAGGCAACCAGAGAATCTGTAGGGTTACTAAAAGATCATGGTGAAAAGAAGTACCAAAAGAAAACAAAGGCCACAGCAACACTTCGTCAGATGCCGTACTTATGTGTGAAAGGTGTTCACAAAGTAGAATAGAGACACAAATATATTCAGGGGTTGGCAGAAGAACTTGAAGAACAAAGTCAACAATGACAAGTCACAAAAGAGTAGTCACTCATCAAATATTCAAAGTAAAGAAAAAAAATGAGAACAAAATAACTTTAGCACTTGCTATTGCATTCAAGCTCTTACTGAAAAGCACCTTGACACCCAAGAAAAGGAAGATGGCAAAAGTGACACTGAAATTTACAAAGACAATTTTGGAAAGATCTGGACAACCACGGGCTGGGAACGTTTAATTTTCTACAGTACAAATATACTGTAAAGTATAAGAAAGAACAAAAATTAATGAGAAAAATGCAACATGAATAAATAACATGAATAAATGCAACATGGCTTTGTAAAGCAAAGTCCTGTTTCACTAAGCCATGAAAGTTATATGAAAGGCTCAAAGAGCAGGCAAGAATGCTCAGATTGACCTAAGTCTGGACTTGAAAATATTTTAAAAGTTTGTAAAATGTCAAAACCATTTAGAAAAAAGTAGAAATCTGTATGCTAAGCAGCCAAATTCCAAAATTCTACAAAATAGTATTAAATTTAAAGATGGAGATTTTTTAAAAGCTTTTAGAGCTAAAAAATTATTTGGTTGTATTAAGGTCTGTTTAAGTAATGTTTCCTTGCTACTTTTTTTTCTCTCATTGTAAGTCTGCCTTTAAATTTTATGCTAGCAAAGAGTGTATCTAGATAGACAATTAATAAAAGTATTAATAAGGCTAGCAACTGCAAGGCAATGAAACCCTGTTCTTGTCCTTTTGTTGTATTCTTTACAGTGAGATCAACTAGACTATCTCCTAATGAGTAACAATAAAAGTCCTACACATATTAAAGAGGAATATATCCACGGTGTGTATCCTTTCAGGAAGGTATTTGCACTACATTACTAACAGTCAATTTTAAAAGTACTCCATTAAATAGGAATACAGATAACAGAACCACAACCTTGACCATTCTGTCTTAAATAAAATATGTTCCCTTGAGAAACATCCTTCTTTAAAGTTATAAACAAGAAAAAATCCTCCGTTGTTCTTCTCTGAACAACCCACATGGAAAGCTGCTACACTGGTTACCATCTGGGGCTTTAACAATCATGGTGGATTCTTCATCGTTGTACTGGCTGTCAGAACAATTCACTTAAATTCTAATCCCTGAAATCTATTATTTTATGCAATTTGATTCTGTACATGTCTACAGCATTTTAGAAACTTAAAGGAAAATAATACTTAACTTATGGTTAATTTTCTTCAAATAAGTCCAAACAAAACCTTTTTATTAGTCCTGAAGCTTCTTTCTGTGCATGTGCTGTTACTCAGTTATTCTAGTATTTGTTTGTTACTGCCAATGCAACACTAACATAACAAAAAGTGGTGTCAACTCTTAAAAAAAAGGAAACTACAAATACTAAAAGATAAATAAAAAGAAAATCCTTAGTCTTGCCTACATCCAAACCCTACACAACAATAACAAAAATTTTAAAATCACCTAAGGTACCCAGTCTGCTTTTCAAAAGCGGACTGAATAACACCTTCCAGTAATTGTCTTAACAGCACCCAACAGAGGAGAAATTGGGAGTCTCCTGATGCACAGTCAAGTTATTTTTGGACACTGAAAATGCTCCTCACATTCAATATTTATCTGGCATGCCCTTTACAATCTTGTTCAGAACATATGGCCCTGTAGCCCAATTATTTTTGCCAGTAACAGGCTACAGGCTTTGTATTAAGCTACCACCACAAGCTTCTAGACTTGTTAGGCTCTATCAAGGTTTGGCTTCCCTGCCTGGAGCTCTGCTTTGGCTTTTTTAGCTGCAACAAGATTTGTCTCATAACAGAACGACTACCACATCACTGGTTTTAGATTTTGCTTCGGCTTGTACAAGTTTGTGACACAAAGTTTGCTGTTACGTACATTTCTATAACCAGCAGGTATCACCTTAAATAAAATGCAGCATAGAGAAGTAGAGGTGTAGGATGAGAGCAGAGGTATGTGTTAACAATACTGAGAGTAAATTGATTAGACCATTAAGATTGCATTTAGACTAGCAACAAATTCTTGGCTTTGAATATAAGGTATATTCTTTAGGCCCACAAAGTGCACAAGTTGTGGTGTGCCACAAGGTGGTGGAGAATCTGATCGGCCTTGTCTGTAATGGACACAACAAACTGTAGAAAATGCAGACAACCAAAACTGTTAAAATTTAATGCAACAAAATGTTACAGAATATATTCTGTTATGATCTAAGTATGGGCTGTATTCTTTATTTTTAAGCCTTATTGTATTTTGTTTGGTATGGGTCCACTTCACCAAACCATCCACTTTATCATTATTTGTATTTTTCTTCTGCAGCTGTAATGACAATTTTTACTTGCCCTAATTTTGAGCTGATTTAGCTGAAAGCTGTTATCCTATCACTGATTTCTCTCTCAGGAGTACTGAGTCTTTTCATTGAATTTTCTTGATTCAATTAGCTCTGCCATTCAAAACTAGTAATTCAGTACATTGACAGATGCCACCAACACCTGTACTCCTGTCAACATCAGGGAGGCATTTCCATGATAGTAGACCTCATTGGACGACACTCTCGTACAGTCAGGAATAAAGTACAGTACTGCGAGGTTACAGTTACATTTCAAATAAAGTCAAGCTCCTGTGTTGTTTGTTTACATCAGAATTGGAACCTATGTCACTGTTATCAGTAGTTTAAAACAGTATATTTTCATGCAAAACTTTATGCAAAAGGACTGCAAAGCAAGGTAACAGCATTTATCACACTTGATTTAAACTCTCAATGAAGAAGCAATCGGAAACTGAACAAAGGACTCTACAGTGAAAATCCTAATCAAGAGCAAACTACAGTTTTCTCTCTGAGATAGCAATGCAATTTAGATGAAAAGATGTCTACAGATCTAACTGCTGCCAAAACCAAACAAAAAACAACACAAAAAACACCCCACCAAGCTATTTTCTTTTAATTTGTCAAATCAAATATTCAAATAGAGCAGAGACGAAGTCCAACAATGAAAAGCAAGAAACACATCAGTAAAAAGTACTGTTAATTGTGGTACTTCAGTCAAAATTGATTCAAGTGGGAATTCAATTGCATTTCATAACCAGAACATACATTCATAAACAAGACAGGGATCTACCGCATCAGGTTAGCAAACTGTTTCTATAGGAATACAAAGACACAAGTAATAGTCAAAATTCCAAAGAGAAGTCTACAAAAAGCAGAATGAGAAAAGGATATACAGGAGGAAGCAAACACAAGTGTAAGGCAGGCTAATGATAAAGACAACAGCAAGAACCTGGTACTAGATCTCAAACATTTAAAACATACTCCAAATGAAACTCCAATTTAGTATCTAGCAGTTAGCATATAATACTTAAAGCACATATGAACACAATAATTCGGAAGTAGTCCATTCACTCAGAGGTAGATTGCAGTAAGATAGATCTCTTTACCAAACATAAAATCCGTAAGGAAAAAATGTGTTAAACGCTCTCAAGAAGAGGAAACAAGGCTGTGAACAATTCAATGGCACTGCAAAGTTAGGTTTTGGAGGAACATGCCAAAAACTAGAAAAAGATAAAAATACCTCTCAAACTTGATGAATGGCATCCAAGTGACTTCCTAAAAGGCAGTTTTAACCAATAACCCAGGGAAGATTTAAGAGCAAAGAAACTTTTCACTATCCTAAACTTTGCAGTTGGAAAGACAATACATTAGTATTAACCTACATTTGACAGTAATTTATTTTTTTTAAAAGTAGTGAAATTAGATTGGTTAGTGTCTGCATAAGGTGTAGGAATAAACACAAACATAATTCTGGAGAGTCTTCCAAGACACCACAGTTCAAGCTTCAAATGCCTCTTATGTAGACAGGTATCATCTATATGTAGCCATATGCCAAGCTAAACTCCCGTTCTTGTTAATCAGTAGTCTACTGGATTCTTCTTTAAAGCTCTTCTTTAAGATCCTAGGGTCTAAAAGATCTTCTTTACAATGCATGTGGAGCGAGCACGACGCTCTAGGATCCGTTGCCCTTACTGCCTAGAAACCTGATTGATCAGCCGACACATGAACACAGAGCACACAGAGCATCACTCCAGCTGCTCCAGAGCGTCCCATCTGGCTTACAAATGCCAATACAGACAGATGGGAACCGCATCGTATCTACAAATGTATCTGAAATGACATTTGACGCTCATATTTGGGCAACTAAACTGAGCCTTGAATTCCCATTGGTTACATGAGTCTACACATCAAGTTCAAATGCTTGATGGGTTGGCTGTGATTAAATTCTGTTCAGTATCTTACATTACTACGGACAAAGATGTGCCGCTTCCTGAGAAAGCTCATTTGTTCCCGATCTATTAAGTTTAAGTAAGTCTGATATTTTACCTCCACTGGGGGCTATTTCTTTAGGAGGAAAGTCCCAACCACAAAAATGACTCAGAAGAAAACAAGAAATAAAGTCTACCATGATTATTTTTTTTTAAATTACAAAGATACAGGCATATGACTTTTGTTTAGAAATACCAGTTTATGACTTTCTCGTCTTAAAATAGTGCTACATTTGCTTAACAACATGCTTGAAAAATTCTAAGCATTCAAATACAGATTGGTATTTAGAGTTATAAAATTATCAGAAAGCACTACTGACTTAAGATCTAACAATAGCTAAACAATGAGTTTGCTTCCTGCTTCTAGAGATTGGCTACTAATCGAAGAAATGAAGCAGAAATAACAGATACGGTAATTTCTTCCACAAAAAAGAGACAAGGAGTCTCTGATAGAGACTGGACTCCAGACTGGAGTCTCTAATGCTGCTAATAAAGGGTAAAACCAAAGAGAAAACAAAGTCCAAAGAGTTTAAAGAACTTCTTAAGGAAAAAAAAAAAGGAAGCTACATAAGCAATTCTTTTCAAGTGTTTTCCTCTACATGCATTCATACTACACACAAGTCAAAGAAGTATCCATTCATAATTATTTGTCTTCAATGTTCCAAATAAAAAAAGTTGTAGATTCTGTAGGTGGAGGTACTTTGTCAGTCTGCCCTTGAGAATATGCCTGAAGAAATTACATTATTTTAGGCTCTAACATCAAAAGGCATATGATAATATACAGCTCTCTGGCGTACCTTCTAAAATTTTGTTGAGGTGCTGAGGACTGCAATTTCTAGGTACTCTCTCCTGAGGGGCACCTGTAACCCAGACAGCAATTACATCTTGAGAGTATCTTGTTTATAGCAAGCATGCAGTGAAGTCATGTAGAGACACTTTCATTTCTTCACTGAAAAGCCAAGAGCAAATTTTTCACTTCACCTGGCAGTCTAGTTCGATGCTTCCTTCCCTTCTTATCCCTAAAGAAGTGCAGCTAAGAATAGTCCACCATGTCAGTTTTCAGAAAGCTTTCAGGTCTGCAAGTATGTTCTGTCTGGAATGCTCTTAAGCCCCTGCTGACACACGGTAAGGAAATCTACAGTACTTGATTTTGTATGTTTATCCAAGAGATGGGCATAGATTGATGTATACACATTATTTGTGCTAGGGAAGAACTCTGCATAAATGCCCATAGAATCATAGACTGGTAGAGGTTGAAAGGGACCTCTGGAGATCATTGAGTCCAAGTCCCCTGCCAAAGCAGGATCACCTAGGGCAGGCCACACAGGAACGTGTCCAGGTGGGGTTTAAAAGTTTCTAAAGGAGATTCCACAACCTCTCTGGGCAGTCTGTTCCAGTGCTCCGTCACCTGTTCACCTTTCCAGTTCACCTGGAAAGTCTAAATTTTGAATGCTTTCCTCCATGAGAAACTAGACCAATGAAATCAGGTATATTCTGCTAAGTGAGAAGTTACAACTTCAAATTCTAATCCTCTGCGATTCTAACCAATGATGTCTATCAAGTTACCGGATGCAGCGCCTAAGGATTTTACAGACTGTACTTTAAACTTGCATTTTTCCCAGTTGAAGATCAGAGAGAATATACCTGGTCCTTTTCTGGTGGAAAATGTCAGGTACATCTCAGTAGCTCAGAGCAGCTTATTCTTTGCACAGACAAGACAATCAATACTAACTCTGTGGTAAGTCTCACTTCTCACTGCAAGTCTGCATTTGTAGAAAAAGCTATAAAGATGATGCACATTTAGTTAAATTTTGCTTGCCAGGATTCAACTGGCTGTAGGTTTGGCTTTGGTACAGGCACTATATTATTGTTCATCAATTATTTACCCTTGCTAATGGCAAAAAATTCTTAGTAATGACGTTGAGATGTACCATCCACATGAATATATATTTACATGGATCTTACATACTTATTATCAGTCTCTGCATTTAGGTAAGGTGATCTTTGCTCTGATTCATCGAGTGACGTACACAGCTAACCAAAATATCACATACCATATTACCTCACATTCTCATATTATTAGATTAAAAAAAAAAAGGATGAAATGGTATTCCCTGACAACTGAAAATACTGAGAGCATAATGCTGCTCAAGAATGGATAACACCTTGTACTTTGTCACAAAAACAGTTCTCCTAGGGCAGGCATGAAACTCCTGCATGTTTCCACAGGGAAGACCAGCACTCGATTTTCAAGAATTTAATCGGCAAAGCAAGGATTGCACTTTTGCTGCAACTTTGTACTTCCTCTCATTTCTAACTGGAAAATTAGAAGCTGGCATCTGCAATTAGAACAACAAAAGCACATTTCCAGTAGTTAAACCACCTGCTTGAGGAACAGTTACGAAAGATGATGATTAGAGTAGCTATTCATTTGATTCCACATGAAGAATGGGAAGAACTGGGCAACACACAATTTTTGGTTGTTCTCATCACTGTCTTAAATACAGCTCTTCTGGCAGAACCCATTTTGATGTATTTCCTGCCTCTATGACTTGACAACCAAAGTATTGGACTTCTTCAGTTGTCCTCATAAGTTTAAAAGATTGCCTTGTCTGCACTTTCTTGAACACAGGCTTAAGATGCTAAAGATGTTTAAGATGCTACATTTACTTTAACAAAACCAGGAACTCAACATTACTCCTGGCTGTAGTTATATTTTCAAACTAAGATCACCAATCTTGTCTTGAACCAAAAATATTTAAGTATACTTTCCATAATTTTGGATTTTATGAACGATAAAAGAGAGAATATCCTTTGCTTTCAACAAATGCAAAAAGTAGATACAGAGTTTTCACTATAAATAAAAGGATCATCATACCAAGGCCTTTTATATATTCAGCCTTTACGCAGCAGAAATGTTAGTCAATTCAAAACTGAAAAGGTCAGTTGCTAGTGTCAAACCGAGCTGCCACAAAGGGAGCCTACATACATCAAGCAGATAATCAAGTCAAGTATGCCAAGTAACTGACAACTGCAAACTTTTGTCTCATTAAAACTGTCAAATTAACTAACAGGTCAATGTCACCGTTATAAAAGTTTACAACTGATTCACAGAAGGATCCTCGATTTTTCTGGTCTTAAAAAAAAAAAAGAAATCTAGCAACCAGTCATAGACTCTTAAAAAATTTTAAAAAAAGCTTTTTAGTGGAAAGAATATGTTCAAAAGGAAGTTTAAAAAAAAAAAAAAAAGGAGATGAGAACTTTTAATGAAAGTTTCTATGTCTTTATAAGCTACAGCAAGTGAAACAGCAAAATGTTACCTATCCTCAGGAACTTCAGGGTAACACTCTCAGTAAAGCCAGATTAATATATTTACCTTAAAGTATCGCAGCTGTAACATTTAAAGTAAATTCTCCATTTTAACAATGCTCCTATCTTCCATATCAGAGGGTAACAAAATACCAAGTGGCAGTATAGCACAATCATGAGACGGTGTAACTAGTAGAAAAGTATCTGTTTAATATCTAAAGAGCAGTCCCAGAAAAATGAAAGTTTCTACTGCACAGTTAACAACTTAGCTGAAGTTTTCTGCACTAATGAGGTTCTGTCATCAGTGGTTATGTCATCTCACTAACGGAGTCGCGCATTGCTGTAAACAGTATGAAATGCTCATGTTTAAGAGAGAAAGATCTAAAGTATTAGAGATAATCAGCTATGACCTTTTTTCCCTGTACCTCAACTGGCTCCACTGCCACTGATATTGGCATCTACCTGTTTCTTAAAGGGGCTGCTTACCAGCAACTGCTCAGCAAGGGAATATAGTTTCTGAAACCCATTCCCAAATGTCGATCCAAAGTAGTTACTACCTGTTCCTCTTGAGTTTAATCTGCAAGGCATATTTATAGATTTAGAGAGGTTCTTATAAATGTATTTTTTTTAGTTTTTAAAAAGGGTGAAATGGGCAAAATACCTGTTTGGGTACTCTTTGTGGGTAAAGGGAGAAGCTTTTAAGGCAGTTTTCACATTGTTTTGCAGCTGTATAGAAAAGGGAATTATAGAAAGCTCTTTTACCTTATTAAATCTACACACATGCACATATATGCAACTCCTGAAAATTCAGGATCCCATTTGGAAGCCTAACACCCAAAGCAAAGTGCTGTTAATTTCAGGTCTCTGAGTATCTAGATATTAGTAAACAATAGTCAAAGGAGTACTGCGCTTCATATTATCAAATTTTAGGCATCTCATATAAGTGTTCTGATGGACCTGGAAGTTCTTAAACCCTTATTTGCTCTATACAGAATATAAGCTCTAAAATTCTCTTAAATTAGATAGAATACCCTAAAATTAGAAAATATCATTCTTATGACCTAAAGCATTTCTCTGCACTGAATCAAAATATTTTTAAAAATTTATCGATATCCATATTCATGCCAAAGAAAGAAGAAAGCTGCTCAGCCAGTAGAAAGAGACACTGAACTAACATTATTCAAAAATAAAAATAGTGCCTGCATTTGGACTTTTTTTTATTCTTTCATTATATTTATGAATACAAGTCTTAGTATGTGCTATATTTTTTTACCTTATTGATCATACTAAAACAATAGAAATAAGCATAACAGAAAACAACCAAATTTTTCACATTTTCTTTAGGTTGATCAAAAAAGACCAATTTTTTTTTACTTATAGCACAACCTAATATCAAAGTAAACCAAGCAAGTAAACCAAGGACTAAACCACATACAAAGAAGCCTCAGATGCAGTGAGCCAAATTCATATTGTCATCAGTCTCACATGCCCGAGCTTGTGCACCTGGCCCAGATGTGTACTGCCTACCATCTCAAGCATGCTGAAATATGGAATAAAAACGAAAAAAAAATAATCAGACTGAATAGGAACTTGTTACCTGAACATTATTCATCTTGAAATCTAAATGAAACAGAGACCCCAGAGGAGAACAGAAATATATGATTTCATATATTTAAATTTAATACTGAAGCACTGCAGCGATTCTTGCAAAAATACCTAAGGTAAGGTTATGCTATTACAAGAAATGTATGTCTAATCTGGAAAATGTAGACTCAAAAGCCTTGGAAAACAGGAAATTTGTTGTCTTACAGTCTACGCTTCCCTTCTGCAGGCATTTTCCAGTCCCATTACAACTGGAGCTCAAAGCTTTTTCTTCTTCTCCTTGCTAATCTTAACTGTAGGCTGAGCCTTACACAAAGCCACACAGTCACTGCTCAAAGAAAAAAAGAAATTACTACTCTACAGTTCTCCTTACTTCACCTTTCCAGCCCCACTACAGCTTTGCCAATATAAGATCACCTTTCTAACCCTCCTACGGTTTTGAATACATTAGCAAAATAAATCTAGGAGAAGAAACAATAACAACAAAAAAAAAGAAAAAACCACATCATCTTCATTATATGAAGTCAATACCAGCCCCGTACACTTTTAAAAAACGAACAACAAATGGAATATAAGAACAAACAAAATATCCCACATTGCCAGCATTGCCACATAGCAATAAAAACTATTGCTGGGGGAAGGGCCCACTTGACCCTGAAGGTGACTGTCTAAGGAGTAACTCTGACAATTATAATTGGTAATGGAGTGCAATAGGCATTACAGGCATTTGGAAATCTGCAGTGTTGAAGTCAAATACCTAAAGAATCCATAAATTCATTCACTTTTTTTTTTTTTGAAAACTTTTTAATCAGTGTAATAAATCCATGCTGTGATAAATATTTACAAGATGAAGAATAAAAATAAAATAATAAAACAAAATATTCTGACAGGACTGTCCTTCCCTCAGTTACCATCTCACCTGACGAATTACACCACGGCTCTATGTTCCTACTGACACAAAACTGAGCAGGAATTCAAGGCTGAACTTGTCCTATCACAGTAGCTGATTCCTGCTATAGCTATGACAGCAACACTTAACAGAAAAGAAAAAGAAATCTTGCTATCAAATCTATTACTTAGGACAGAGTATGCACACTACCCAGACTGATCAGTTTGTCCTCCTCGCCCTCCCTAGAGGGACACCTTTTGGTAAGATTTGCGGCCTCAGCTACACTAAGTGTGTGTATGTTTGGTTAGGTTTCCCCAGGAGATTACGTTTGTAATTGCAATTGTATTTTTGAGCAGTTTAGTGATTTCTGCAGCTTACTGTATTTATCACTGGCAATCTTAAAGAATCTGTGTATGTTGCAAGTGTAAATAAACCGTACTCTTCGTGCATCCGACTGCGTCTTGGGAATGCAACTGGGTCTACAGCAGACAGGCTGTTGCTGCATCTGGTGTCAGACCTATAACCACGGCAAAATCATGCTATTCGTGCATCCAACTGCTTACGCAACTGGACCTACAGCAGACAGGCTGTTTGTGCAACTGGCTAGAATCTCTTACTAAATTTACCCTTCAGTTCATGCAACAGCAAGTTATACTACAAATCAACATCTAGACTACTAAAAAGGGATAGAAGGAAACTTATTCAGAGACTACAAACAAAAAAGGTAAGTAACTGTAACTGTGAAAAGCTCTATTCTATAATGAAGAGACATGAAATCACATAATAGGAAGCTTAAGAGGAAGATGGGAGCACCAAGGGGTGCCATCCAGAGGGACTTTGACAAGCTGGAGAAGTGGGCCCATGTGAATCTCACAAAGTTCAACAAGGCCAAGGCAACATCCAGCATCTGGGTTGGGGCGATCACCAGTATCATTGAAGGCTGAGTGAGGAGTAGATTGAGAGCAGCCCTTCAGAGAAGGACTTGGGTATATTCATAGATGAAGAATTAGGTATGAGCCAGCAACGTGCACATGCAGCCCAACGAGACAACTGCACTCTGAGAAGTTATGGATGCCCCATCCCTGGAAATGTTCAAGGTCAAGTTAGACAGGGCTTTGAACACCCTGATCTAGTGAAAGATTCCCCCTCATGGTACAGGGTTTGGAATTAGACGATCTTTAAAGGTCACTTCCAACCCAAACCATTGTAAGTTAGAAAGAGTAAGAAAGGCAGGGCAATTTTCCAAAAGAGAATCCCATTGCATACTTCATTTTCAGATATTTCTTTATGGCTAGCTTTTCATGAAACAGATAAAACAAACTGCTATCTTTACTGTTAGACATAGACTATTTAATACAAAAGGTGATGCTGGAGTAACATAGTCATTTCTTTCCAACTTGAGATCCATCTTTTACCATTTTCATAATATTCATAAAGAATGACAATTATGAACAGTGTTCAGTTCAACCGAATTACATGAAGATCAATATGAGTTAATATTTACACTCTTAAACCGATGATTGATAATGATCATTCAAATGCACTATAATACTTTGTGTCTTTCTGCAGTAAACTCCACATCCAACTGAAGCCAATGAAAAATTGAGAATAAGGTGAAAGATTTCTTTCCTCAGACTCTCTAGGTGCAATTTTATGGAGTCATACAGTGGGCACAAGGGACAGATTTCCTGCTGATTTAAACATTCATTATAAAAAGCAGTTGCCTAAAAACTTGCTTTTTTACTCTTATTAATCTTCAAGTTTCAGCAAATATCACCACAAGTGAGATAATCTTTTTGTGTCTGAATGTATGACTTATGCTTTATTTTAGAGGGGCAGTATAAATTTAACTCTCAAAGTCTGTAAGATTTGAGTGAACGTATATCAACAAATTAACCTACAGCACCCCTTGGTTTCTCAACACCGAACCTCTCCATGACACTGTCTAAAAGATAATAAAACATTATAAATGACATTCCAAAATTTGACCCTTATTTGAAAGAGTATCCCTCCTCTTTCTTACTGTAAGATTTGGGAAATAAAAATTGCTTACTTGCAGCTGAACTGACTTATCCTGAAGACCTTCTACAATAGGAGAGAACCTATCAACATTCTTTTCCTCTGCTGCTGCTGTTACAGCTTCCAAAATTTTTTCAAGGCTGTAAGACAAGAAAAGCATTTCACTCAAAAGAGATATTTAACCTTGGCTGTTCATTTGTTTTCTGAAGAGCCATCTTGCCAAAGTATTCACCTGCTTCAATTTCTTGCGTACAAACGTAGGAGGTTTAAGCATTACTTGTTTCCTCTGGAGACTTTTGTAGCCAAAGAACAACTTACTAGATTATAACACTTAAGACACATTAAAATGAATGCTAAAAAATTTTACGCAAAAGAATGGCTGCATAGCTACTTCCATCTAACCAGCACATTCACATGTCAAAAAGTAAACTCTCATTGATATGATCACCATAAAAATCACAAACTGACAACATAGTGCAGACATTACTTTCAAGCCTAAACTGAAATTTTTTGCATTTCGTACAAATATAACTATAATTTTGGCTATCATAAAATTACCTTCCTATTTCGGGCTAAATACAGTACTTACATGCTTTCCTCTCCAACAATGCACATTGCAGAAAGGAGTTTAACTATATCCGTCATCATATTAGTTTGCTTGGGGTCAATTGCTTTGATCAGCAACAAAAGGCTTCTCTCTTCTCCCAAAATTCTTTCCAATCCATACTAAACAACAGAAAAACAGTTGTAAGAAGAGTTGAAGGGAATTCAAATTACTACGAAGTATCTAAAGAAAAACAGCAACAGTTCCCTCAAGTAAGTATTTCCAAAGACATTTAAGTCCATTAAATACTTAATTAAAAAAAAGTAATAATGAAAGAAAAGTCCAAAATGGATCCCTTATTCTGTAATAAGGGCTTACATCAGCATCAAAAGTCTGTGCCGTTCTCTGAATATGTTTTTTTGCAGAGAGGAAGTGGCAGCAGAAAAAACTTCAAACCAGAGCAGGCCAACACAGCGCTGCTCCAAATTGCAGTGTCTTACACCCACTGATCATAGTCACTGATTGAAATGTAGTAATGTACATTTCCAGACTAAATAAAATCCCATACCTTATTATTCATGAAGGCTCTCAAACACTGTATAACCTTATGCTGACTCCTCTTCACAACTTTGTCCTGGCTGAATAAATAAAAAAATTAGTGTAATTCAATGCTATCTACATATCAAGAAAAGCTGGCAATTTTGTATGAAATCATCCTTACTTTTTTGTCTCAACCAATCTCTCCAAAACATCCAACAGCAGCCCCAGACCTTCTCGGCCAAAGTTTTCAACCCAGCTGAGAAGAAAGAAAAAAGACATTTAAAAAAAAAAAATCTGACATTTAAAGACTAATTACAATGAATGAAAATTGTCAGCATAAATAAAAGCAGTATAACTGGATCATTTTAAAACCCAAAATCAACTCTTTACTCAACAGAACATCAAGAGGTATTTAATTCATTTATTTATGCAATAAGATAACCTTAAATTAAAAAAAAAAATTAAAAATTACAGTAGCCATTAAATTTAGTAATTTTCATTTTAAAATTAACGATTATACATTCTTTGGCACAGAACTTACAAAGGAAGGGAAGAAAACCAACAAATTTATACTACACACTATTCTAGGGTCTCCTGGAAAGGGCAGAATCTAACCCACAAACGGCAGAGAAGGAAGGAAAAAGCCTGGGGGTATTGCAGAAGTGGCTGCCTAAAATATTAATCCATAGGAATATCTCCAAGTGAACACAACAAAAAATTAAAATTTCAGCTATTGCCAAAGCTATCTTTCGCTGAGGTTAAACCTGGGCATGTTGCTTCTACATGAGACAGCTGCTTCAAGATCCTGTTTACTGCTGTAAACAATCAATAATACCCAATTAATAACAATCACTATCAAATACAAGCAATTGCCAGACCGCTGGCCATACTGCAGCCGTCCCTTCCATAGTTAGTGGCTGCTGGTCTTGCTGAAACTATGATTTTTGATCAATTATGTAACCCTGAAGTTTGTGAACAACACTGTCAGTCGTAACAGAAGAAATATTTTGCTCTTTAGACTTCACTGTGTAAGGCACAGATATTTTAAACTTCAAACTTATAACAAAATCCTGCTGGAGGTAGAAGTTGGTTAAAGAGGCAACAAAAATACATATATGACGGAGAAACTGTAGCGACTATTTGCTCAGGAAATTCCTTTTATAAAGGGTGAAGTTAGAATATGCCATTATGGAATGAATTCACAAGTACTTGAATACTCTTCTCTATCTGTAAGAGGCAGGAATACTTCCTGATGCCTTCAGTCAACTTTCCATGCTACTGCCATAAAACAAGTCCTTGGATCTCTTATTGGTGTATCTGCTCAATATGACAGAAAATTATTTCATAATGGCTATCTTTTCCATAATTCTTCCATTTTTAAAGTACTATACTGATTACAAAACCACCTTTATTTAGGACAGATATACTGAGCATGATGATGTAATACTTTTCACCATCTTCATCACCAAAAGATGGATTCTGTTGTGGTTGTAGTATCATCAGTTTCTATGCATTCTTTTAAATTACTACTTTAAAAAAGCTGAAGATGAGGAAGTTTCTTGTCATGCATTAATAAAATAATTTTACATAAAAAGTAAGCATCCTTTCTGCAGCATCAGAAGCTCAATATCAAGACATTGATCAGAATCAGAATTACAATGTTGACTTCACTTTGTATTACTGCCTCTCCATTGTTTTATCGATTCCCACACTATTGTACACATCGGGTCATTTATCACCACTTTTGATTAGTAACCTGAATATTTAGATATTCCTATAATGCTAAGGCCTTACTAGGAACAAAAAATAAGTTATTCTGTTGGAAACAACGGGAAGATGCAAGAGCTTTTTCGAAATACATCCTACTTTCAATTTCATCATCGGATGGGATTAACAGTTCTTTGTAACTGCTAGATGCAAAACTGTAACGGACTTAAAAATATATGAAGAGAGAACCAGATCAGATGCTTTTATATGGTTTTCCCCCTGAAAGTAAGTATCTATGAAAATAAGATTTTTTTTCTCCTTTCTAGATGGGTGTTTCATTCTGAAACAGATTAGGCAAACAACTGCCAATTGGTTTCTGGCCTTATCTAACTTAAAGATGATCCTACCAGATATTTCTCAGTACATTTTGTATTAGAAAGAACTGTGTGCAGCCACTTTGTCACACAACCAGCAGCTGAGGAAGCTGAGAATGATCAAGTGCCTAAAATACTGTTGCGTTACTACTGCCCTTTCTTCTGCTTCCACAAAAGAATAAGTACTTACACTATCCAGAGCAAACACCGAGCTTTTTGTCAGTCTGACAAAACATCAAGCTAACCGTGCCCTCATTTTCAATTTATTAAAAACATCCTCTTAATGGAAAGAGCCAAATCTGTTGCAACTATTATACAAAAGGAGAGGAAGTAGTTGCAGATAACTAACTACTTATCCCTAATATCACCTGCAGTTAGATGAACCACTTTTGATGAATTGTGCTGGCAACAGTGAGGTAAAAGCACCCCATTTCTTTATCTGAAGAATGGTGACCAAGATCAGTGGATACATTTTCCTTTAGAGACTTTTTTTTTTTAGACTTATAGAAAATAAATACTACCTTCTGCATTAAGTCATAGATTTCAATACATTTATTTAAAGTACCAGGATTAAACTGCTCGGTATCATTTAATTCAGTATTTCTCTGTTAACTAAAAATACATTTTACCAAAACAACTAATTGAAAACAAAGTTGTAGGACCAGTTTTTCATTAGAAACTAAAATGTCAGCAAAATTAAAAAATTAAAATACAGTAGTGGAAAAACAGCAAAAACCTCTAAATTGTATATTGTCAAGAAGATCACAGCCCACAAATGTGAAGATTGTCAGGCTAGATACAATCTAAATTTCTCTCTCATCCTGTTAAAAAGGCATAAATTTACTCTTAGGTGTTTTATATGGACAAAATAAAATTGTAAACTTTCAGTTATTTCTCATTGTCCATGTCACATGAAACTGGAGTTAAAACCAATCATGAGTTTATAGCAACTGGACTGGAGTTCAGTACTTGTGTGTCAAAGCAAGTTCTTACTCAAAAGATCTGGCTGCCGATTGGAAAATCAAGGTCACCAATATCTGCACCTAATGAGTAACAACATTGAGGTTCATTGGAAAGAAGGAAGACATGGTTTAAAAATGTTTACTCCACAATACTTTAGCATGAAAAACAGCGTGTTGCTGTTATATTTTTGCTATTTTGGTATATAAGCCCTATGGGAGAATTTAAGTTTTTTATTAAGGCTATTTTAAAGTGTTCTGTTTAAGCCTAGTGAGGTCTGTATCTTAACAGTCTTTTTCAGAACTACCCATTACACCAGAAGGCTGTTTCAGAACCCAAATGTTCTACGGGTTTTGATCCTTCTTGTGATTTGCAGACTATAATTCATTCATGGACAAGTAGTAGACAACTCTTTTTACAAAACTGCTGCCTACTTAAATGCCTCTTCTCTGGTATTTTTGCAAGCCACAATCACACTCCATCCAATTTAGACCTCAAATTCAGACCTATTCTTGGGCCATACATTCAGTAATTTAATAAGGAGTTTCACTCTAATCCAAGCATTATAGTTCTTTCATGTTGTCTCTTAGATCCTGTTAAATGTTTCAAAATCAAGTTAAATTTTAATAAATTACTGTAAAGTTAGGACACAGATTCAACTATCAAGTTTTCTACCTACCTTAGTCTATATTTGACTGAATAAAATTAAAGCCAATGTTGTGATCTAGTATTATTTGTACCACTAAGTTAAAGAAACTAATCCCTCAAAAGTATCAATGCAATACTAGATATCACAATGCATCATACCCTTTTTGCGTATTTTGAAGGATTGATATAAAATGCACTAAGCTTATGAAAATGAAAACATTGATTTCTCCATTTCTCTATGCACAAAAGCACTTGTATTTTTCCACATATTCGTAACAGAGCTACAGATTTCTAATCCTTTCCTTACTCAAACTGAAACAATTGTGGAAAACCTACTTAGTCCAAAATGTCATAATTTTTAGTTGCTGTAGAAATTTTAAGTTTCTCAGTTCATCCAGATAATACTGATCACTGCACTCTTGGTAGTGATCAGGTGCTCCATTACATCTTCTTAGTCCAATTCAACTTGCATTCTATATCCAATGTCTGAAGTGTAGACTAACATTCTCTCATAGCTGGCCTCCACATTCCTTATTCTGATACCATTTCTCTACCTTCCTCATCCCATCGTGTCCTATCACACTGTACTGTGCCATCAGGCAGAACTAGCACCTCAGCAAGATCATGGGATATAGTTTGTTTTGGTTTTGCTTTTTTTTGGTGGCAGGGGGCAGGGGATTACCTTTTCTCTTGGTGTATGGGAAAGGGGCATCAAAAGGGATCACATACAAAAATTTAAATCTATCCAGTCATACCAAGAACAGTGAGGAGAGATTGCTCTGAACTTGTCACACATTTCATACATTTTGTGTTTCTGTTTCCAGACACACACAGAGAAGCAACGTTTTCTTTGTTAAATCAATGTAAGAATAAATAAAATATTCTCTGGAGTTGTTGGTTAGTGTTTTGGGGTGGTTTTTTTGTATGTTTTGTGGTTTTTTTCTAGATAAAGAAGGGAAAGCAATAGTATATCAAAAACTAGTTTAACATTCATAGATTAAGGTTATCTTCTGTAAAATCCTATGCTAGAACAATTCAGGGTAGTGTAAAGCATGTTGCTTACCATGGGAACCATTCAATATTCTAAATAAAACAATCCAACTCAAAATCAAATTAATAGAAGGAAAGAAGCAGACACCCATACAAAAGATTCACATCAGCAACTCTGCCAAGCCAGATGCAGAGAGCTGTCTAATCCTTTCTTAATCAGATCTTATCATATGCATCCTTAACATTTCATTTGCATTATTTTGAACTAAACCTAAAACCGTTTCCAAAATCACATGTTCAACCATTGCCTTAAATAAGAACTCAAAAAAACGTTTGTAAATAAAGGAGAGTATATAAAAAAACCAAACACTAAAATAAAGCCAGTGTCCACAAATGAAGCTTTGCAGATCAAATTAAATGCTGATTGATATTAGTGTTGTAGTTATGATTACTGAAGACTTAGCCTTTTTTTAAAAAGTGCAGACAAATTAACGTTGTACTCTCTTCAGTATAGCTAAACCCCACAGATACAGCAAAAATTACTAGAAGGCAGCAAGGAAGAAAGCCTAAAGCACATTGGATAGAAGGAGGAGCATACAATTAAAAACTTATGTTTTCTGGCTAAGGAATTGCACGAAGGTGCCCATCTCCCATATTACACCTTGACAAAGCAAGTTAAAAGATTACACAGTTAGGAGAGTATTTCAAAAATAAAAATGAAAAAAACCTCTTGACTACTTAGGACTAGAAAACAAAGCGAACGGCTCTGCACTACACTTGTGTTACATCCTCTTAGCATTACTTTGTACAGATCACTGAACACTACTGAAAAAAATAGATCTACAGAAGATAAGTAATTAAAAAAAATAAATAAGGTTCAATCATTCACTAACGAATACACATTTATTAACTGGAAAACCTTGAAACACGTACATCGACAGATCCATTAATTTTAATCCATTAAGTACGAAGAATATGATTAATCTTTGCAATATGTGTTAATGATATTACCTGACAGGATTACTAGTCAAGGACACACGGAGAGATTCTAAGCAAGTGACTAGTCTTTCATCTGTTGACCCAGATTTTAATTCCTGAATAAACTCTTGGGGTGAAATCTTCCGACTGTTCTTGAGACTTCCCTGAAATACAGAAAATACATTTATTTTTTATTTGGCACATACAGAACTTGAATATATTATTAATGTCTAACCTTCATTTCAGTTCCTTGAAAAAACAGGGAGAGGAAGATGTAATTTAGTCCTAAACCTGTAACTGTTTGTTGTCCTGCCACTACATATATGAGCAAAATGACCACATTTTTGTCAAGTCATGAACAAATTTATAATCAGTAGTCAAAAGCAGCAGGCATCAAAAGTAGAAATGCATCATGCACACGTAGTGAAATACAATTTTTGTAATGAATGGATTCTATCTAAGCATTACAAACATCTTAATTTCCAGTACTCAACAGAGGAGAAAAACCAATTCTGAGGTGTTCTGAAGAGATCACAGGGCACATGTCCAGAAGGGTGACTGCAAACATAGGAGAATACAGAGGAAAGAACCATCACGTCGAAAGAGCACGAAGGATGATACTGCAGTAACCAGAGTTCTATGCAGATAATGCTTTAGAACACTTTTCCCTTAAAGGTCTTTCAGATGGGGAATACATGAGACTCGGATTATAAAACAGACTACCTTTGGCTGCAAGGGCTAAAGCAAAAGAACTTTAAAAAATTAAAGACAAAAAAAAAAATAAAAAAAAGAAAAAATACTTCTTTAGAATCACTAAAGATAAATCCCAGCTCCTCCTTTGTTGTATTTGCCATCTCTAAGAATGCAGTGGAACACAAATAGGACTATAAGAGCAATAAGGTAAGGACACTTAACTCAATTTTCGGGTTTAGATTTTGCCCTGCTTTTTGGGTTTTGCTCTTTTTGACAGGTGGGGACTCAAATGGGGACATGGAGAACAGGGAGATGGAAAGGAAAATGCAATGGCAAGTTAATGTAGCACTTAAGAGCAGTTCTGTGTGAACAAAATATTTTCTGTTTCAAGTAATATAGGTCGAAAGACACTGGCTTTAACTTGTCATTGTATAAGTGGTGTCAAATGTTGCTTAAAATAAATTCAAGATATTAATGACTACTGAAGGATACATAGTACATATGGTTTTAACCAAAGCAATGGTTATACTGAACTAATGAAGCTCTACAATTTGCAATTAAAATGACAAATCTAAGAGGCACCGACTCTATTCTTAAAGAGTATCCGCCTCGTCTTTCTTTTTTCAAGTAGCAGCAAAGACAAAACTTGTAGACAGCAGAAAGTAAGTTTACTCTACCTAATACCCATTTATGACATGAAGAAGGATAGCTATTTTCTACAGAACATACTGAAATTCAAAAAACCAAGCATACAACGGGGTATACAACCTATATTTGACTTTTTTTTTTTGAGAGCACTATTCTGTCATGTAGCACTAAAGTGAGTTACTAAATAATACTCGATTATTTAGTGGTTTAAGTCAGGAGTCGAAGAGAATTAGACTTGTACTGCAATAACAACTTGTAATTATCCGCTGTAAATGGTGAGGCAGTCTCATTATGTTATTATATGGAGTTTCATGTAAAAGATGGTCTCTCATTTTGGTAGAGCCTCCAAAAGTGTGGAAAATCAAACTTTTCTCCTCCTGAAGTAGAAGATGATTAAACAGGTTCTAGCAGAGAGGTGAAGTTAAAAATTAGGGAAAGTGGTTGACAGACCAGACTGTTGTGCTGCCATTCAGAGGAACCCAAAAGACAGGAGAAATGGGCAGAAGAATTTCAGGGAGTCCCAAAACAGGAAACACTAAATTCCGGACCTGAGGAGGAATAATTCTATGCACCAACATGTGTCTGGGCCAAACAGTTGTAAAGTAGATTTGTAGGAAAAAAAATGGGGGCCCTAGTGGATGACAAGTTGATCATGGGGAAGTGCATCACCAGCTGGTCAAGGAAGATCATCCTTCCTTTCAGCTTAGCAGTGGTGAGATACGACTGAAGTACTGTGTCCAGTTCTGAGCTTTCCAGCATGAGGGACATGTACATATTGGAATGAGTCCAGAAAGGGCTGTGGCCACAATTAAAGGAGTATCTCTTGTACAAGGAGAGGCTATTAGAACTGAGATTGTTTAGCCCCAAGAAGAGAAGGCTATTGGGAAGCCTATAAGTGAAAGGACAAGAGGCACAAATCGAAATACAGGAAATCAATTAAATCTAAGACACAAACACAAACTTTGCCATTTCCCTCTTGTTTCTTTGCTTGGGTTTGTTTTTTTTAACCATGAGGCCAGTCATGCACTGAAACAGGTTGCCCAGGTAGACTGTACAGTCTCCTCTATCAGAGATATTAAAAAATGGACTAAGGGGCCGGACAAGATGATATGATCTCCAGAGGTCTCTTCCAGTTTCAATCCTTCCATTCTATGATTCTGTGATAAGGAAACACCAGAGGGCTACTGGGCGTTATACTACCTCACTGCTCCAACTATCTTTCCTCAGACTTGAGAAACGGATGTTCCAGATGCCAAAAAAAACCCAGACCACTGCCAGGGACCACCCTGAAAATAGAGCATCTCATGCTCTATTTTCATACATCACAAGGAGTACATGGAATGTCATTCCAAACATGCATCTTGAACTGATGGGAGACTCATATTTGCTCGAATATGAGAGCCACTTCCAATAACTACATTTCATAAAAAGTAGATGAGATAACCAGAAAGAGATGAGGGTTGAGAGGGACCTTAGAATTAGAGATCTATGATATCCAGAGGGGAAAAAAATAATAGTCCATAACAACAAATGTTCCCACGTACAAAAACTAACTCAGTATTATCAGTTTTCTTTCATGTTCTATGTTTAGTTGATAGCCACATAATACACAAGTCAGAAAGGACCTACAGCCATGGAACTTACTTTAACCTCTTCAGATATTCTCTGAGTCCAAGAGTTAACAGTATGCATTGGTAATGCCAGGAACAGAACACCACCCCCTCAAAAAAAAAAACCAAAACCAAAACAAACAAACAGAGCTGGCAATCTTATTCCACAAACAACTTATGCTCCTCACTAAGGTAGTACAATTACTTGCACATCCATAAGGCAAAAAAAGTCATTTCTCCTACAGCTTTGACACAGTTATATCTAAAGAGGAATGGAAAAAAAAAAAAAAACGGAGAAAACCAAAATATCTCAGAGGTGGGTGTCAAGCAGAAGGGGCCGGCCTTTTTTCTGTGGTGCCCAGTAATGGGACAAGAAATAACGGGTATAAGCTAGAACATAGGAGGTTCCTCCTCAACATGAGAAGAAACTTCTTTACTGTGAGGATGACGGAGCACTGGAACAAGCTGCCCGGAGAGGTTGCGGAGTCTCCTTCTCTGGAGACTTTCAAAACCCGCCTGGATGCATTCCTGTGTGGCCTACCCTAGGTGATCCTGCTCTGGCAGGGGGGTTGGACTAGATGATCTCTAGAGGTCCCTGCCAACCCCTAACATTCTGTGATTCTATGAAACCTTCAAGTCAAATGCAGAAGATCCTAAACAAAACAAAAAAAAGCATTCATAACATTAAGAACTAAATATCAGACTCGATAAAACACGAAAGGTAAAAGCTAGTGAACCATGAGTTGCTAAAAACCCTAAAAATTCCCTGTCGAAGGGGAATTGGCAACAAGGGTTTCCGTTGAGAGCTCATACACTGAGCACATCCATCCTATTACAATAATCCCCAAATGTTTTAAGACTATACAACCTATACCCTTGAGGCACAATCCAGGTAATTTGAGTTATAGCTGTGATATAAGGAGGACATTGTTAACAACTGTGGTGTAACAGGGGATCAGGTTGTGCCTATATGCATATGCAGGATATACAGTTCCCCATGTGATCCTGGATCTTCCCAGCTGGTCTCTCTACAGATTAGATAAGGGACTGATTAGAGACAAGATGACCAATCAAACCCCTAGCAGACTTCAAGACAAAAGTATTTAACTAAATGTCACAGAAGCTCTCCAGTTAGAAATTTCAAAAAAGTCCCAGAAGTTCTTCTGGCAGCTCCTGCTGTGCATAGACTAATTGATAAGCACTACTCGTATGCCTAAACATATGGATTAATATCCTGGGTGGAGAATCTGTCATTTCCAGTGACATCTCTCAGCAATTCCTGCTGTAATATTGACCAAGCTGGATCGATATAACTAAAATAATTCTAAATGGTCAGTAAAATTGCTTTCCTTCAATGCAGAAACAGTCATCTAGGACAGGCATATGGACAGGACATAGTGTTAAGATGGTTAGAAGATATTTTTGAACTAATTTAATGTCATCAATAGCAAAGTGCGTAGTGAAAAGGTCACACGACACAAGAGCCCAGTGCAGCTGTAAGAATTCACTAGAATGACATTTCAGAGAGTCACATCTGACCCATCTGAAGACCATGTCACGAACCATGGAGACTCACATCACCATCTGGACAGTAACCAGCCATCCCATTTCAGATCAGATTCCCCACCTGAATATTACCCTATGCAAACGACGCGAATAAACTGTGAATGTCTGTACAACACACCCCACAGTACCAAGGACCACTTATTCGTAGCTCAGCCAAGGTTCTGTAGTAAGAATAGGATACATCTGCCAGTCCTTAAATTACACGAGAGCTGCACTGGGTACCAATTGTGAAACCGATTCTATTAGCAGTATTTCAGCGTGAGAAAAGCTGCTTAAGTTCAAAATGCTCAAGTTAACTGAAAAACAGAAAATACTGTGAGGCATCAGTGCCTCTAGAAATTTACTTGCTCAACTGAAGAACAACTGGTCTGTGCGCAGATGCAGTATGAAGTCAGCATTAATTAACTCAGTTAAAACATTACAAGAGAGTAAACTGCACAACAAAAATGAAATCTTGTGAAGAAAAGTCACTTTAAAAATCCAGTTTGTGTGTATTCAATGTACAGAAGAGTAAAACTTACAGTAACATTATAGCAATGCTGCTTTTATTTCCACTTAAGTATTAACTCCAGAACATGGAAATTGATGTTTAAAAAGTTTTCTGGGCTTGAACATCTTTATATGTGTTCATCTAGCACTTAAAAACATGATGCTGTTTCTAACCTCAAACAATCATAATACATAGAAACAGCTACAAAACCACCAAAAAAAAAAATACATGGGACAATCTCTAACAGCAAACAGAACCAACACTGCTTTTGGTAGATGAGCATTCACACTCCCACAATAGCCTTTAAACACAACTGTTGTTCCTTTCTCCAACTGCTTCCTCCTAAACAAGACATGACACCACAGCAGACAAATTTCAGTCAAGATTTCCAAGCCATGATGGTTTAAACAATATGTGACCTACATCTCTAAGATAATGGTATTTAAGGGAAGAAATAAGGCTTCATCTAAAAACATTACATTACAAGAAAACAAGGAAGTACTGGAGCAGAATTCTTCCAAGCACAGTTTTTGCTATTGTGCAAACTTTCAGTAAATACTACTAGTATCCCCAATGCCAAGACTGCTTATTCTTAGTAGCTCTTCTATAGGAAGCCCCTGAACATGTTATAAAGAGTGATGGCAACAACATACTTGCAGTCAAACATATACGGACCTATATACAGAAGCATGCTTTCAGCCAATGTTTTAGAAATCTCTAAACAAAGTGGAGTGAAATGAATGAGTATTGGACAATGAACATCAGTAAATCTCTGGTTACCTTTAAGAAACTTTGAGTCCTCAAGAAATGGATCCATTCTGAACATCTCACACAGACAGAGGTAGGTCACAGTATTCTACACATAAATAAGCACCTGAGCACAGCCCTACCAAACCCAGCATAATTTCTAGATGCATCAGTAACAGAGATGTGCTTTATGAATACTGGGAAGGAGCTGTGCATTTCTAAGAATGAGCTGATACTGAGCTCAATGATGAAGCTTTGACTATAGTGGAATCCATTTTGATCACCAGAAGCTGCTTAATTTTCAGTGATTCATTAGAGGTGCAGCCTCTGTTCTTCATTTTGATAGTTTCTGTAATGATAACTATTTAAAATGAAACTTGTTCAGCACTCGGCATAGCAGTGGCAAATGAGGATATTTGTCCCAACACAGCATAGCTTTAATACCTGTCTCCTTAAAGCTTCAGAAGTATGAACTATCAAGAGATGGATTGCGGTATCACTCATAGAAAGAGAGACCCAAGATGAGATTAGTTGTACGTACTAGAGGTCCCATGGCTCCACTGCCAAAAAAACAACTGTGATGACAATCAAAGACAAACACGCACAAAAAAAAAAATATACTGCAAATGGCACTTGGAAAGAAGGATCTACGCTGCCATAGGCTTTAGTTCTCTTCAAGTATTAAGTGTCAGGAAGTAAAAACATGAAAACCTTTCTCTTGAGAAAGAGAGTCTTAACACCACCATCATCAGGATGCTAAGACTCCAGCACTAGATGCGGATGCAGCAACTCTGCAGAGCTACCCATGGACTGTTATCATATTACTTTATAGATCAAACAGTTGAGGTCTTAGAATGCATGTGGATGCCAGCAGTGCCAACGACACATGAACCTTGACATGCTGTTTTGGGTTCAGAAACTTCAAGAATGTTGTGAGATTTACTAGTCTGAAGTTTCCTAATTTTCCAAAAAATATCTTTTAAAAAAAGAAAACCGGGCTAGACTTCCTAATATCCTGTCACTAAGGAGCCTTTATGCTATAGAAGGACTAGTAGCTTTGATAAGCTCATCTTAAGTAAAACCATCTCCAGATAGTTCAGTCCTGCAGTAGGCTTTTACCTTCCCAATAAGGTACATGATTTAAAGTAGGCAGTAAGCTAAATACCTCATTTCAAGTACTATATTTAATGTCATCTTTTCTCAGTATTTGGCCATAATTACAAATGGGCAATTTTTATTGGTATCTCTACACGCATGAAGCAGTGAGAGCCAAAGAATGAACTATATGTATTCTAAAACAAAAGGTCTGAGGACAATATTAGCACTGCAGCATTTAGCAGGGGAGTCAGACCCCACTTTGAAAAACTAAGCAGTTTTTCTCATGCCAACTTAATCCTTAAACTGCCCAGTACACAGCTGCTTGCACTTCTCTAAAGCAACCAGTAATTATCCCTGTAAGTAAATAAAAAACCCAGATGCTAATTGGGTTCATGCGCAATGCTTTTGTTATCAACTACTAAATAACATCACAACATGAATTCTGTATTGAAGTCAAGTCTGAAAAAGGCTCATCAGTTACGGGACTCTTTTTAAGCAGTGCTAGAAAATAAAAAAACGTTCACATGAAACTTTCAAGAAGTTTCCTTTTCATCTCCGCTACTAGCCACGCCTTTACCAAAAAGAAATGTTGCTCTGTGTACAGAAGACACAGCTCAAGTACAAAATATCTTTCATTGCAGCTTGTAAAATAATGAGATAGTTACCTTTAAAAATGTTTGTGTCTATGAGAAACAAATGTTAGCCAAAAGAATGCAATATGCGTGCAGCACTCTTTCCAATACGAAATAACACGGTCAATTTTGGTGTACTTCAGAGAAAGTTACTTACAGACTTTGAAGCCGTGCTAATATATTGCATCACCATTTCTCTTTTGGTATTAAAATCTTTTTCTCTCAGTGGCATCTTCTTGTCTTCGTTTAAATTCATATCTTCCTGGAATGGGAGAGGAAAAAGAAAAAAAAAAAAACCAACACATTTTAAATGTCATCCAACAATTTTAACTGTAAGAGATTGATTGTAAAAAACAAAGACATAAAAATAAAAACTTGAGCAACTGAAAGTTGTTATATAAACAACCTGCAGTTTTGAATAACATCTAATTTATGAAAAATATCTTTAATCACCTTTCCTAGCAGCTCAGACCAAAAAAAAACAAAAGGTCAGCTATACCAGGATAAACAACTGCATCACAAACAATCTCTTCTTAGACATCACCTACAGTTTCACACACACATGCACTAACCTACAGAAAACCGTTATCTAACACTTCCTAAAACATTTATAAATGTACTTAAACCAGTCTCTTAGAAAGATCTTTTGGATAATATCTATTTGTTCTATAATTCTATTCCTCAATTCTGAAATACATTACCCTGGGCAGCAGAATCTGCTTGCACTGAGAGTAGGTCACAAAATACTCACCTTCGCAACATGTTAGGCCAAAATTATTGATGATTTGATCATTAAATCAACACCTTCAACTGTTATCAAAAGGTCATCACAATTCATTCATTCACATATAAACCCAGAGGTCTAAAAGAGCAGACGCAGGACTGCTTTGAAAGCCACACAGCAGCTATTCGTTGACATCTTTGACACAGGGACTTTCACTGTTCCAGCCTAGAAATGCTCTGATCATTGTAATCAGTTCCATACCTGTCAGAAATTACATTTCCCATCACGCTGGAGGTTTTCGTTGTTTGGTTTTTTTCAAAAGAAAGCTTTCAGAAACAATTTAGGCACACGCACATACGAGCACATGCAGGATTACTATGGTCACCCAAGCTTAGTAAGAATTACTGCAGTTATTTTCAGCTGAGACTCACGGGGTGAATCCCCGCCAGCTTTGGCAAGAGCAATGCCACAAAGTCAGTGGGTCACCATCTTGATATCCAAGCTATTTTACCTAGTCAGAAGTCAAAGACAAACAGTAAGCGAACTCATAACCTTAGGATTTTAAGAAAACAACCCGAAAGACCAAATTTTAAACTATACTGAAACTTAGGTTTCCTTCTATTTTGCTGGCTTTTCATATTGAATAGATAGAATCCAGAACAGTTCCTAGAAACATTGACAGTTGTGTACAAATCTGAGCTGTGAGAAGACACTGCAGAAAATGCCTGATCCCTTAAGTTGAACTTTTTCACACTACAATTAGGGCAGTTTTGTGTAGATTCTGGATTCTTCCCCCCACAGATATTACTGTTTCCTTTCCTTAAATACTATAGTCTAATTATAGTTTCATATTTGTATTTGATCCTATATATACACTACACTATTATTTAGTATGTTTAGTATCAAATAAGCACAGAGTGTATGTTGTAAAAAGACTTTTCATTTAAGCAATAATATTAAAGTCTTTTGCCTCATTAGCAGTCAGCTCACATATTAGTGTTACTTCCTACGTGTGAAAGTAAATGCAAAAAAAAAAAAAAAAACTATCTGAACAAGCTGGAAGAAAGGAGGCTACACATCAGTCTTTTCTCATAGTTCTGTTCTTCGAAATACTGTATTCCTTAGATCAAAGCAATTAGCAGAAAAACTATTTGCTTATGCCGAAACCAAAATTCTAACAGTGCATAAGGACACAAGTATTCCTGAATACTCTGCAAGTTGCATCGTACTAAATCAAATGACAGAGATTATCTTGAAAGGGCATTCTACATTTTCTAGCTTTTCTTGGACAAAAGCAAAACAAGAAACTACTATGATTTACTCAATAACGGGAAACGGAAGGTGATCCAAAAATGCTGCATGGACTCAAACATCCATTCTGAAATAAGAGAAATAAATAAAATTTTAAAAACAGGCTTAAATACACATACATACTAAAAACCACAGTTGGGACCATGCATTACATGCAAAGAGACGTGCTGGAACATGGCCAGAGAAAGGCCACAAGGATGGTGAGAGGACTGGAGCACTTCTCCTATGAAGACAGGCTGAGAGAGTTGGGGTTGCTCACTCTGGAGAAGAGAAGGCCCAGAGGAGACCTTATTGTGGCCTTCCAGTATCTGAAGGGGGCCTACAAGAAAGCTGGGGAGGGACTTTGGAGGATGTCGGGTAGTGATAGGACAAGGGGGAATGGATTCAAACCAGAGGAGGGTAAATTTAGATTGGACGTTAGGAAGAAGTTCTTCATCATGAGGGTGGTGAGACACTGGAACAGGTTGCCCAGAGAGGTGGTGGAAGCCCCATCCCTGGAAGTTTTTAAGGCCAGGTTGGATGGGGCTCTGGGCAACCTGGTCTGGTGGGAGGTGTCCCTGCCCATGGCAGGGGCGTTGGAACTAGATGATCTTTGCGGTCCCTTCCAACCCTGACAATTCTATGATTCTATAATTCCATGAGATCATTTTCTTCCAAGACACAGAAAAAAGTGCCAAATATTTTATGTGTCAATATACCACTTGGAAAAAAAAAAAAAAGATAGATATTTAAAGTTACCTGTCTCTGTAAAAGCTTACAGAAGTCACTGCAGCTTTTTCCAGATGAGAAAGAACACATAATCAACCACAAGAAGTAGTGTCTTTGTTATTTCAAAATCAAAAACCTAACATAATCATGTGCTCAAAGGAAGGGTACATGAAGGCTGTTAAGCGTGCTGTTAAATGGTCAGATAGAAACGTAAGAATTTAGACCAGTTACACAACAAATCAATCTAAACAACTTACTGGCCAAACATTCAGCAGTTATGTAATTAACTAGCCAGGACTTTTACAATTCATCACTGAATTCTGACGTTGATATATGGGTTTGGACAAAAAAAATTTGGAGACTGCTAAAACGCATTTAGAATAATGAAAATTGCAACACATAAGGAAGTTCTTTCCAATTTACTGCTTTAGGTATTTTTTCAATAACAAATTCTTTCAAAGTCAGAAAAATACTTTAAATTCTAAACAGCTGCTCAGAAATCTTTATGCCTTATCTAGGACTTATCTGAACTTAAAATTGGGGGGAGGGAATATAAAAATCAAGTCATATTGCCAAAAATACTACAATATTAGTATTCCTTCTAGCCTTTCATTTGTTATCTTATGTGGTTACAGTTATTTCTCATTTTATGTAATATTTCAGTTCAACTAATTACTTTCTATTAAATGCACAACAGTATATTTATGACTATTCTTATTAGCAGGCAACACATCTGTTGAGATACACACAAGAAAACCCATACTATAAATTACTAAAATCAAGTTCAGCTTGACATTATCAGTCAATTTTTTTATTTTTTTTTTCTGCAAGTTCCAATAAATGTCTTTGGGACACTGTGACTCCGGACTCCTTTTCACAGGGATAAAATTATATCACAACACTGGCTTCAAGTGAAAATAAGCTTTTGCCCTGGATTCAGCTGGGATTGGGTTAATTTTCAGCAGAAGCTGGGAGGGGGCCACAGTTAGAATAAACAACAGAGCGGGCCAATGGGATATTCTATATCATGCTGACCTCAAGGCTCACTCTAGAAGGGTAGAGGGCAGGTTGGGTCAAGTACATGGTCTCTGCTGCAGCAGATTTGGTCAGTGCATTTTATATCACTCACTTTATATATTGTTTCATTACTATAATTGTTATTGTTGTTTCTTCTCCTCTGCTGCTTTTCTGTTAAATTGTCCTTATCTCAACCCACAGGGTTTTGCCTTTTTCGCTCTATTCTCCTTCCCAGGGGTGGTGCGGGAGGTGAGCGAGTGGCCACATGGAGCTCAGTTCTCAGCTGGGTCTACATCATGAAAACTTTATATGTTTATTTAAATAAGGGGAGCTATAATTTGTTTAGTGCTTGAATTGTATTTTCAAAACCTACATAATCATAAATGTAACAACACTAAAACCAAAATATTCTAAGTTTCACAAGAATATATGGCTAGATCTTTCTTGATGCTTTCTCAGAATTATCCCATCTTCAGTACCTTGCCTTCAATACGCCACAGGTTTTTTTCCACAAAAATATTGAAATTTATGTATATCCTACCTAAGGGGGATGGAAAACAAATAAGTATTTTCATATTAGCGTGCAACTACTTCAAAATTCATTCCTCTGTTTAAAGCAGTTTTGCACTTCTTTTGGACGTGCTCCCTTAAATTTTCTGAACGATAACTTCTCAATGTAAATAACAAAAAGGGCTTGTTTTTTCCTACAAAAAATACCTAACTTCTAATCACATTTTTAAAAAAAAAAAAAGAAAGAAAAGAAGAAACCTACTAGTACAAATTATATTCCATTATACTAGATGTAATGGCAGGTTTATTTATAGGAAATATTCTGTCTGTGTGCAGTAAAAAAAAAATTTCTTTGGTTTTGTTTACAACAAATGAAACACCAGTAAAACAATTTATACAGATTAGAAGTATTTAGTGGTACAAGGGGCACATCAGAAGTGGCTTAGTTTATAAAATACTTCAACTCCATTCTTTTATTTCTTCTTAAATCATTTAAAGTTATTCTACAGGTGAGCAATACCTCTTTGGAAAAGAAGAGCAAGTCATTTCAATACGGATATTTTCTTAATAGCACTAACAAATGAAAGGAGCTAAATGACAGTTAATTATTAGCTTTAGCTGTCAGGTTTTACAAGCTCTTTCATAGTTTTTGCCATCAAACCCACATAGGATGCCACTGCATGAAAAATTGGGAGAAGGAAGCGGTACGCATCCAGGAAAACGCAAAGTATAATGTAACGCCTTGAGTGAAACTTGAGAGTATAGAAGCTGCTCCCTCCAGTACGAACCAAATGACTTTCATTTTGTGCAAAATCAGCTCTAAAAGCCTGGCTACAAATTTCAAGTTGTTCACCACCCTGCCACCCTAAATCACTTAATTTGATCAGAACAGCAAACTAGAGGCTACAATATATAATTAGCTATGTAATCTACTGTGACTAAACTGGCTTTATTCCAGTCCATTCAAGTGTGGATAATCTGAAGAATCCTTTTTGTATTACATGTTATAGCTAAAATAACACTGATAAAGTAGTTTATCAAAGACAGTTTAAGTGCTTCATTATTCAACAAAACTAGGAAAGCATTCAAATTGTCCAAGATGTCATCATTACTTCAATATATTTTTGCAAAGTAGTTATAAATTTGGAATCAATCGCTTCAGGATCCTTGCATTTCTGCTTACCTACACACATAGGAAAAGGTTTCTGAGGATTTAGTTAAAGTTGCCATTTTTTATGGCATAGTCTCAACATCACACACTGTTCTGAACCAGAATCTCTGTGGGATGGTAGAGAAATACACCCTACCGTTATGTAGCAGGGTGTGTGCAGAGAGGCATAATTTGAAGTTGTATAAAAAACTCTCCCATTTCCTAACATTTGAACAACTATCATTCACAATCAAATATCTTAACAGAAGTAAAACATCCTAGACACTAAGGTATATCCAGAAAAACACACCACATGAGAACAAGTACAAATGCAAAACATGACCACAGTAAATTAGTCTTCCCCTTCATCAGCTTAACCACGAAAAGCCCAAATCCCGAGATTTTTGAGTCATCGCTCTCAACCGTTCTATAAAAGCATCTTCAAAATAAACCACCATTTTTGAGTACTACAAATTCCATAAAGGCATTTCTCTCACAGCACATTCAATTTCCTCCACATCCCAGCCCCTAGCGGTCCCTTCATGTTTCAAGAGCTACTTGTTACTTGCTGTGAGGCAGAGAAAGAAATAATAAGCTAGGCATCATTCTCCTCGCTAATGTCCTCTTGTCCTCTTCAGACTGCAGTCACTCTCTTATCTCATGGCCATTTCATGTTTAGTTTTCAGTTGCCCAAAATGTCATTATCATCATGACAAAAAACCCTCAACCTTTTGAGGTGGTACCAATGCCGTAAGAACTTTCTAGCGAGTGACTGCTCCTTAGTAGCACCGTAACAATGACAGGTAAGGAAGGAGGCAAATTTGACACTGCTTGTACAGACAAATGCTGCTTTGGAGGCAAGAACCTTAACTGGTTTTTTTGTGCAAGAGTGACATAGAATAGAAGCTCAGAACAAAACCCTGCTGTGACATTCAAAGGCATAAAAACGCCTTTGTAAAAGTTCCAGGTTGTCTTGAAAGCAAGCAAGATTCGCCATTTATTGTTCCTCCTCAAAATCTGTTACATAACCTCACTTCTAATAATCAGAATTCTTTAGCTTCCACTTAAAATGTATTTGGAGCAAAATCTTGTCAAAATAATTCAAAGACTTCATCCTCTGAAAAACGTCCTAAAAAACCCACATAATTACAACCGACAACAATAACGCTATCAATAATTCAGGTAAAAATCAGAACACATGCACAAAAGAAGGCTCCACCTGTCAGTTTGCCATGTTGCCGTTCTTTAAGCAAAAGAAATCAGCGCGAGACTCTTACCATCATTTTTTCAAAGAGTGCAATGATCTCTCTTTCTGATAGGGGTTTTGGAGCAAACTCCTCTGCGTCCACAGATGTGGATGACCAATCTGTAGAATGCGATTGCTTCATATGCGGCAGAGGAGGTCTTTCCTTTTTACTTCCTGGAATTCTTATACTGGCAAATCTATCCAACTGAAAAGAGAAAAGGTGTAACGTATTACATACTGTTTCTGTTCTACGCAGCTCTAATTAAGATGGGTGTTCTTGGAAGCAAAACATCCTTATATTTCTGCGGTAGCTTGCCTGTTATTCAACTGTTTTCCGTTAAAGGGTTTTACTAAAGATACATATAATGGTCAGTTGCCTCAGCACTTGAGTTAACAGAGCAGAATCCCATTACATTACAGGGAAATCATGCAGAACATGAGAATTTTATGGAAAGTTTGGAGGAAAAGATATCTACAAAACCAATTTATGAAGAGTTCTTCCCAACCATTACACGTAGAATATGAAAAAGCAGGCTTATTTACCAAAAGCAGAGTCTGAAAATGTCTTTTGTTACTCTGAAACAGGTGTATATTCCTGACATTGTAACAGAATATACAGATGTGCAAGGAAACTAGTTTTTATTAAAAGACAAGTTCGTATAACAAAGATACTGTTCTATTTAATTTTTCATTGCATTATTTTATCCAAAACTTCGTGCCTTTCTGTGCTCCTATTATTTAAAAGTTAATTTAGGAGAAGCACAAAAACTATCAGTTCCTTTATTAAATTTAAGTAGGATACACTCATGGTTTCATAAATAATCCTTAGGATTTATCAACAACATGAGACAATCACTCTGACTTCAACCTTTCGAGAGACAAAAAAAATTACTTGGAAAAGTGGTTTGGATCGTGGGGTTTTTTTTACTGGTTAGATGGTAAGTCTTTATTGAAAAGTTGATGACTAAGTGAAATTTTGAACATTTTCATTGTTAGAGCTTGTGTGTTTTAACGCATATGGTCAAGGACTAAGAGAACACAAAAGCAGCTGACATACTCAATGAGACGTGCTAAATCTTAATTATCTTTGTAGAAGCATTTTGAACAGATGTGAACAGCAATATTACACTTGTCAACATAGAAGAAAGTTACGGTAGCATTTGATGCATAAGAGATTTTGGACAAGATTTCAACCACATCAATAGACTTAATCTTAGAAATGCTATGTAAAAATATTCTGAGGCTTCAATATATCCTGAAGATAAGTATCTTGAGATATCACTTAATAAGTACATCAAAGTTACCAAACTAAACAACAAGTGAAGTTATTACAGAATCTGTGGAATTAAGATCAAAGAGGGTAAAGAAAATCAGCAGCAAAAATTGAGTACAAGTGTTCCACTCTAGTCAGAGCAAGAATTGACTATTAGACATCCATGATGAGAGGTTTAGAGGTAAAACAAAAAGATTGTAATTCTTCCTGCTCAAAATTGAAAAGGAACGGGTTTTGGAATGTAGAAATAGATTGTAAGCCACTCACATACAGATGGCTGCTGAATGTGGTAAAGCAGAAAATTAGTATAGCATAAACATAAAAGAGTTCAGCATTGGTGATGGGGCCCTTCAGCATAACATCAAACCCGTAGGCAACAAGGAAAGCACACTCTATAGCAATAATTACATAGGGAAAACCCAGGAAAAAAGTGAATGCAACAAAAGCAAAAGGGAGGGTAACATCATTGGAACGATAGAGTCATTGGTGGCAAAAGCCATCTTACATCTTCTCCAGACACTAATTTCCCTTTTTGCCTTTAAAATGTTAAGTCTATGGTAAGCATGAGGGGATGAAGCCAGATTGCAAACTGCGATGACTAGACAGGAATCTTAACAAAACCGTATCGTATGAGACTTTTTCTTCTCAAACAATGGTTTCTGCAGAGCACTGATGAAAGGCAGCACACATGCTCCGAAGAACGAGTTGGCCAGTAGCTTCTCTGTGACCCGCTGTTCACTATCAAGTGCATAAGCTAAGAAGCAAACCATTACATTTGAAGATTCTTCATATGCAGCTTCGGAGCAGTGTAGAGGGAAGATGCTTTGGCCGAAACAACAGTTTTCAGCCCATGATTCTGTCAGCAGAAAATTGACTAAATTAGGTTTAAGAGAGGTGTGCCCTAAGCTCCTTATCCCACCTCTCCTGAAAACTCTCAGCCCCTTCCTTACAGTCTGTGTTCCCCAGTTGTTCCCTCTTCCTTCCCTGGCTCCACATAGCAGCAGCAGCTCTAGACAGATGGGACCATCCCAGTCTTTGCTATGAAACACCCCATGCAGTCCTGGAGCTACTCTTGCTCCGTCAGGAACAGGCAGCATCAACTCAGGGATGACAGTCCATTCATCCTTGAAAAGGGATATTTCACTGGTTCACATTTTTAGTTTATGTTTTGGTTTTGAGCTCCTCTTGAATATTAGACTCTATGGTAGATGTTTTGCAACATTACAGATTAGGCCATAATATTCATATTCCCCATATTCATCAAATCCTATACTGCTTGTCCTTGAGGAGGGAAGCACACTCTTGGAATATATTTGATCAGGCAGAACACGTAAGACAAAGTGAGATACTAGGATTTAAGACAAAGTGAGATACTAGGTTTATAAGCACTTTTAAACACGAACCAAGCAAATTACTTTAAATTATTTAAAACAAGGCAGTCTAAAAATAAGATTTCCATACATTAGAAAAAGGGAATTCACAACAGTACAGTGTGAGTATTCTACATGCACTCTTCTTTTGAATTATAAATTGATAGCACTTCAAAAAAGGTTAATACCTCTCAATATTCCATACAGGTGAATAATTTCATGGTCCACAGAAAGCACTACACAGAAAGAATAAAAATTTCATTGCTCGGTTGTAATGAAAACTACCAGTGCCGGCGATTCAAGTGCACAGAGGAGGAAACAGCAAAAAAATAGTTCGATAATCTTCCATGTTACATCAAAAACATTTTAAATCAGGCTGACCAATGGGGAATAGCTAAAGTTAGCTTTGATATAAAGGGTCACTACAGTTTGAAGCAAGTTTGACCTTCTATCTTATATCTGAAAATGTCTGCCCTATTTTTTTATTTATTTTACCAATAAATAGATACAGACTGATACAGGAACAGAGCTTTAGAACAACAGTTTTCTGAAAGGGACAAACCTTAAGGTCTCTTAAAGACCTTTAAGGTCTTTGTAGGGCCAACATTAAAATCAACCAAAGAATAAACAGTGCTCCATATGGTCATGATACAAAGTATTTTCACAGTAAAGTATCCTCAAAATTCTCCAAACTAAAATCTGGTTTTATGCATTGCTGGAATGCAAAGAGTAGTTTATCTGGAGTTAAGAGTTAAAAGGCACTAACGAGTGAGAAGAAAAAAAGAGGGAAATTAAATACTGGAGGGTACTCAAAAGAGGAAACTAGAATTTTTTTTAATAACATTTTTAATACAAAAATGTAACAGGCAATCTCTAACTAGATCATTAATTTAAACAAAAATCTATTTCTACCATCACAGTAAAGTGTTTTCAGAGATAAGGAAAACTGTATTTCAGATACATAATCCACAAAGAAACAATAGTAAAAGAATAAAATACTAAGCACAAAAAATAGTGCAGAAATATTCACTAATAACTATTCTCTTCTAAAGTGTAAAAAAAAAATATAATAAATGAATGTACATGTAACTACAATAAAGGCTGCATAATAAGGTCTTCACTTTAAAAATTATGTGATAATGAAAGGAGATCTGAAAGTAACTAAAAAGAAAAGTTAACTCTGGAAAAGAAAAAACATTGAAGGTAGGAAGTGTTTCCTATTCAAAGGTAAGTCAAATTTTAGAAATAGTGCAGATAATTTTTACTAACAAATCCATAGTGTAACTGAGACAGCCCTAAGTCTTTTTTTGGTCAAAAAGCAGTGGGTTTGGTCTGGGTGGCTGCGAGGTTTTTTTTAAGGTAAGAGAGAAGAGGAAGGAAAAGATGAACAAAAATTAACTAGGACAGCAAAGAAGTTATTAAAGATGTAATTCACACACTTCTCATTACTAAGACTAGATCCCCAAGCATGAAAGACACAAGGAGTCTATTCTCATAAACTTGAATTTAAAGCAGTGAGCTGTTTGCATAGATTTTGGCTTTTATGCCTTTATGCCTCCTACCACCAGCAACTGCAGCTTCTATAAAGCTGTGTATTCTGCCAGTTCACTTGCTCCACAACGGCAAGGCAACTGAAACAAACACTTAACATCAGAACCAAAACAAAAACCATGGTCAACATGTGAACATGAGTTACCATGAGACCGCTTTTTAGTAGCATCTTACATTTACAAGCCTGAAGATTCTCAGGAAGCCTCAGTACTAACTCTATTCTGGCCCCCTTACATTATAATAGAGTTTGAAACTGTCTTACAGCAGCATTTCTTCCACTGCTCTGCTCCATCACAAAGCTCTGTGAAACTACAGCTTCAGAAGTATGGCAGCCAAACCCTAACAACAACCTCTAGCAGTGTCTGACGTGCCAAGGAAGTGACTGTACATACACAGTAACGGTGCCGACAGCATCTGTGCAAGGAAAAGTCTCAATAATCGCTTGGCAGGCAGGATATATATGAGTGAATAAGTTCTCACATGATTTTAAATACAATAAAAAAACATGTGTGCACAGCGCCTAAAAGATCCAAGCTACGTGTTTTTATTACTAGTAGTACAAGAATCATTTATTTCAAAGATGTTATCATCAAAGCAATAGTCAAATCCCATAGGGATTTAATTTCTAATCAATAATTTTTTAACACAGCCACATTTAAGAAATTACTGGAAAGAATGCAACTGACACTGCTAGGAGGTATCAAAAGTTTTCTTAATGCTCATTATTCACATGAAGAAGAAGAAAAGAGGGTGGAGGAACTCAATAGTTTCACCAAACTCATCACAGCAACCATTAGTCCAACAGAGGCTTATCTCCACAAGCCCAGATGAACACAAGAGACAAAATAGCAGGTGGGAGGAACCTAAATTATTGATTTAGAGGAAAGCACGTGATGTCCAGGCCCCTGCCAAGGCTATGCCAACAAAGCCTCTGCCTTATGATCCAGGTACGACACTCAGACCATGATTCAACACGATCGGCTCTTCAGAGCACCTTTCAGAAAGAGAATTACAGAATCACATAACGTTAGGTGCTGGAAAGGACCTCAAAAGATCGAGTCTAACCCCCTGCCAGAGCAGGATCTCCTAGGGCAGGCCACACAGGCATGCATCCAGGTGGGTTTTGAAAGTCTCCAGAGAAGGAGACTCCACAACCTCCCTGGGCAGCCTGTTCCAGTGCTCCGTCACCCTTATTGTGAAAAAGTGTTTTCTTGTAATTACAATTGTTACTCCTTAGGATATAATGCATTATGGGAAAAGGAGGAAAAGCATTTTGGGATCATGCAAGACTTATTTTGTGATGTTTAAGTGAAGAACAAAAGGCAGAGTAAAGGATGAATCTATGATTTGGAGAACAACAAGCGTGGCAAAATGTGGATTCTACAGCCTTGGATGCAGCCATAGAAGAAAAGAACTTGACCCTTGTGATCCCTCAGCTTTATACATCCCAAATGTATATGGGATAGAATTCCATATACAATATTAATTGGATGGAATCCCCTGTTGGTCAGTTTAGGGTCACCTGTCCTGTCCGCTCCTCCCTGCAGGTGTGGCATTTTACTTTCTGCACCCTCAAGGCGATACACAAAATCTAGCAGTGGCCTTGGTCTGCACACCAGTCCCTGGTACTAACTCTAAAGACTGTTACCACTGCTAGAAGCAGGCACTGCCTGCGAAAACAGGCTGCTAACTTCAGAGAGTGCAGTTAGTTAGAAGAGACTGAGCTGAAAACTAAAATCACTGGACAGAATTTGTTCTGTTCTCACTCAAACCAGGACACAGACACCAACATTCATAGCTCATATTACATCAGTGAACCTTCATGAAACACTGTTGGAAGTCATCTCCTTGTATTTTCTGGCATTGTGCTTACTGTTCCGTTGCCTGTTTGGGTCTGAGGGCTTCAGTCTGGATATGGATAAGAAAAGTAAGACCCAGATGATGTAACATGCTGTCCTCGATGTAGGTAATCTCTGCTGCTAGATCATTTCCCTTATTCCCTGCCCACTTCCTCTCTGTGATCACAAGTAATACCAGCCACGCTAGTCGATTCAGCTCCATTTGTTGGTTTTTAGAACATTCACAGAACAGATGTTAGCAGCATTCCTCAGAAAACAACTGTTTTCTTCTGTTTGGGTTGTTCTAGGAGTTATAGTCTGCAAATCATTAATCACTTTCAACCTAAATTGTTCATTTAGCTGGAAAATCAGTGTAAGCATCACAGTTTTGAGAGTTACAACAATAACTTGAAGTAAAATATGCTTGAGAATCAACTGTGGTGTTTGGGTTTTACAGTTAGTTCAAATTCAACAATATAAAGCAATTAAAACTCTGCTTCTTAGGAGAGCATCTTGTCTGTTTATAAGAATAATACTGAATTTATTGGCTGACAAGGCATCCCGTGTATGTCAGTCTTGTGTTAAACATGACTTCCAGTCGTTAACAGCCTCAGAGATGGATAGTCCTATGAAATTCCTTTAGCAAGTCTTGTTCCCTCAGCAGTAGCTGATGCCATCAGGTTTCTCCATGGGTGTCTCATTCTCTGTAACTGAGAAAGGCATTGCAGGAAGGCTGGAGCGAAGCCCTGGCAGAGCTTGGGAATTCTTTCAGCGATGGTGAATGTGGTTACACATGCGTGTGTTGGATTTTACTTTTGAGGAATTTCTTAATGTAGCAATAAATAAACTAGGTGGAAAGGGGCGAGATGATGGAGTCAGGATGGCAGGGAAGTAATACCTTACATTCCTGCATGCATAGCAGCTCTGTTAGAAGGTGATGTCTTGATAAGCTGTTGAGCCAGCAGTTAGCTTAGCAATAGTTAATCCATTGATTCTTGCATTATGAAAGTAAGTTCAACAGATGCTACTGTCTTCCAGAGAATGGTGTAAGAAGTTTTCACGAAGATCAAAATGAGAGCACAAACAGATGTGCTTTCTAGGGACCTGATCAGCGTGATGAGCCAGAAGATTTGCATTGGGGATCTTTGATTTTCAGTGGAATAATAGAAAGCCAATGAAATAAGAGCCAAATAACGTTTTGCCATTCATCCTGTGATGGTTGCTTCATTTTGGCTCTTGCAGCTATTTGTCTTGCTATCAGCAATTCAAATTCTGATACCAAATTTGCAGTTACTTCGAAATCAGTTGAGGGAGTGAATGCCGTTTAGCTAGACTTGTCATTTTAGCTCTTTCCTTAGGACTACGTATTGTGGCTTTCCATTTATTTTGAGAATGTTAAGAATTCTGTTAATAGTTTCAAACAGTGAATGAGATCACTGTAAAATGCTTGATAGCAGCTTTGTGGGTTTTAAGCTCATTTGTTCTTGATGATCTTAAGGGTCTTTTTCAACCTAAATGACTCTCTGAATGACTCTAGTATTCAAGTAGCAAAACTTGCTCCTATGCCAAGGATAACTAATTTTACTGGTAAGGTGGCTATGGCTGGGGAGATGAGGAGAGAGCAGTGGATGTTGTCTACCTTGACTTCAGCAAGGCTTTTGACACTGTCTCCCATAACATCCTCATAGGGAAGCTCAGGAAGTGTGGGTGAGATGACTGGATAGTGAAGTGGATTGAAAACTGGCTGAACAACAGAGCTCAGAGGGTTGTGATCAGCAGTGCGGTCAAGTTGGAGGCGTGTTGCTAGTGGTGTTCCTCAGGGGTCAGTACTGGATCCAGTCTTGTTTAACATCATCAATGACCTGGATGAAGTATACACTCTGCGAGTTTACTGATAATACAAAGCTTGGAGGAGTGGCTGATACACCAGAAGGCTGTGCTGGCATTCAGCAAGACCTGGACAGGCTGCAGAGTTGGGCAAGGAGAAACCTAATGAAGTTCAACAAAGGCAAGTGTAGGCTCCTGCACCAGGGGAGGAATGTGTTAATAACCAGTACAGGTTAGAGGTTTACCTGCTGGAAAGCAGCTCTATAAAGTCCTTGGAGTCTTGGTGGACAACAGGTTAACCATGGGACAGCAATGTGCCCTTGGGGCCAAGAAGGCAAATGGTATCCTGGGGTACGTTAAGAACAGTAGGGCCAACAGGTCTCCTCCTCTTCTACTCTGCCTTAATGAGGCAGCACCTGGAGTACTGTGTCCAGTTCTGGGCTCCTCAGTTCAGGAGAGACAGGGAACTACTGGAGGGTCCAGCAAAGGGCTACGAAGATAAGTGGACTGGGGCATCTCTCTTACAAGGAAAGGTCTGAGACCTGGGACTGTTTAGCTTACAGAAGAGAACACTGAGAGGGGAATCTTACCAATGCTTATGAATTGGTAAATGGTGACTGTCAGGACACTGAGGTCAGACTCTTTTCAGTGGTGCCCAGTGATAGGACAAGGAGCAATAGGCACAATGTGGAACACAGGAAGTTCCACCTCAACATCAGGAAAAACTTCTTCACTGTGAGGGTGACCGAGCACTGGAACAGGCTGCCCAGAGTTGTGGAATCTCCTTCTCTACAGACTTTCAAAACCCACCTGAATGCATTCTTGTGCAACATGCCGTAGGTGTACCTGCTTTAGCAGGTGGGTTGAACTAGATCTCCAGAGGTCCCTTCCAACCCTTACTATTCTGTGAACATCTGAGTCCCTTTGGGACTCAGATCATTTGCTCTGTCAGAGAATGAAAATGTAAGGGAGAAGATGAATCCTGACATCCAACAGAGGCAAGGCTGCTGTAGCTCTATGCCCTACAGGTCCAGCCAGTAGCGAGGCTGAGTATGTACTCTTAGTAGGCACTTGCACAAACATGTGCATGCAACATGTAGGTACATATATGCATGGCAGGCCACACAGATCAACACAAACAGTTCAGTGGTTGTCTTCCTGTGACCTTATTGGATCTTCATCCTCATCAGCCCATTAGTGAGAAACAAAGTGTGAATCCCTCCAGTCGGTGGGCTCACCAGCTTACTACCTGGTTGCTGGCCAGATCAGACTTCCCTGTGGCTGGCACCTGGGTCACATAAGACCCTGAGGCTACAAGGCTCATAACAGTTGCTTATAAAGGTCTCAGACACACACACTGAGCGTACTTTGGCAGCTGGTGGGGCTCCTCTGGTCCCTCTGATATGCAACTGCCCTTGTGTCCTGGTTTGACTTAGAACAGAAATAACTCTATTCACTGATTTAACTTTTCAGCTCAGTCTCTAACTACACTTTCTGAAGTTAATGGCATATTTTCACAAACAGTATCTGCTTCTAGCCGTGACAATGCCCAAAGTTTAGCATTACTATAAAGGATGGGTGCGCAGACCAAAGCCACTGTTAAATCTTGAGTACCACATTGGGGATACAGAAAACAAAAGACTGCACCCACAGGGAGAAACAGCCAGGACAGGTGACCCTAAACTGACTAGTGAGGTATTCCATCCCATATATGTCATACTCAGTATAAAGCTGAGGGTCAAGCTCTCTTCTTCAATGGCTGGTATCCAAGGAGGACTCTGTCCATTTTGCCTTCAATTCCGATCCATGTGTTCCTGAATCCAGTACCAGAATCCAGCCCGTGAATCTGGTCCCCATCTGCCGCTGAGTCCAATCTGGGACTTCCCCAGTGCCTGCTCCACAGTATCAGTGATGACAGTGATGTAATTGTCATCAGGGGAGTTGGATTCAATATTGGGTTTGTATATACTCCATTTTATTGTCATTAATTAAAGCTGGCTTAGCTTTCTTTTCTAACTCGTAAGTCTCTCCCCCTTATTTCTTTTCTCTTTCCCTTTGGAGAGTAAGAGGGGTTAATAGAAAGCATGTGAGATAGGTCTAATGAACAGCCCTGACCCTAAACAGTGACAGTATCAATGCAACTTGATCTAACAACAGCTGTTTATTCTATACAGATTAGATTTATAAAATAAGACTAAAAATTTAGTTTTGAATTTGCATATAAAGCGTGTTTCCTATTGCCTGTATTTGGTGCAAAAACTTGCATGCAATATCTTGTAGGTCTTCAGAGTTAAAAGTTACCATGTACACCATCCACACATCTAGCCAGGAGGATTTTATTTTAAAAAGGGATGCTAACCATACTTGAAGTGGTGAGCCTAATCAAATATCTCGGCACTGGGTGAGCAATCTAGATTTTGTTAAGTGCATAAACACTATGCACATAAGCTATATTTCTTTATAAATGCTTTTTAGACTGGATTTACCGCAGTGATTGGACCCTAGCATTTAGAAAATAATAGCATTGCACCAAATTAGCAGGTAGCAGATGGAAGAATTAGTTATGTTTATGAAGGATGTGAGATTTATGAAAGTGGCCCTGTCATAACCAACAGCAAAAGGAGTTTACAGCTGAAACACTATCTGAAGCCATGAAAAAAAAAAAATCTTAGAAGAATTCACAAAAGCACTATCCGTTTTTCAAGATAAGTAGCAGCACAGTACAGTAGCTTTGCCATGGAAGATACACTTCATGATATACTGAAAAAGAAGCAAAGGACTAAAGTTCCTTCATCCTTCACAGCCTTTGATTCCTTGGTTTTTCCTTTCTCTTTCATTCTTGAAGACAGGGTTTTCCAAGTTAGACAAGAAGTACATTGGTCTGGATGCAAGCTAATTTACCTACTCAAGAGCTGCCATACTACATGGATTTGACATTGCTGTCACTAGCTTTGTGATTCCTGTACTTCGGTTTAGCACAAAGAACCGTGGTGCCTGGAACACGTAAAGCATATAAACTGAGTCATGCAAAATCCTCTCTCATTAAGGTTGAGGCTAACAGATTTGATGCTCTTGAAACAAGAATAAGAATCACTACTGTATCTCTTCATCTTCCATTTCTTCAGCTGTACAAAGCACATCAATCTATGCCAACTTCATAAGACAGAAATGATAAAATAGTATTCTCTGTCACCATCCCAAAGCCCTGTGCAAAGCTCCGTGGTGTTCCCAGAGAAGAAAACCAACCTAAAGGCTCCAGATCTAAATACTACGAAGTAATGATTGGTTTGGATCTTTCTTTTCTTCACCATATGAACAGCAAAACTTCCACCCAAGATAGTTTACGTATTACCAGAGTATGTCACTGCACTACAGGAAAATCTTTTTTCTAAAGGAGTAGGCAAGCCAGGATCAGAAAAAAGTCCTGACTACACCAAATGTGTTGTTTGTCACAAATGAGGTATGACAATTTCCGATACCTTACTATGAAGAGACAGGATTACAGAAATTGTTATTGTTTAGCCTAAACTGCTTTATAGAAGCATTTTCTTCCCCTCCCCACCACCATTCTCATGAAGAACCACACGTACAGGCCATCAAGACAATGATGACAATCACTAAGGACAATTTGTTAGGAGAGCTCTGGTACGAAATATACAGGTACAAAATCTTCATTTTCTGGCTGAAGGCATAAAGACAAAATTATGGCTTATAGCTTTGCTCTTTCTCTAAGTGTCCCTCTCACTCTGTCTTATACATCTGTAGGATAAAAAGTACTGTCATCCTCAATTTTGAAGTTCACGTGTTTTTAACTGTCTGCTATTTATATACTCAGTAAACACAATTTCACATCTGGAAAATCTCCTCTAGTACTACAGCACAGCTCGATCTCCTAGACATTTTGTCAGTTATTATAGTCAGAGAAGCCAACAGCTCAGTCATGAAAGTCTGCTGTAACATTCTGATATTGACACATGATAAAGAATTAGGAGAACATTAACAACATAGGAAGGAAGGAAAATACAAAGTTGAACAAATCCTGTGTTCAAATAACATTTAAAGTAATTATTATTAGTGGATGGGGAACACACAGGAGAATATGGGTTGCATCAATTTATTTCAGTAACTTTGGAAGAAAATAGTGGTTTCACTATTTTCCCTTACCAGCAAAAATACTTCACTGAAGATCAAAAGAAGTTATTTTCAATGATTCTGAGTCAAAGACCTTTTAATATCTTTTTCTTCCTTACAGTTCCAGAAGATTAAAAAAGTATATTCTTTCTTTGACAGTCAAATTGCTCTACAAAGATTAACTTCTCACTGTATGTGAAATTCCACTAGTAGCAGTAGAGTTTTAGCAAGAGAAAGACTTGCATAAACCAAGATACACAGAAGAATTCCTTTCATTATATGACTTCTTATTCCTAATAACTCAATCTCCCACGGACGATTTTACCTTTCTTGAGAGCAAATCATTTAAATAATGGTAGAAAAATAACATTTACAAAGTTTAGGCCTGAGTGCAGTCACACCTTAAATGTGTAAAATGTATTTCATTCTGAGTCTTATTCCTCTGTATACTAGAAAGTATGCAGCCTATCTTTACAGATGTTTCTATAAAATCAGTCAACATAACTTTCTGTTACAAGGAATTTCAGTATACATTTCATTTTTGTGGATACAAGACATCTTTTTAATAAAGTTCTGTTTATATGCAGGTTTTTTAATCTTTAAAAGCCTTAGAAACTATCTGTTGGAACATGGAGCACTTGAGATAGAGAACAGCCTTGCTTCCACAGTGATTTTGCAGGTAGATAATTTCTCAGATACCTACTTGCCACTCCTCTGTGGAATAAGACTCCTGTCTCATAGTTCGTAAGCAAGCAAGCTAAAAGCAGCATGTGTTGACTGTGGAAGATGCCAAGTGTTTCTGAACTTAATGGGGATTTGTCACTAAAAGTAGACAATTCATCAGCATCTCAGGAATAATTCAAACCAGTTCAAATAATGAAAAGCAGTCTGCATTTTGGACTCAAAATGTTGCTAGCTTACCTAAATTTTAAAAAAGTTCTTGGTCACCATTATACAACATATATTCGTAAGAAACAGACTGCAACTAATAAAATATACATATTTTATAAAGCTTAATGCAGCAGATAGCAAGTTAATATGCCAATGATCGTCCATGAGAAGAAATATTTTATAGACATCTAAAAAAACCACAAACCCACCACAAGTAATCTCAAATCTTCAGTTTCTTAATATTCTCTCAACTACAATTTTCGCCCTTGTCACAAGAGGAATTTTGAGAAAATATCTTTGCCAATTTTGTGCTTGGTATGAAATGTCAAAATTATTCTGCTCTGAGCCACGTCTTAGTTGCCAAGGACCCAGATATTCAGTATTATTAGCTGTTTCCCAGAATCAGACACAGAAAGATTAAACTAACAGAAAACTCAGACAGAGGGACAAAAAGTCAGCAAGCATATCCTTGAAGTTGCAAGTGAACAAAATACTCACCTTTAAAAGCATGCACCACTGCAACATCTGAGATTCAACAAATAACAAAAAACAAACTATAACCCTTACATGTCACTATCAAAATTAAGTTCTGGTTACCAAAAACTACTTTTGCTCTGAGAGAACTGAACATTTCCTCAGCTCTCTGAGAAAGTTTTGTAGAATCAAAATTGTATTATGAACCTAGACAACTCAAATTTCTTAATAAATATTTCTTAATAAGTATTTCCAGGCTGCTAAGAAATAGCAACAGATGATTTAAGTCAATCTAAGAATGACAGCTGGAGGCAATATGCTCAACATACCTAACCAAGAATAACTGGTTCCTAAGTTAGGAAAGCACAGTATTTCTCAGCACAGGGGTGTTGCACATTGTCCAGCATAAACTCTCTATACTTCAGCTCTCAGTTATGCAGAGAATTACTTTAGCAAGAACTCTGTATAACACTGAAGTCATAACAGCTGATCTTTAGATGCCTACAGAACATTACTTCCTAGGTAAATTCAAAGATTCTGTAAAACAATTCACTTTACAAACAAACCAACCTCTTCTTACCTACAAAAGAATAGTACAGACAATGAAGTTGGTAACTTCAACAGCAAGGAAAAAAAAAAAGTCTGCTTTGTGATACAGAACATCATCCACTGTTCAAGAGACAGATGAAGTCTGAGAAACCGTGTTAGCACGACACCCAATATACCTAACATTGCTTGAAACAAATATTAATGAATTTTATAAGCAACAATTGATTAGCTTGTTAAACATGCAACCTGCTCTAGGTGAATCTGCTTTAGCAGAGGAGTTGGACTATATTAGCTCCAGAGGTTCCTTCCAACCCCTACCATTCTGTGATGGTATTTTAAGCTAGCCATGCAGCCTAAGTAAATTTAATATTAAACATGCAATCACAGATATCGTAACTATGCCACATACAAATTGGCACACAAGCTCATTTAGCTCTAATTGGAGCATATTTCAAAGCCATCCATAGATTTTTGCTACTTGCACAGAGTTATGTTACAGGTAAGTTTAGTGAGACTTTGCCAATTAACTAAATAAACTTCACAATTAAGACAGTTTCTTGTATCATAAGGTTATTTCTACTGTATTAGCAATAAGGTTATTAGTTTAGCCAAAAAAGAAAGACTTAAGTTGTCTTACCACATCATCTGTCAGTGTCTTGATATTTAAGTGCTGTAAACCAAACAGGAAACCATTCATGTCAAAATTGTGTAGTAAAGAAACATCCAAAAACCCAAACAAAAAAGTAAGTTCAGTTACAATTACCGTTATTCAAAATAAGATGCAAGTTAAAATAAGATGCAAACAGGAAACCATTCATGTCAAAATTGTGTAGTAAAGAAACATCCAAAAACCCAAACAAAAAAGTAAGTTCAGTTACAATTACCGTTATTCAAAATAAGATGCAAGTTAAACAATATTGAATCATAGCCCTTGAAGTAATTTCTTGGCAAGTTGTACTTTGTTGGCTTACAGTGCACAGCAAGCTACAAATAGAATATAGTGTAGATTGATAAAAAAAAAATCTGTAACAGAATAATATCAGAAGAATATGAACCAAGCACAGCCTGAAACAAGTTGTGGTTTATTATATTTAATAACTAAATATAGTAGAACAGAAGCCCTGCTCATAATTCAACTACTAGAATCGTGTCTTCTCAAAATGGCTGTGGGGACACTGCCAAGGAATCGGTCCAGAGATTTTCAACTCAAGAAGGAGGTAGAGTTCTCAACAGCTCAAAACTATCTGCCAAGTTGCAACACTGAAACAACCAAAGAGTACCAGTGAGGACCAGATGAGTTGCCAGTGTTGCAGGGATCCCATTTATCTGTTTTATGAAGAGGCTGAGAACATACTTGGCAGGGAAATGGGAAGAATGTGAAGTCACATACTTGGTGAGAGAGACTCTTACCCTATTCTTAGACTCCTGTAATGTACAAAGTTTGGCAGCAGCTACAGCAATTGTCAGTGGCTACATCCAAATTAATCAGATTTGGAAACTCTTATTTGATCTTCACCAAGTCAACAATACTTAGGTATCGTTACTCATGACATCTTCTCTGGCTCTTGCCTCAGAACTGAAGAACAATTTGTGTTACGACAAATAGTATTCCATGATAACTCTATTCTGAACATTGTCAAGAAACTGAGGAAGAAGGAGCATCTGATGAATGACTATGAAGTTAAGAACAAACAGCAAGCGAAGCATGAGGAATTACTCTGCACTCGGTAACACAGTGTAAGTTCTAACATCAAAAATAAATTTTAAAAAAATGGCTTCGTGTATATTCACAGTAAAGAATCTTACTGTCATACAGAAGAGGCTAATCTTATATTGCATATGCAAACAGTAGCACATACTAAGAGGTAATCTGGAAAAGAGTTTAACAAGCCATTGTCTGTATAATTACTCTGGTCATCTCTGGATAGCGACAGTAAAGGGCAGCAAAGAAATGAGAACTTCCACTTAACTGAATCAATAGTTCTAGTTTGATCTTTTGTGTCACTACATCTATTTCTCTGTATTTGCCTATGTGTATTGATAAATAAAATTCCATCTAAATACTGTACAACCAGTCCAGGCACACAAGGACCATAATTCAGGAGAATGACATTTGCTTACATGGGACTCCAGTCTCATGTCTTGAGCATGTTTTTCCATCAGCAGTACAGCTCAGTGCGGCCTGGAAATGATGAAGACAACCCTAGTACAATATAGGGTATAGTCTGTATCATCTGAAAGTTTTGGCACCCTATCAAAAGGGGCAGTATCTCCATTCTCCACAAGCGCTCTTTTCACCATCATAAAGTGACAATGCTCATCTGACCTTCTGAATGAAAACAGTGTGTCTAAAAAGGGTATGGTAGTTGACCTCAGATCATGCCTAGCAGGGATGGACATCCTTAGTATGCCAGAGAGGCAGGCTAAGTCTGATTTGTTGATCACAAATGGAATTAGAAGACAGACAAGCACCCAGTCATACACCCCAGTTGATATGAGAGGGGTTCTAGTCATGCAAAGTAACAGGATCTCAGGCAGTTAACAAGAATTTTATGACATGCATACCCTCCACCACACTGAAATACTTCAATGCATAAAAAAAAAAAAAAAATCCCTCAGACTGGTATCTAAATCCTTTTGAGATCTTCATTTTTGCCTTCCTTACAGAAGAAAATAAAGAAACAAAATCACATAAGACTCCCTCCAAACCACTATACACACGTACAGCTTCTCGGATATATTGAGGATAGCTTAGAGCCTACATATAGCTATAAGAAGGAAAAAAAAAAAAAAAAAGAAAACAAGAAGAGTTTAAGCAAGAAACCATGAGATTTAGAAGAACTGTCCAACTTAAGCCTGAATGCTGAAACCAGACAAAGGAAGACTAAGGATGTACACATAATCACATAATCCATCCGTACCTTTTTAAATTGGTAAGCAAGAAAGAACACATCACACACTGCCATTAATTCCATCACCAAAAAAAATATTCAACACTAGCTGATTTTTCCCCAGAGGATGTTCTCCAGCAGAAACACAACCAGAAGACTGAAGCAGGGATTGCAAGGAAACCTGTAAACTCAGTTAGAAATGTAAATTGGATGATTAAAGTGAATGCTATTACTTTAGGATCTCCTTTGTCACAATATTCCCTCGGTAATTTTGCTACCTCAGTCTGTTAGCGCAATCTAGAAACTGCTGTATTACTCCACAGCATTTCCTACTTTTAATTTCCAATATACTACTTCAGCATTTATTTAATGGTTTTATTACACACTCTCTCTCTCTTGCTTAGAAAGCAGTCTGAAAAGCAATCCGGGGAAAAATTATCTTAACATGACAGTTTCCACACAGTGATATTCTTTAGACATTGACAAGTTAAACTCAAAATTGGTGCTTACAGGTAAGATTATAAAACAAAATGCTAGAACACAGCACTAAAATTTAATATCATAACCCACAGTGTTAATTCATGCCAACAAAAATAACAGCATGAGGAATTTACAATTTTACAAAGCTGCAATAAAGTGGTTTAGGTAACATCTGTTGAGCAATCATTTCTTTAAAAGACTAATTTAGATTCAAGGTCTTGCACCGCAGCGTAACTGCAGCAATAATTCAGTCACTTTGTAATTAAAGATATTGACACAGATCGGTCTTACCTTTCTACTCCATGCCAGAGAAATGGAAGTGCTTTTGCTCTTAACTACGTCTTTCTTTGATTTACCGACACTGTTAAATGCAAGCGTTAATTTGTCTATTTTTAACAGATTGGTGCAAACAAGAAAGCCTTCTTGACTCTCATAAATTTCATAAAGAACTCAATCAAAAACAACCTGAAAGTCACTGAAGACGGGTCAATGGTATGCTGAAACTAATAGTAACACCTCTAACTTCAGATAGAAATTGCGCCAGAAAGTTGATCTTTTGAAGACTAGTGTCTGCAAAATGTAGTTCCAGTAAAGTGCAAATGGAAATCAGGTAATCTAGCACTCACTTTTGATTTCCAAACATTTCTAAGGAAAAAAAAAAAGAAAAAAAAAAATCAAGACGTGGCAAGCAACTGCTTTTTATCCTACTTGCTCATCATATTTCAAAAGTTTCCTGCTCAATGTATACATAGAAAATAGGTGTAATGGTTACCATCCTTCATTTTCTCTTTTTGTCAAGCCCTAAACCTGAAGGGTGAATGTAAGAGCTTTCAATATGCTGAAGTGCCATAGAATATCTTTTACCCTTTCAAGAGTCCCTCTCTTCCCAAACTTTGAACCTGCTGAGCAAAGCCAGGCTGGTATGTGCTTCAAAATTAACTATCACTCCTCAAAAAAAAAAAAATTAAGAAATAAAAATGGATTCTGTAGAAGAAGAGAAAGAACTGAGGCTTACAACTCACTTCTGAGAAGCTACTTTATTCAGAAAGACAGCACTTCAAGATCACATTTGAATGGAATGGACCACAGTAAGTGCTTAGCTCAAAGACTCTCTCATTCTCCAAATTAAGTGGGTTTTTAAATGAGGTATTTTCCTCCTGGTAAACAAGATTTTTCTTTGGAAGAAAAAAAAAAAAACAAAAAGGAGGCATATGTTAATGATGTCAACTTTGTCAACCAGCAATCCAATTTTACCTCAAGATCTGTCAGGTAATCAAATTTTTATTTTTTTTTTCCCCAGATTAGCATATCTGCCATGACAGATCAATAAGTTGTATTGATTGGAAGGTTCCAACCTGGAACTTATTTTCAAGCCTTTTGCACTGAGGAAAATTAGACTAATACCATCTGGATGCCTTGAGTTCACTCAATCTAATGGCCAATTTCATCCACATTTCACAACCATACAAGAGATCAAAAACATAATACAGGGGACATGAAGAAGTGTGGCACTAAGTATCATAAACACAGAAAAGGCTACAGCTTATAGCTAAAATGGCATTACAGAGAATTCAATCAGACAGGTGAGCACAGTTCTATGTATTCTGACACAAAACTAATGTAACTAATAAAAGTATATTGAAGGTATATTATGGAAAGAGTTAGATGGGAACAAGTCAACACAGATAGAATCAAACTATTTATGTTGCAAAAGACCTTTAAGAACATAGAGTCCAACTGTTAAACTGCCAAGTCCACCACTAAACCATGTCCCTAAGCACCACATCTACAAGTCTTTTAAATATCTCTAGGTGACTCAACCACTTCCCTGGGCAGCCTGTCCAATTTGGTGAATAATTTTTTCCTAATATCCCAATTAAACTTCCCCTGGCACAACTTGAGGTCATTTCCTCTTGTCCTATCATTTATTACTTTGGGAAAAGAGACTAACAGCCACCTCACTACAGCCTCCTTTTAAGTAGTTGTAGAGACCAAGGCCTCCCCTCAGCCTCCTTTTCTCCAGGCTAAACAACCCCAGATCCCTCAGCTGCTCCTCATAAGACTCGTTCTCTAGACCCTTCACCAGCTTGGTTGGCTGCCTTTGGACACGCTTCAGCACCTCAATGTCTTTCTTATTGTGAGGGGCCCAAAACTGAACACAGTGTTTGAGTTGTGGCCTCACCAGTACTGAGTACAGGGGGACAATCACTTCCCTAGTCCTGCTGACCACACTGTCTCTGATACAAGCCAGGATGCCACTGGTTGTCTTGGACACCAGGGCACACTGTTGGCTCATATTCAGCTGGCTGTCAACCAACACCTCCATATCCTTTTCCACCAGACAACTTTTCAGCCACTCTTCCCCAAGCTTGTATAGTTCCAGGGGGTTGTTGGAATCTAAGTGCATAACCCAGCATTTGGCCTTGCTGAACCTCATACTGTTGGCTTTGGACCTTTGAGCCTGTCCAGATCCCTCTGCAGAGCCTCTCTAGCCTCGAGTAGATCAACACTCTCACCCAGCTTGGTGTCATCTGCAAACTTACTGAGGGTACAGTCAATCCACCCCTCTTGATCAATCTTCCCCTCAAAAAACTAAACCAGTCTTGTAAGACAACAGAAAGGAGAGTTGAGAGAAAGACACAGGAAGGAGAGTTCACCAGTTTTAGATTTAATATCCGAGTGATAAATATTCCGTGTTACAATATCTTAGGGCAGAAATTTATGAAGTGATAGAAAGTAAAGTCTATCTCCTAGTATCCTCCACGTAAACTACCCCAACCAAAGAAGTTGGTTTGTACCACTGGGTACATTTCTTCACCAGGAATTACTAGACAGGACAAATCAGGAATTATAGATTACAGTTCAAAGGTTATAGCAGCAACAACAGGTCCTTAGGTTTTGTGACATGGAACAGCCCGCCACTCTGCAGTAATTGTTAAATTCCACAGATGACGTTTGTAAACTAGACCACTCACTGTAGTTTACATGAAGACAGAGACAAAATCCTAAACTTTATTCAAGAGATATTCACCTCTGACTCTTAAGTCAACCCAGTGAGCTAACGGCATACCTAGAACACAATCCAGGTTTGGAGAACTATCATTCTTCAGTCCCCTAAAACCACTTCAGGGCAAAATCTTTGTTTTAAGAGATGAATTCAAGATGAAAAAAATCAGGATTACTGTCTAAGGTTACATGCTTTTGAAAGCTGTAGTTTGACAAGGCATTCTCATGAATTAAAGATATTCTCAGTCATCCTTGCTTAAAGAGTTTCAGAAAAGGGGTGGGGGGAACAGGGACAGGACAAAGGTTTTTTTTAAAAAGTTACAAAAATCCTCCATACCCATACAATGATCACATACCCTACAAAGTTAACCCAGCTACAGAAAACTGACTTAAAAACCAAAACTGTGATCTCAAAAAGCCAGTCAGCTGATGCCCACATCTGCACATGCTTAAAACCACTCTTGCCTAGCCTGGTAAGCCTAGATTAATCAACTAACCAGACTCATCTAAGACCAAACATACCACAGTGGTTTGTATCACATATCTGGCAAGGTTATGCTCCCTATAAATTACTATATTTTTATTTTAACACATAGTTAAAGTAAAAAGTGAATATGATGGCAAACACACTATTTCTCTTTTCACACATTGTTAGGGAAAAAAGTGAAAATTATTGCCATATCCTATTCGTGTAAGAATTCAGCAGCTAAATTATCAATAATAACTAAAACTGCTTGACTCAGCGCTCTTGTCAATCTCAAACAAACACTCCCACTCACCACAGGAATACTCCAACCATCAAGTTGTATACCAGCATCATCCAATCTTTTAGATTGGGCAGACCATATAGGTTTTTACTACTGACTTCTATACTGAAGCATGTCCAGCCATGACACCTGGCATGCACCCTCAGCAGGTACGTAGCCATTTACAAAGGCAAGCAAGAAGGTCCTGGTCACAGTTTCATATAAGCTCATTCTAACATGCAAAAACAGGCACAAGGACTCGGTTCAAGTAGCAATCTGTGCAGCCACCATATGGGAAGGATTCCAGGAGGCAGGAACACTAGGAGCAAGCTGTGACCTCCCAGAACAGGTTTGGTCAGCTTATAGCTTTATATTGCTTATTGGCTGTTTTTGAATCTGTGCTCAAATGCCAAACACTCAAGTACTGAAAATCGTACAAAGACACCTGAGAATCAAGAATCTACTCTGTGTTATGCATTGTAGTATCTATGTTGTACGCACATTATACAGCTTATATCAGGTGGCCTCAGAGACAGATGAACAAAGACTAACCTGTGCATCACCTACATATGAGCATGGGATGCATCTGCTCTGCAAGTGGTAGTTACAAGACCTGTAGAATATGTTTGTCCCTACTTTAATATTTGGAAATTTCCTTATGTGCAAACAAAAACTGGTTATTTCTGGGTGCTTTTTAGATAGAGCACATCTTACAGACACATCTTGTGGATAGTTAATAGCCCTTTCGAGTTTCCTGGTTTCTTAGTGTGCAAGCCAAAAGCTTGTAAAAGCAAGGCTAGAGAGTACATACTGTGTCCCTTAAATTCGAAGAGTCAGTTTTTCACTACACAGTTTACATTACCAAAATGAAAAAGAAACATCCAGTTCTACTCACAGTAACATCATTTAAGAGCTACCAGCCTGTTCTATTCCTCTTACACCTACAGCTGGCAATAAGACAGTAAGACAATAAAGCTTTGTGATGAAGAGGAGAGACCTGAAAACTTGCTACCAAATAAATCCAAATGCTTTCAGGCAGGCAAGAAAGCGGCAAGCCGGAGCGGGCGGACTCACTCTTTGCAGCCAAGTTGAAATCCATGGCGCCCTGTCGTAGCCCTCTCCCGTCTCTCCGGGGGCTCCAGGTCACTATCAGGCCCCGAGGGCTAGGCCAAGCCCGTCNGGCCGCAGCACCGCCGTGAACAGGGGACGAGGACGGGGAGGAGGGAGCAGGGGCGCGCGCGGGCTCCTCAACGGCCGCTCCCCGGCGCTTGTCAGAGCCCAGGAATGTCCCGCCGTCCGAATCCTCCCGCCACTCTGGGTCCCGCCCCCGGCCTCCTCGAGCTAGCCAATCCGCGGCGGTGAGGTGGAAATGTCGTTTTCCGGTTGGCTGGCCAACTGCCAATCTCCGATGAATCAGCTGTTCTGAGGCAAGCGCCGGTCAGCAGCCCCAGTGACCGCACCTGTTTGCGCCACACAGACACCCGCTCCCCACCCCCCGCCGACTACATATCCCAGAGAGCAGCGCGGCCCCCGCCCCCGGAGGGTCACGGGGCGCTGTGAAGTGTCTGGAGGTTCTCCCGCAGGGACGGGGTGGGGATAGCGACGACCCGTCGTGGTCAGGCTGGGAATGGGGTCAGCCTGTGGTGGGGAGGTGGGAGTTATGAGCCCTACGTGGGCTTTCTTCCGACTTTGAGGTGTATCGTTTTGGGCCCCGGGAAGTTTTAATTCTGCCACGTAACCGCAGCGGCCACGGCCCGCCCTGAGATGGCGGGAAGTTCCCCTTGTCAGCGAACGAAACCGAAATTAACGTCCCTTGGGTGGGGAATGTTATTTTCCTTTGGCAGTGAGGGTGCCGCGTGCTGCTCTCCGTCAGCAATGTGAAAATACCCGCAGAAGACGAATAAATCCCTCTGTGTTGAGGTTCCCACCGCCTCCACCCAAGAGGCTAAGATATGGCTTCGCCCCCTCACGAGGGTTTCCTTCCGTTGCCTCAGAGGTCCTGCCTTTTCTTCTAAAGAATCTTCCACAGCTGAAGGATGGGACGGGTCTCTCACCTGCTTGGCCTAGGGTGCCAATTTCCAAAACCTGGTTTTCTTAAAACTTCCAGTTTTGTACGTACAGCCACTGTTTGAGGACTGGAAAGTGGTTCATCTATTCCTATGCAACTTTTTAATACATTTAGAGCCCTGATTTTTTAATATGTATACATTTTCAACATATTTTATATTCATATTTTTATAATATAAATTTCACACTATTTTGCTGATACTGGGTTAAGACAGCAAAATAACATAGTAGGGGCATAGGCCCTGTTCAAGACAATGGCAGTATTCCTATCGACCTTATCAGGCCAGGATTTTATTTTGTGATAGACACAATCTCTGTGGAGGAGCTGTTAGCTCTACTAGCGAGGCCAAACAGGCGTACCTTTGTTTGATATTGGTTTCCTGGGATCTGTTGGTTTCTCTCAGTGAAAGACCTCTGAGAGTCTCTGGTTTATGGGGAAATAGACATGTAACTACAGATTTCATTACTCTGCAGACTAGCAAAGTGTATATGCTTTAGAAAGTCATCAAATTCTTGTTACTACAATCAATACCTTGCATTTATCTTTTTCTTAAATTAATAGTAGTTAGAATAATGATGCAAACTGGAGCTTAGGTAGGGGAAAAACATTTCCAAATCAAAATGTTAGGTGTCATTCAGAGAAAGGCTAACACTCAGCATTCATGTTTCTAGAGTGTTTTCTAAAAGAGGACACATTTCCTTTTTCTTATGTTATTCAGTAAGAACAATGCTCAGGTTGGCTTGAATGCAGTGAAAATAAAATCCTCCCTCAAACAATTGTGTTCCCTTTTTCTGCCTGGGGGGGCTTTCTTTCCAATGCAATGACATCAAAAGAATGAAGTTCTCAGTTGTTCAGTATGACTTAAACAGGCCGTGACCTACAAATTCTAATGTCTACCACTACATAGAGCTCTGGTGAAATGTAGCAGAACTCAGTCCCACGCTGAATCTTTGCAGGACTGGGGTTTAACTCTAGGGAGCTGGGGGGCTGTGTAGAGTAGATGCTAGAAGTACTTGTATACGTTAAACTCTTTGTCCTTCCGCACATTTCTATAGATGTTTTGCAAATTTATATTGCAGTTCTTTGTGGAGAGTATAATTAGCACAACACTGTTTAATGTCATGGTTAATGATTTCCTGGAACATTTGATTAGAAAATTAATCAGCCTATGTATGCGTATGATAAAGCTGTTTAAATGGACCTCCTAATTGCACCGTAGTAGAATACAATGGCTTGTGCCAATATATCACTTTCAAGGTACTGTATTGCAGTAACAGAGAAACACTGAAGGGAATAATTTATCAGACGCTTTTACTAAGCCAAAAGTAAATGTTAGTACTTTTGATCAATTATTTTTTTCTGCTACCCCTCTCGCGCTTGTTAGGTGCTTCACAGAACAAATACGCTCTTCCAACAGCTTAGTTGGCCGAGATTAATCATGACTGAGGAAAAAACTGTGAGGAAGAAATGAATCAGTAATATTATAATTGTGCAGAGATTATACATAGTCTTAGGATGCTATTCTCTGGGGAATGCGTATAGCTTGGCAATTTTGCATTATTTTTGTTCCGGAATGAGAATTTTTCAATTACAGAAGTCTGAAACCAAGTAAGTGCGTAAGTTGAACGTACAGGTATTTGCAAAACTAGTCCTTTAGACTGATGGGTTTAATTAGGCTTTTCCTATTCCATTCCTTTTTCTGCTTTTATATATACGTATACTATGACTTAGGTCTTAAACTACAACAACAACAAGTGAAAAAACCCTGAACACTATGCCTAATATTTATTGTTCCAGGGAGGGAGTTTTTCAAATAAATCCCTGTGCACAGTGTTTGTAAGCTGGCTTTTGACTGAGTTCAGGCAGTTCTCCATATTTCATTTTGGAGATACCGAGTTCTTGCCTAGAAGAAGAAGATAAAACAGTTAATTAACTGTTCTTTAATTAGATTCATCCTCTTAAACTGTCACATAAAAGTTATGAAGGATGGTGTGAGCAATGTTGTTGTTTTCATACAGCAAGCGTACAAGTTTAACTGCCTTTATTACTAACGCTGCTTAAGTGTTCTAACAAGCAAAACCTTCCGGAGCCACAGTTCCTGTGGCAAGGCAAATGGCAGACCGATGTGTCTTTTGAGGAAAATGATTTCTTCTTTTCCTCATGAATAGCATCAAACAGGCCATTCTATCCCAAATCTCTCAAACTCACATATTTACAGATATTTACTCACAGATATTTGTAAATCATACCAATTGAATATGTATTTTATACCTTTCCTAACATCTTGTTCAAACAGTTAGTAACATAGTTACACCAAGTTACAGGATTTTTAACTCCTAATGCCGATAAAACTTATGTTGGAAAAACGTGGCCTTGAAGTCATGTCTTACAGAGATAATTGATGCTGGTTTATCTAAGGAACTCTTTCACAGTGGCGTTTTCATATTGCAACAGCAACAGGCTGATGATGGAGTTGGGTCTGTTCAGCCTGGAGAAGAGAAGGCTCCAGGGAGACCTTATAATGGCCTTCCAGTATCTGAGGGGGACCTGCAGGAATGCTGGAAAGGGGCTTTTTATAAGGGCATGTGGTGATAGGACAAGGGGCAGTGATTTTAAACTAGAGCGGGGTAGATTTAGGTTAGACATTAGGAAGAAGTTCTTTACTATGAGAGTGGTGAGACACTGATTGCCCAGAGAAGCTGTGGGCACCTCATCCCTGGAAGAGTTTAAGACCAGGCTGGATGACGCTCTGAGTAACTTGATCTAGTGGGAGGTGGTATCCCTGCCCATGGCAGAGGGTTTGGAATTAGATGGTCTTTAAGGTCCCTTCCAACTCAAGCCATTCTATTCTATTCTATTCTATTCTATTCTATTCTATTCTATTCTATTCTATTCTATTCTATTCTATTCT
>VWZK01003710.1:0-32818 GCA_013396935.1 Baryphthengus martii | reverse complement strand
ATTCTTTAATAATTTATATTTATTACATTATAATATTCTTAAATGTAACCTATAGATAAGATGTTACTTAATTTTCACAGCATGGGTGGTTCACAAAGCATTTTATTCCATTATTAAGATAATGGGTAGATAGAAACTCAAAATGCTCATCTAGTCTAGTCTATTAACTTTACTAAGGAACCTGGCTCTTAACAAGTTTATCATATTAATAAATGAGCACATTTATGTTACAGTTATGAGAAAATTCATGCTCTGTTCAAATAATAGCTTTATTGAAGAAAATATGCTATGATTTTTTCCTATAAAACAAACAAGTAGAATTCTTGCAGCTTTTTGAACATCATTTGATTGTCATTTTGTCCGTGTCACTGCCGCTGTACTCATATGTGTCATCCCTACTATCTGTTTGGGGTATAGACTAGGAAGAATGAAAATCCATAGCTAGAACTCTGTGCTGGAAGATCATGATTATCAATCAGAAAAAGGAAGCAACTAGAAATTTACAGCCTAGTAGGACGCTAGCCTGAGTTTCTTACAAGGGAAAAAGCTATTGGATGTTTTCTGATGTAGACATATAGTTATGAACTTAGTTATGAACATTTACAGAGTTATAAGTCTATTAAAATGGGACAAAAAGGAGTTTGGGGCTTAATAGCCTTTTCATAAAGGATTGAATTTTTCCATTGCTTAAGCTCATTATCAAGAAAACTTCTGTTTGTTATAAATCTGCTTAAAGGGAATCTGCGATCGGAGTTTAGGCTAAACCCTAAAGCCCAGTAATTGTCCTTGAGATTCCTTGGATTCTTTATCATTTTACTCATGAGATGCTTTAAGAAAGTATGATGTCCGTTGTCTTACGATGCTTCTGTTTTTAAAATCCTCATCTTACTCTCATCTGTCTGACTGACCAGTGTGCTACATACATTTGAAATTACTCAAAACATTCAAATTCACTAGCACCCTGGCAGCCAAATATGCATGTGCTAGTTACTCTTTGTCCAATACTTTTGAATATTTTAGGTGAAAGTAGGGCCCAAATGACAGGATGGATAATTACAGAAAATGCCATCTTACCTGGTATGTGGAATTGTCTGAGACAGGCACCTTTGAGCCATTTGGATCACAGACTTGGTAAAGTTGTACTAGTCAGCCCTCTTGACATACACATTCCTTGTGTTTTAAAAGTCTCTGAACTAGAAAAAAAGCATTATGGTCATATTTCTTACAGTTTATTTCTGCTACTGACAGAAATACTTTTGGAAACCAGAATCTTGTTGACTTTGATCCCAATCCTTTATTGATCAGCACTTTTGTGCGTCACACCTGCACAATGGTAAGTATCAGTGTTAAGTATTGATGCAATATGTGTCTTGCACCAAGTAAAAAAAATATATTCAAGATTTAGAGAAACACAAAGGACATCAGAGCTCTTTTTCACATGGCAGTAAATTCCAGACACTTAAAAAAAGATGTAATTAAAGGACTCAAGGTCAAATGAACCTTTCACTGAGATTTGTCTTTAAAATACTTTTATAAACGTTCAGTTTTTACATGGGAGTTGTTGCTGAAGAAAACCAAAAAGCAAACATTTTTAGCAGATTCCGAAGGTCTAGCTGTATGATTGTCTTTACTCAAGAATGCACAGATGAGAAAGGCATCCCTGAAGACAGCATATGTCACAATCCTGTTATTGATTTTATGTCAGTCATAGCTTTTTGAAATGTCAAACAAAATTTTGCATGCAATGGATTCATTTTCTCTCTTTTCTAGGTAGAATTTAAATTAAGGACTTTCAGAAGTAGTTGTAGTCTGAATAGCACCGTTCTTTTTGAAGCTTTCAAAGTCACCCTGTTAAAGATGAGGATATAAGAAGTAGGAAAGTAGTTTCCTTCACCAATTTATTGTGGATTACATGTTGCTAATAATTTCTCACAAAATATTTTAGGCTAGACTCCCATTCAACTGAGGAAATTTAATATACCTCCTTCAAGATACTGCCTAGATGGGAAAAAATCAGTAAAGAAGTCCATTATACAGTTCATCAAATGGATCTTTATGAGGATACTGGAGATGTGATTTGTGGCACTATTTAGGATACACTGCATACTACATTATTATAAAGTTCAGGTTTGTAATTTAATTATGGGCCAAATTATCTTCAGTTCTAACTTTAGTCGAAGTGACTAGGCCAAGCCTGACAGCTGATATAAATTATAAATGGTAAGTGGTCTGAGTGTCGTGGGCTGCAATAAAGGCTGTGTTACATAATTTTATTCTTCTTGTGAGATTTCCAGAGCTGCCTAAAGAATTAAATGAGCTGCTCAAACCTTTTCTGTTCTACCGTTATGCCATTAAATGTTCCTAGTAAAATTATTGCAAATAGTTAATGTTTTTCCCAAAAGAAAATAACTATGTTTCCGGAGGAGGAAATTGCGATGAAGTTTTTTGTGAACCTCGGGGTCCATAGTAGTGTGATCAAGCGTAGAGATTTTTCAGGGCATTTCCTACAAGGTTTTTAAGGCTTCTGTCAGAATGCTGGGATGTAATTATCTTCCATTACTTCTTGATAACTCTCTGAATTCCTCATAGCTTTCCTTTTTTTAATATACTTCTGTCTTTTTTTATGATTGACTTTCCAAATTTCCTTCTAAGATTCTGTCTTTCATTTTTACTTGTGATAATTTATATTACTTTCTACTAGTGCGTGGTACTGTCTACTTTCAAAAATCCCATATTTTCTTTTGATAGATGTATCATTTTGAGAGAGAGATAAACACATATATGTATGTGCATATATAATGCTTTTTATGAGTTAGTTATGTATTGAGGAAGTCTCAAAATTGACTATAATTTGTTTATATAGCTTTTATTTCTCTCTGACTGATTTTCTTATTCTGTTCCATCTTTAAGTTTCTCATTCTAGTTTCTCCTCTTGCAAGAAAAATGGATATAATCATATAATGTTTGCTGCAACTTACTATTGAGCTATGGTAAGTACTGTACATGTCCATTAAGAAAAATGCTTCCTCTCATTTAAAAAGAAAATATCTCATTTTGGGAAATTTTTGCAATAGATCCTAAATGAAACATAATTAGCAATTTTGTGGGTAACAGAAGTCACTCTGTTGCTATCCAATCTGCTTATTACTTTTAGATCCTCTCTTCTTTCTTCTTTCAGTGAACAACTGGATTTTTTAGCACACATAGTCTTACACTATTACAACGAGAGTGCGATGTGCTACATTTCTTATCTTCTATGGAAGCTTCATCTCTTGTCATAGGAAGATGAAGAATGTAGTTGAAGGGTGTACTTTGTATCAGAACTACTCCACCAGCGCTGCGCAGCTACCAAGTTTCTTCTAAGAACTTTCTTAAGTGGCAGTTTTGTGACAAGGGTGAATCAGAATAAACTTCAAAAGTTTCCATTTTCCTTCAATTACGTTATAATAAATGAAACCTGTTGGCGAAGAAAAATTAATGCTTTCACTTATCTTTACAAATATTTCTGCCAAAACAAGGGAGATGATTGTGTTGAATTGTGATATAGAGGGTATCCGATAGGACGTAGAGGTGTAAGTAACTCTCGGGTATTTGTTGGGCAAAGAAGGCAGATGGAAGAATTTGTGCTGTAGTCATTACAGGAGTGCCTCTCAGCTGGCAGTAGTTGACAATAGTCTCTCGGGATGTTTTCAGTTCATTGTACCACGACCTGACAGAATGAAGACTTCTGAAATCAAAATGTATTTGCCAAGAAAAACACAGGCCTTTTGACATGTTTTCTGTTACCCAATAAAGGAAAATTTGGAGAGCAAAATCTCAACCTCGTGTAAGTGACAGGGCATGGTGAGAGCCAGCTCTTCCTGTGGGGTGGGGAGCTGAGGGAGATACCGCAGTCAGCAGGGCAAGGAGCCTCGCTAGCCAGGGCCCATCCCACCACCCCCAAGTGAGGTGAGCAGGCATGGTAGCCAGGTTCAACCAATAGTCCAGGCCATCAGGCAGCTTTGTGATATGAGGCAGGTCTGAGGTCAAGCCAGGAAGTCAGTCCAAAGGTCAGGATCAGGATCAGGACTAGTGAAGGTAATGAGGGTCTAGTGACAAATGGGTGTGTCCACAGTGATGACGCAGGTGAAGCTTGGAAGTCACACGGGAGATCAGGATCAACAGAGTTCGTATCTGGCAGAGATACCTCGCAGAGGTCTGTCCTCTTTTCTATGACATGGTATGACATGCTAGAATGCATCCTGTTTGTGTGTCCCATGAGTAGCCTCATAATGCGCAAGATCTTCATTACTTCTACAGCCACCATTAATCTGAAAGAAAAACGAAGTCCATGATTATGTGTCCATCAGTCTCTGAAAAATAATATAATTCCTTATCCACATCTATCTACAAAACTTTGTTCCTTTTCTTTCATGAATGTATTTCAACTTGTTTTGAACAACCATACTGGTACCACTGAAGAGGAAACCTCCTCAAAGAGGTTAGGATAACCTTTGGCAAGATTAAAAATCAAGTAGGGAATCACCAGGATGTCAACCATTATACCCTACTAAGAGCTCATAAAGTTGTTGTTAACCGTTATGTTGTGAGAGTTGCAAATCTGGACATCAGATATCTGCAAGTTTTCCGACTAGAAAAGTGTCAACTTTTAGTTCCATTAAAAGAGAGGGACTATGCACATCTGCCCAGGCTTGCAGAATGCTGACTGTACTGGGTGGTTAATAAAGGCAGCCAAGCTGCGATAATCCAGCTATGTCATTTGGATGACACACTTTCAAAGCAGCTTTCTTTATATGAACTAAAACATGGAAAAATGAAGAATATTGTCCAAAGCATACATGATTTTTTAATCATGTACAGTGATCAACTCTGTTGCATTCTTCACTGGAAGTAAGAATAGAGCACCAAGATAGAGGATTCGCTGTATCAGAAGCAAGAAGCAAGAGCTGTGTGCAGGGCAAAGAGCTCAGCAGCCAAAGCAGAAGGCAGGATCACGTATGGAATAGGATTATGTATGGAATAGTGGTGAGAACTGAGCTTTGAAAGGTATTGATCCCAAACAAAACCACATTGCTTGTGCATATCGTGAGCTTAACTCACCTACCTTCCAGCAGTGTCATTCACTGTGAGACTCTTTGTCCCTGTAATGTGATTACTCCTGCTTAGCTGCTGTGTCTTTCCTGTGGCCCTGCATGTCACAACTAGTTAATGATACCGGGCATGAGTGTCAGTATACCCAAAATGAGAAAGTATTTCCAAGTTTCATAAAACAAATGAAATAGGAGATGGAGATTTGTATCATTTATACATAGAGAAGATTCATATTCTCCTGCTTAGGGCAAACTAAATGGTAAAGAACTAAGCTACGTTCTTTCTCTGATTAATGAAGTAACAACTGAAGTTCTTAATTTAGCTAGTGAAGAGAAACTAGCACCCACAAAAGGCAGTTCATTCCCTCTTAAAATATGAATCAAAAGCAAATGGAAAGAACCTCTGGAGATCCTTCTCTGTCTTCACTGGTTTAGACTAGATGAGTACCTTTTATATACTGAAGGTAGGTGAGACAAATCTCATTTTCTCAAACAGTTCTGGAGACTTCAGCAATTTCCAGTCAATAAATTCACTCCCTTTCACTAGATTTTATTAGACATATTCATATTCATAAAACATAGAAATATTTAAATAGCAATGTTAATAACTCCTTGGAATTAACAAGAAAATTCTCTTGTGATCCTCAGAGAATAAAACTTTGAATAATCATACTTCAAAGATAATCTGCACATCTTTGACAACAGTTTTTGATAGTCTGAAAATTGAAGACAGATATTTCTTTTTTCCTCAAAGGATTAATGACTACTTCCCTTACTCCTTTTACTGCAATCTGTTATAATTATGAATATTAAACTACTTCAAAAACTGTAGGAAGTGTTAAGTTGCAAATATACTCTACTGTTGTACAGACTTACTTGGCCAGCGATTAAGAGCATTGATGCTGCTACCAACGTAAATGTTGACATTTTCTTGTCAAAATCTATTGCATCTTTCTGTTTCATATTTTTTACCCTCCCTTTTCTGTTACAATGTATTGGCTTTTTCTCACTTGCAAAACTTCCCCTTCAACCTTGGAAACTTTTGGAATAGGAAGAAATTAACTCTCTTCGCTAATCAGTGCATGATAACAGTCTCATCATTAATTTGTTAGATATCTAAACTGGTACCTTTATGCATTTTCCCCAGATGGCACTCACTCTATGAAGAAGTCATCTGTAAGCATCCACAGGCAACTTAATTATTCCTTTTTGAACCTTTCTTTAGAATTCTCCTTTGCCGGTAGGCCCACTGAAATGTAGGTTTTAATTACAGCCTCTCTCACTGTGAGGTGTTGCTTCTGATTTGGCCTCTACCTCCTGTCTCTCTTCTACAAAGAGACAGGAAGTTTCTGGGGCATTGCCTTGCTTTCATTCAAAACACTTACAGCTCTAGGACCCTGGCATTTTGCAGCTTGATTAATAGGCAGACTACCTGCATGTACATGGGAAAATTCACCAGAATAGACATCAGAATAAAAAAAAAAAAAAAAACAAAAAACTTGCTTTTCAAGTGTAATGTTCCACTCTTAAAATTGGACAAAAAGTCACTAAGTACCTGTTGTAGTTGCTTGTTATTCACCGTATTTACTAAATAATCCGTATTTTGTACTTGACATTATTCAATAAAGCTTTCAGACTTGAGGAATTTTATAGCTTTGAACTATACATGTGAACAATCTCAGAATTAGTTGTTTTATCCCCATGTCTATTAGCATGGTTTATGAGAGGAATTTAGGATGGATATAATTAGCTATTTATGTTTTAGGTGGAAACAGAGGAAAACTTTGCCTGTGTATCTAGAAGTCTGTCATTGTACAACCATTTCTTTTGAACTGGGAGATTGTAAAAGCTATATTTGTTCATACTCATTCTCATGGCCTTGCAATCACTTAAGAGTTGTATCACATTAATCTACAGCGACAGTGTTCAACAGAGTCTAGAAAGTTGTTTGATTTTACACTTTGTACATGACAGTTCTTGATTCCCCGTAGTATTTGGATCGCAGACAAAACCTTGTTTCAGTAACTACATATTAGCCAGACAGTTACAGATGAAATGCAGATTTGTTGTGGTTGGATGATACGATCAACATTCATCACAAGCTAATAACGATGATTTTGAACATCTTAATTGGAGATCACAGAACTCTGTGTAGTGTGAAATAAGATGTCTGGATAATTGCAAAGATTTTGACTGGTCTTTGTGCTGATAGCCTGCAGGAGATTTTAATATTCTGAAGTCACACCAGATGGGCAATCTGCTGCAGTATATACCTTGGCTCGGTTTTAAGCTGCAAGGGTTTGATATCTGATGTCACCTCAAGGGAAAAATAATAAACAGCTGCACTAATGGCATTTTTAAATCTCTCTACTCTTGATTTAACTGATGCAATAGTCAGCTTAGGATAACTGTAGGAAGGCACAGACTTACAATACCAAGGTATAAAAATGCACAAGGAGATGAGAAATGGAACTGGAAAAAAATGAGTCACTGTTATTTAACTTCTCTATGCATACCTTCTAATCCTATGTGCAAAATTTGTTGTTGCAAAATAGATTTGGAAAAGCATATGGGTATAAGAAAAAATGGTAGAGGAATCACAATTTTAAAATAAGTAGTGTAATAATGTACAGATAAGGTTTTGATTAACTTTTATAGCTGCAAGAAACGTAGTCAGTTTTCTGGATCAATGGAGTTATTTATTCTGGGAGTGAGTAGATAGCAGTACCAGCATTCCCCTACTCCAAAGTTTTGCTGGATAAATCCTTTCGTAGAATATTCCATATTCCAAACAGTCTGAGTCAGTGTGACTTCTGTCACACTTGATCACAGTCCTTAGAACTGGCCTTTTGTCTATGTCGATATTGAATAACTCATATCTTCAGGCGTTTCATGGTGTTGGGTACCTCTTTAAGTCAGGTGAGTGACTCTAACCAGTAGGGTATGCAAGGAATGAAATAGAGGATATGTTCCAATTTTTGACCTATACGTTCTGGTTGAGTTTCTTGGTTTTGTTTGGTTTTTTTTAATCAATTGCTTCAAACTATAACAAATATTGGTTTTGTTTGTTTGTTTTTAATTAATTGCTTCAAACTGTAATAAATATGTCATGTTAAAAGAGAGAAAAATATGAGGAATTAGGAACTGTCATTATAAATGGCTGGTTTGGAATTAGGGAGCCAAAGGAGGAACTAAAATAGCTTGTGTTCTATTATGCAGAAGCATTTAGAACTAGTCACTGAAAAAAAAGATCTCATCTAAGCGCTTTGTTGTACTGTAGCTGCTGAACACCAGTACAGTGAATAAATGGTAGAGAAAATAGTCTGAGTTGAAAAACAGGACATGTGGAAGATCACTAGAACTTTCGTCTGGATTGTGAAATGGAAAAAAAAATAAATTAAAGAAAATTTACATTTGCCATCTAAGCACTGCATGAGGAGGAAGACCATCAAAGGATCCCTTATTTCTGACTATATCTGATTCTGTGTCACTTGTTATGCTTCATAGTTTTTCATTAACTCCAGCTAATGGTTAAATAATTTTGTCATGGTAATACACTATGTAGCCTGACTTAGAATGGGGCCTTCCACACAAGTGTGAAATGCATGAAGGATGCATTTAAAAAAAAATTTTGAAAATATATGAGTCTGTGAGTGATGCAGGAGCCAAATGTATAATGCCAGTAAAGAAAAGACATCTGATAAAAATCCAGATTTAAACTAGAAACTGGAATACACAACTGAAGATACAGAATTAACAAATAAAAGGGTAATGTAGCAAGTATTTGCCTGGGAACAGAATTCAGGAGGCCGAAGTAGGCTTAAGGAGGGTCGACGGTAGGCTCTGACTCTACAGACTTGAAGAACAGAAGAGACGACAGGCATATGACACAGAGACACACGGGTTCAAGCTTGGATACAGATCTCTTAATGATCTGGTAACCAGGGCAAATACCAGCATGTTAAGTAAAAAAAAAAAAAAATAGATCCTACTGCTCTGCAGAAGTTACAAGTGATGACAGTGTGTGTACATCACAGGAGAAGATTGTGCTAGTCCTGTGGCTGATCCAAATTAGTCCCTCGGTGCAGCAATATATAAAATTATTTGGAATAATGAGGCATTCAAGTTGGCCTTTTCACTTTTCCAGAGAGTCATACTGTATCAAAACCTGACACTGGGACAGGCTGGGAATTGCTGGAAAGCCATTTTGTAGTTCCAGGCTATTTAATTTACATATTTAATTCTAAAGTCCCACCATTTTCCGAAGTCAGTATGAGACTCTGGTAGAGCTTGACACCGTTTGCAGTTTTCAGAAAAAGTTCTTCCACCCTCTAACTCTGTCATTAAAAAACTTGTTGGCTTAACTTTTCTTCTTTGAGAATCCTAGAGAACAAGATAGAAGTAAGAAGGAAAATTACACAGGACACTGCTCGAGCACATTATGAGGTGACTTACATTTGACTTGCCATGAACAGGCTGAAATGATTTAACAGGTAGAATGATTTGTTTCTAAAGTGTGATTTGCCGAAATATGCTTCTTTTTGAAAGGCCACATATAAACCAATTGCATTAATTCTGGAGAAGATGACTTCATATTGTTCAACTCAAAACCAGCATATCCAAAATGGATTATGATGGACAAAGCTGCCTTATGCCTGAGGTCTGCTCAGGAGCAAGTAATGCCGTGTGCTATGCACCTCTGAAGTACTGATTAATGAACAAAGCCTTTCCTAGAAGAGAAGTGCTAAATGTCTCCTTTTCTAAGAGAGGATGTATTTTTTCATTGAGATGCATAGTACAGTACAGTAAATTAAAGGCATTTTGGAGTTATGTAGCTGAATGTCATTCCTTTTAAATGAGATGCTGGCAGTTAGATGGCTTTGATTGCTGCCAGCTGTCAATACCCCTGAGGAAAGCAGAGATACTTCTATGATGGAAGGTGAACAAGAAGCCTGCTGATCAAACACATTACAAGTTGTGTCAGAGGATTACCGAGTTAAATAAAGTAGATGCGTGTTTACCCTCTTCTAGTCATAAACAAGCTGTCTGTGAGTTTTCTTTTCTTTTTCCTACAGAGAACATTTTATACTCCAGTATGTTAACTGTTTCTTGTAGCCGCTGTTCTTGAATTTACAGAATACATGTCTAAAGATAGAGACAAAAGGAGCTAAAGTAGCCATTTAAAAATGTCTGTCCGTTTTCCTTGGATAAATACCATTTAAACAGATAACAAGACTAAAAATTATTTACTCATTACTGTTGCTTGTTGTAGTAAATGGATATGTGGGCTAGAGTTTCAAAACTAGTTACTCACAACTTGAAATAAGCAGTTAATTCTTGGATCCAGTACCTCCTGTACAGTACAAGTCAGGTATTGGTGTTGCACACAGCTGGTTACTACTATTAGTTTCTATATGAGCAATTTAGGAATAAACAGTAGATTTTGCCTAATTTTGAAAAATATAGTCCATATGTTTTATGAGTCCTTTTCTGTTTCTTCTCATTACACTTGCTTACTCTCAGTGTTCAGCAGAAAATTAGATGAAAGCAAGAATAGAGAAAGTGAAGACTAGCAATGCAGTTTAAAAAGTATAAAAAAAGGTTATATCTGCCTTTACACCTGTGCTTTTTCAAGTGGTAGAGAATATAAAGTGTTTCTTTGAGCTGGTATGTTCTCCTTTAAAGCTTTTAATATTAGCCAAGTGACACATTTTAAAAGCCTGTGGAGCTGGCAAGTGTTGGGCATAGGTAAGTAATCTTAACAGAGGTGTCTACTGGGAGGACATGTCCAACCTTAACAATCCTAATAAAGAAACAAAGAATATCTAATTATCTTCCATGGTGAGAGAATGTGAAGTTTCTGTATATTTTATTCCTCAAATACAAAATAATTGTCTTTTTTTTTTTTTCCTTGCCAGAGGTCTAGATTTAATGGAAATTAGCCTAAAAGAACATCATAATATATCTGAGTGTTGTATGAACACCAAGGTGTCCAAAGCCTTCAAAAATTCTTTGTAAAATTGATAGTACCTTCTGGGGCACCAACCACTGCAAATAATTTTCTCTGAGTTTATTAAAAGCTTCTGAGAAGCCACAGTGGGAAGTCTTGTAGCTTTAAATATCTTATTTGTCAATTGTTCTCTACTTGGAGATTCATACTACCTAAGTTAGAAGACTAATGACCAAGGCTCCCCATGCTCATATGAGGTAGTACTTAAATGTCTTTCAAGAGCTGTAGAAATCATAGACAACTCACAAATGGAAAAACACAGACCAGACTGAACAGCCAACAGCAATCATATGGGAAAGGAACTAGAGAAGGGTTAGGAGCCAGCGGTGATAGTGTCAGTGTCTCATATTCTTCAGAAGCAGGTAGTCCTTGTACTTTTCTCGGTGATCTTAACTTAGGCTTAGCTAAATGCACAGACTAAGGCAACCAAGACTACGAACAGAAGTTCTTAAAAGTTTTTTGTTTATTTTTTTTTTAGTTTTTCATGGTGTGAAGGTTACAAATACAACACTGGAATGGGATTTAGGACCCAAGTTTAGTTTTTGCTTGGATACAAATCCATGGTGACTATGAAAGAGCAAGGGGAGGCTGTAAAAAGCAGTCATGAGGGCTGAATTTACACTTCTCTAGCATGGTTCATTTTTATGTCATTCCCAAGCTTCTGAGCAAGAGAACAATTGAAATGTGCTGTGGCTGTCCTCCCCAAATGTGCATTCCTTTTCTTTGAGTGCCTAATGGTAAATGACAGGTTGGTGTGTGTGTGTGTTGGCTTTAGCCCTGATGGAGAGTCAGCATATGACTGGGCCAGGGAAGGCTTCTTACTGTAGATGTGTACCTCTAACAAGTAATGTCACGTAACATAAATTGCTTTCTGAACATTATGTAGGTTGATTCTCTTTTACCTTTGTGATAGTCTGTGATAGAATGTGAGCTCTTGACTGAAGCAAAGGAATTCCCTCCTCTTTTGTGTTTTGAACCTCTTAGTTGAGATGACTTTTTTCATCTTCCCTATTCCTTCCCTTTGCTTTGAAGGGAGCCTTTATTCAGTATCTTCATCAAGGTATTCTTTTTTTTTTTTTTCAGGCCTTACGACTTGAATGTCTGACCACCTCAAAACTCAAGTGCACTGATCTTTAGAACAGCACTGAGAAGCAGACAGGCTCACCACTGCTTCAGAGAAAAAGGAACTGAGGACTAAAGTAGTTCAAATGACTTCTCAGCAGCTGCACGTTGAACCTGTGGCTGAGCAAAAACTCCAGTCCTAAATGCTGTACCTTCCCCAAACCAGGTGTGTCTGTTCTCTGGCAAACTCCGAGCTGGATCAACCGGTAAGTAGGAGTCCCCAGGTCCAGGCAGGGGTTATCAGGTGGGCAGAGGATCGATGCTGGTATTCGGTGTGCCCTGTGAGTGTAGGGTGCCTGTGGGACGAGCGTGAGTGCTGCAGGTGTGCAGCTAGCACCCAGCTGGACCCAGTCAGGGACCCGTGGGGCAGTTAAGGGGAGCTGAGATCTGGGCAAGGGTGCAGGAGAGGCAGAGGGGCCATGCTGGTGCTTGAGGAATCCTGCAAATGATTGTGTGCTTATGAACCTGGAGGGTTTGGTGTGTGTGCTGCGCTAGTGACCTTCGTCTTCTGCCAGCCCAATAGGAGGAGAGCAGAGTTTGTGCCTGGGTCTGGTGTGAGTGCTGAATGTGGATGCTGCTAGGGGCAGCACCTTGTCTGTGGCCATCTGTGTGACCAACCGTGTCAGTGTCCTGTGTATGTGTGTGTCCTCTGTATGTCTCTGTGTATCTCTGGGATACATGCTTGGCTTCACTGCTGGTTGAACCTGCAAAGCGGACGGGTACTGCCATGTCCCTCAGCCTGGGCAGAGACTTCGGGCCTCCGGGCACTGGGATGGGCTTCACTGACTGGGCAGAAAGAATCCTCAGGCCTGTGGCAGCTGCATGTGGTGACAGCTTGTAACAGTTCTTAATATTATGCTTCAGTGTTACAGCATTATCTGGGTACTTCCCAAAAGTAATATTTTTTCTTTTTTCTCATATTTACCTTTAAAATTACAAAGGATTTATGCTTACAGAGTACTTAAGAGCAGTATTTTCAATGACTAGTCCTTTTAAGTTCCTTCCCTTAAAAAAAAAAGTCCAGTTTAAATCACTTTCATTGGCTTTGAATTTTGACATAATGTTGCAGTTAATAAAGCTGGAGCCCCTCTAGGGCACATGAGGCCCTTAGTGCCCTGTAAATAAGGAATTCAAAAAAACGAGGGATGAAAAATTGTTTGACATTTTTTAAAACTTGGCTTGTGACACGGTTAATATCACACAGCAGATGTAACATGCCACAGAGGGCACAGCTCACTGGCTGAGGTGAGCTAACTGAGCAGAAACCACAAAGAGAGATTATACCCACAGAAACAGTTTATTACAAGAGAGCTGAAGGGCACTGGCTGTGAATAAGCTAGCGAAATTTATGCCATAGTTTAACCATCACTTTAAACTCCCGAAGCTGCCAAAAGAGACATTTCAGCCTTCCCTAAATTACTTTTCCTGCTGCTGTACTCACACAAACAGTTGTACTGGACAAAGGGATGTGGTGGCAGAGGGGCAGGCAAAATAAATATTCCATTTTTATCTCGGACTGGTTTCTCTGCCTAGTTTAGCACTTGGAAGCAAAAGCTTTTGTGTTGGCACAATGAGGAGCTAATATGAGGACGGGAATGAATGCCTGAGCAAGGGAATATGAATGAATTTCTTTATTCAGCTGGTCTATGCTGCATAAAAATGGCTGCAGGATTATGGCATTGTGATTGCTCCGTGGTTCAGTAGGAAAATTAATTTCCCCATAGTTCATAGCATAATTCTGGTTGGAAAAGGCCTCTGAAGGCTGCCTAGTCCCAAATCCTGATCAGAGCAGAGTTTGCTTCAATGGTAGGTGAAGTTGCTCAGGGCCTTCCTCAGCTGAGTTTTGAATGTTTCTGTGGTAGAAATGACACAACCCCTTTGGGCTTTCTGTTCCAATTCTTAACCCTTCTTTGGAAAATCGTTAATTTTGACAACATCTCTTGTCTTGGGGAGCCCTGGCCCGGTCACTGTATTTCAAACGCAGCCTCCGTAGTGCTGAATAGAGGAAGATAATCAACATTTTTGACCTACTGGCCAAGCTTTTGCTAATGCAGTCCAATATGTAGTTAACTTTATCACAGCAGGGCACATTGCTGACTCATGTTGAACTTTATGGGCCATCAAGATACCTTCCTCACTGGTCGTTTTCAACAAAGCTGTTTCCTAGCCCTGCCCATACCATTGCATGGAGTTTTTCATCTTACTTTGCCAATCACTAGCATGTGATTGTGTGAGATGAAACAGCCAAGTGATTCAGAAAACTCTAGAACTCTGACAGTCTACATTGAAACTATTTCTTAGAGTGGTGTCTTAGCCTTCGTGGGTCCTTGAAAATCTGCAGTTTGTTGTCTTTCCATACCTTCCACTTAGTCTACTGAGGTTCTCCTTGACACTCTTCCTTTCTACTCATCCATGATCCTTCTCTTCAGATGTTAAGAGTAAACGTAATAACAGCAAAACATTTAAAAGTTGGGAATAGAAGTGAGAAAAGAAAAGGATAAGAATGCAGAAATGTGATACTTAATTTTGCAGTTGTATTGACCGTGACACAGATAGCAGATTGCATAAACAAAACAGAGACTATGAAACTAGCATATGTTACTAACATTGGAATACTGTTGTCATGTCAGATAAAGCTCTTGCAAAAGTCCGTTTTGTTCCTTTTGTAATGATTTTGCTTTTGAAATTACTCTGCATGAAACTGTGTTTAATCTTTACAAGTATGACTGTCCCTATACTGTTCAAATGCCTCTTCCTACTTCACTTCATTTCTTATCAGGAACAGCACTCCAAACAGTTGTGTCAGTATTCATATCAAAGCAGACAAAGGACTGAACTGCCTTATGCAGTTTTGTTCATCACAGCGAACAAAACCCATGCTTTCAAGTGCACTAGGTGTGTTTGTAGTGTCTTGCCCATTGCAAGGAAATTTTTCTACTCTAACGTTCTGCATTGCTCATTCTTTCCTCCATTGTTATAACTGAATTCATAAAACAGTTCTTTGCCATTTTGTCTCATAAATGGAGTGTTCTTCAGAAACAGGGAAAGAATATGTGCACAGAAATCACTGAAGAGTCATCTCAATCTGAAAAAAACCCTCTTACTTTCCATAGTGAAATAAGTAGATTGAATAAATTATGTTATACAAAAAAAAATAAAAAAATTATTGTTTGCTTGCTGACCTTAAAACCACCAAGTTTCACCAACCAAATTGATTTGGGAATAATTTATTTTATATTTTTATTCCTCTGTAATAACTTAAAGATAGAGACACGTCTAATTAAGCTATCATCTTAAGCGGGAAGAAAGTGTCATAAGATTCAAGTGTGAAGGTCAGATGCAGTAGATGCTTTATATTCTGCAATACAATAGCTCTGAGAAAAAGATCCATTGTGTCTCTTTTTCACGTTCTTGCAGCATAAGAGTTTATTTTGCTATTATACCCATTTCAAACATGCTAAGAGACTACTTTGTCATTATATCCATCCCAAACAACAGCAGATTATTAGACCTACATTTGACAGGGTGAGATTGAGCTGCACCGGTGTGAGAAATGATGACAGTTAGAAAAGCTCATGTTGTTTGGGTTATTTGTCTGTGAAGATCTCCCACCCATTTTGTTCCCAGTTTTTCTTTCCATTTATGTAGAATAATATGTGAAAAATAATACATGCAAAATTTTTCTGAATAAGTATGAGCAGTTTCATGAATAATTCATTCCTGTCTTGTATGACTTCATTATGTCATGTATAACTAGCACTTTGTACTGTCAGACTGAAAAGCTACCAAAAAATGTTTAACCTTGCAGTATAAATTCATAACTTGTAATTTGAAAAGTTACATGATATTGTATAAGTCCTAGCATTCTCAAATGTGCTTTCCCAGATACCTTACTTATGACAAAAAAAAAAAAAAGATACAAGACTTAGACCTATTTTTTCCACTTGTAGAGGCCTGCTTTTTATAGAAACAAATTATATATTTAATAATCTTCACTGGCCTGATAGCTCTCATAAGGGGATTACTTTCAGCTATTGGTCTTAATTGTGCAGGCTAGCTGAAGCCATAGTTAAATATTTCATAAGTTATGCCAGAGAGCATAATATTGCACCCATCTTCCAAGAGAGGAATCTCTGGCACTACTCAAAAAACAATGTGTATTGTTCCCTAATTGCTTAAAGAAGCAGTCAACAAAACAGCTCTGAGTTTGCTGTGATTTGAAGCCTGAAGAGTGACATGGCTCATCTGGTACCTGCACAATCGGTTAGTTGGTTGTTCCAGTGGGAAGAAGATAAAGGTTTCATTCAAGACTATAGTTTTGTAACTACAACTATTTGGTTGTGTTTCTATTAATATTGTTTCATATCGTTTCACAGATGCCAACCAAACAATGTGTTTCTAGAGAAAATATTCCTAGAAGGATGGTAAGTTTACATATGAATCAGTTTCCCGCTGCAGAAAAAGGAATGAAAGCAAGGCAGCCTTCCTCTTGCATCTCCGAAACTATGCAAAATGAGTTACAAAGTTCTACCTTCAATAGTATTGTAATCCACACAATGAGGAAATAATCCTAAGAATTTAGATTTAGACACGAAAATTAAGTACCTGAAATGTCCCTTTAGAGGTGTTTTGAAACCCGTAATTCTGTCCATTAAATATAGGAGGAACCTGAGCACTTACTCCATAATTACTTCCTTCTAACTTTAAGGTTGTGACAAGTGCAAAGTAAATCTCATGCTCTGGGGTTTTTTTCACAGTTTAAATATGATTTTCTAAAATTACTATTCATGGTTACTAACGGCTGCTCCTCAGCGGTATTTAGAAGAAGCTGCACTCAGGGTCAACAATTTCATTACCTGGTCATAAATCCAGTTAAGAGCTGTGTGTACAAATCCTCACTGACTTGTCAGTGTTTCCAGTAAGGGACAGAACCAGAATTAATTGGTAAGTCCTACCAGTCTAATGCCCTCCAGTCTCAGTGCTCCAAGCAGGCTTAAAAAACTTCCTGGTTTTTTTTTTAATTGCTTCATTTTTCCATCACAATCCGGAGGCGAGGAGAATCGTACGGATTGATATGGATTTCTTTTTTTGGTAAATAAGCTTTGTTTTGCATTTTAAACTGTTACACAGGGTGTGGGGTTTTTTTCTTTCAAATACATTTATTTCACTTTAAGCATACCATTATGTATATATCTCATGTATGCAGAGAAAAGATCACTACAGAGAAATGGAACATGAATGACATTTTGCTATCGTGTATCATCACGGTTTTAAAAAGAATATGTTTGTTTAGATTTCTCTCTTCACAAACTGTGATCCAAGTGCAAGGTGACCTTATGACAACTAACAATTACAGGCAAAACGTCTCAGAAAAAGTCTTTAAAGGATGAAGCCTCAGGCAAGTTCTGTTTCCTGTAATGTCAGAAGAAAAGTTAATACAAAGTCAGTCTTCAAATGAACAGAAACTAATTTGATACTTGGCAGTAGCTAAGGAAAAACTTCTTTCTTCTTTAACTTCTTATTTTGTTTTGCTTTTTCTCTTCATGGAGAGAGATTTTGTCGTATTTCTTATTTTTCCATCAAACCTTTAAGGCAGAAAAGTCTAGGTGAGACAAGTGATTCATTGGGCTGGACTTCCCAGGTGAAAAGTGTATGCTAAAATTACATATGAAGAATGCAGATAGGAATTTTATATTCGCCTGTTCCCCACAACAGCCTGGCATGTGAGATTATGTGGGGATGTAAATTTGTTCACTAAATTCCATTTTCACAGTCTTTGAACCAGCAGTAATACTGGGAATGCAACTACTGCTTTCTTCATTCAGTATGCGGGTCACTGTGAAATTGCTGGTTTAGAAGCTCCTCCTCTGGCCTCCTGACACCTTTTCATGTCAAAAAAAGTTGCTAAAGACATCAGTTCTAAACTCGAAGAGGACAAATAGATGACTCTGCCATCATCCCTTTGTGGAGGGGTTAGTACAACGCTTCGTTAGAACATCTGACCTTGTGATGTCATTGCAACAAATTAATTCTGGCCTATAGGTGTAGAAGTTGGCAGAAATTGGATGATTTATCAATCTTGTCCTTCATTTGCAATTGTAAATAGAGTATTGAGTAGGCAAGTTCTATTTTCATCATACAAATTGACTGTCTGGTACAGAATTATTCAAATACTAATCCTAATTTGCACCCAGTGCAATACTATTAAAGTCGAAGGGCAGAGCAGGGTTTCTGGCCTCACACAGCAATTGACCCGTTTATTTTTCATTGTGCTGTTTGATGGTTTATTTATTAGAAAGTAAGGACTGTACATAGTCTGCAATTGTGCTCTCGTAGATAAAGAACAACATTTGAAGCCCTTTTCTGAGGAAGCGTTATGCAGTTGAGTACTGTGATCTTCATTGCTGAGGTGTTTGTCACTAGTTCATTAATCTTCCTCCTAGCCCACATTTTAAAGCAGTGGTAACTTCACGTGCTCAATATAGATCTTAGACCTTCCTTCCCCTTACTGTGTTGCTGGAAGGGTTTCTGGCATTAAGGATGTAGTTACATAACTGAATTTGAATTAACTACTCTTTTTGGTTTTTTACCTTGTTATTGAATCTTGTTTTCTGTCACCTTGGTTATCCTCTCTCAGAGTTTCTTTCTAATCTTTAATGATAGCAGTATTCATTATTTACTTTAAAAAATTTCAAACAACGCCTTTGTGTTTTCTTTCATGCTCTCATCTCATCTTGGGATATCTTCTGAGTAACACTTGCAAATTCAGCTCATTATCATTCCTTAATTCTTCCAAAGACTTATTTCTTTTACTATGAAGTCTATACATTTTTGAATATCACTCGATAGCTTGTATTTTAGAACCCCACTGGTTTGGTTGACAAACATTGTTTCATTAGTTTCAAAGTTTTAATGGAACAGACAGCCCATATCCACCCATCTCTCTTTTTTAAAAGCTTTTTATGACATTTTTGTCAGGTATTATTCTTGTCTAATGCTTTTCTATAGTGCCTTTCCCAGTATGATACCATGATAAACTGTGACTCTCTGTAATAATAATGAATTAGAGAAACACAATGCTGGGTAGATTTTTATAATGTGAGCATTAGACTACTCCTGCTTGGTATGTGTGCTTTTCTACATTCAAGAGCAAGTAATAAAAGTAACTGGTGGATTTTGTATCTATTTCAGAGATTAATCTTCATCCAGACAGCTAAATACTGGTCAATAGAACGAGGGGAGGCATACAAGCAAAATGACCAAGGTGAAGCCTGACTCCTTAATTCCATTATTTTCCTTTTTCCTCACTTTATCTGGTCCCTCTTCCAGCCTGTCCTTTAAAGCAGTGTCCCCCTCCCCTACCTTCTTTCTCTCTGTCTCCATTATGGATTTTGATTTGAACTGTAATATACGGGGACTCACTGTCATGAAGCAAATAAATGGAATCCTATAGAGCACTTGCCTGCACACTTTACAACTTTTCTTGTTCATGCATTTGTATCTTAAATTTATTGTTTTAATATCTCAAAGTCCAACAGCTTATTAACTGCTCAGACACTCAGAATACACTTTTTCTGATCATGTGCCACTCATTCTAATGGCTTTGTTTTTTGAAGGACCACTAAATCTTATAAGCAGAGGTTTAATTTCCTCCTTTGAAAGAAAAAGGAAAAAATGATGAAAGTGCTTGATGCTGGCTGTATAGAAATGAGGTATTCATCTCTATTTCTGTCTGTTGAGATGCTTTTCAGACTAATAATTGGGAATTGATCATTGTAAAAAGCTATATTACAGCAACAAAAAATGACATATGCATTGCTGTGATAGGATTTTAATATTGAAATCAATTTTTCATAATAATATTGTATGGGGAGGCATGAACTTTTCACTTTTAAAATGTATTTTTAGAGTTCAAGAATACTTAGTATCTCTAATTATTTCATGTAAATTTCAATTCCCCCACTTGCATTGTTTAGTTAATAAGTACTGGAATTTTAGATTTATGTTCTCTTAACATTTTTTTCATTATTATGATGAGGATTTTTTCTTCTTCGGGCATTTATATTTCCATAGGTAATAAGCATAGTCAGTTGTTACAAATCTCCTAATTCTGAACTCTTTTCTGCCATTTTTTTTTTTCTGTAAAGTTAATTACAGCGTTCACTGGTAGAATAGTTGGTGAACGTCAGGTACTGGGTGAGGGCCAGAGTGGAGATGGGAAAATTCTAAATGTGAAGAATTTATTGAAGAAGGAGGAACCTGAAGAAGAACCTGAGCCACATAGTTTGAAAAATTATTTCCTGTAGTCCCAGGTACAAAAGTGTTTCAGTTTCAGTAGGAGAACTTGACAAGGTGGGCTTTTTGGTAAGGTGATCTCCATCAGAGGGAGCTCTTACCTTTGGAGTTCTAGGGTCCAACTCCACCAGAACTTTATAAATAACTAGAAAAAACTTTCTAACTCTAAATTTTCTCCTGCAATAAGCATGGTAGCAGACAGGCTAGCACCACCCCTGGCAAAGCTTCGCACTGGAAGAGGGCACACACGTGGGCAGAACTGTAAGTCTACACTGTAGCTCTCGGTGAAAGGCAGGGGCATCCTCACCAACCAAAAGTATTAGAGATGGTGCTGCTCTCCATAGGATAGAACCAGTTTGGTTTGTCTGTGGTTCCAAATTGACTGCTGTCACACACCTTTGCAATCGGCTTGGAACAGCTGCTGCTCCTTGGTTTGTGTGAACCAAAGCTGTGTTTATATCTCAGTTTTGTTAGAAGTTTTGAAACAGGAAGATAAATTCAACCCTCTCTGAGGTATGGTGCTCAAGAAAAAGAGCTGGAACTAGGGTGACATTCTGAGAAGGGTATTTTGAGGAGCAGGTTCTGACTCTAGCTGGGACAGGCTTTGCACTTTCAATCTCTCTTCTGTTTTTCTCATATCTGTACAATTAGATACCATGGAACATAGCAAGGAATGGGAATTGGTAGCCTGATTCTCTTCTTTCCACCTGTGCAGAGATACTTGTCACATATGCTGACATCCTTCTGTAGTGGGTGTCCATGGTGAAGTGCTGGCAGGGTGGGGTGGTCTGCAGGGGTGGCCTCTGTGTGGAGAGGCTGGGGCTGTCCTTTGCTAGACACATATGGTTCCAGCCAGCTCAAACGGATCCACTGCAGGTCATGTCTAAGCCCAGCAGCCAAGGTGGTGGCACCCTGGGGAGAATATATTTTTAAAACAGCCAAACACTGCGTAGACAGTGAGGACTAAGAGGAAAACATGACAGAAACAGTCCTGCAGACACCGAAGTGAGAAATGAAGGAAGGGGAAGAAGTGCTCCAGGAGTGGGAGTAGAGACTCTCTGCAGCTTCTGGAGGAGACCATAGTGGGGCATGGAAAAGATGTGAGGAGAAAGGAGCGGTAGAGAGGAGCTGTTATGGACTGATCCCCAACACCCAATTCCCAACTGCCCTGCACCACTCATGGGGGAGGAGGTAGCGGATTTGGGAATAAAGGAGTGATGGGGAACCTGGGAAAAAGGCAAGGTTGAGTAGGGGGCAGGTGGTTTTAGTTTTTGTCTTTTTTTTCTCTCACCATCTTACTCTATTTTAATTGTCAATAATTTTTTTTTTTCCAAGTCTAGTCTGTTTTGCCTGTGACAGTAATTGGTGAGCCATCTCTCTGTCCTTATCTCGATCCTATTTTGTACTCTGTCCAGCCAAGGAGGGGAATGAGTAAGTGGCTGGGTGAGAGTTTGGCTGTTAGCCATGGCTAACCCACCACACTTAGAAGACGGAATTATACACGGTCTGTAGTTCTGTCACTGACTAACTATCCATAACCTTTTCCTCTGAGTGAAAAAGATGCAATGATAGTACCACAGGCATTACGTAAATATGGTCTATAAAGACATACCTCTTTGTTACTCTTGATAATTATGCAGTGAGTAAACAGCATGTAGTGAATGTAATAGATGGTGAGTATTTTGTTAAACAATCAACAATATTGCATATACAGACTTCAGGGAGGAAAAAATCAAGTAAAAATATGCTGAGATGTGTGCTATTCTTATTTGACTATTGACAAAATTATTAGCTTCGTAAGGTATTATGTTATTAAGAAGAATTAATACCAGATATTGATGCTAATTAATGATGTCATTACAATCCTGACGATCCCACTTCCCTTTTAATGATCAACGTAGCCATTCTTTTCAAGGTATTTTAAACCACTCACAAGATTAATTGTGTTTATGTGCAATTGCTATTTGTTCTGGATGGTAATGGCCTATTGACTTTTTGAGATGATGACATGAGATCAATGGGGATTTGGAGAAGATGAGTAAAGTAAGTTCACAAACACTAATGGCTTGAGGGACATAAATATCTTCACCCTTGCTGCTTTGCTTTACGAGGTCTGAATTAGACAAAAGCAGTTACTGGGCAGTGTTCTCTTGTTAGCCTCTGCGCAGCAAAACAGGGAGAGCTCAGTCTACTTTCAACATAGTACTAACCCACTACTTGTCTGGTATCAAATTAGCCTTTTCAGATACTTCCTGAAGAATGAGATTGAGAAGAAATTAATAATGAAGGCAGCAGCCACTCTAGTCTTTTATATGCCTGCAAAGCAAAAAAGCACAGGCAGATGAGGGCTGCTATGGCCGGGCAACATATTTTCTCTTCCAGTATGTATTTCTGTTCTTAGTGTGTATGGTGTGTCCTGTTCTGATGTGGGCCTTGGTTCTGGCACATGTGCTCTCTGCACTTTGTGCAGCAATAAAATAAGCCTCTGTGAAGGGTTAGGACAGGGCCAACTGCTAGATGAATGACAGATGCTCTCTACTAACCCGTCTACCTGCCAGAAAGGAAAGAGAAAGAGAACAAGGAAGAGAGACTTATCAATTAGAAAAGAAAGCTAGGTCAGCTTTAATTAAAATAATAATAATAAAATGGAATATATACAAATATATACAAAAGCAGTATCAAACCCAACCTGCCCTGATGGCAATTACATCATTGTCATCACTGATGCTGTGGAGCAGGCGCTGGGGAAGTCCCAGACTGGACTAAGTGGCAGATGGTAACTGGGTTCAGGAGCTGGATTCAGGAACCAGATTCAGGAATGCATATATTGGGATTGAAGGCAGAAAAAACAGAGTTCTCCTCAGATGCCGGGCATTGAAGAAGAGCTTGGCTCTCGTGATCCCTCAGCTTTATACCGAATATGATGTCCATGTTATGGAATATCTTGTTCGTCAGTTTAAGGTCACCTGTCCTGTCCACTCCTCCCCACAGGTGCGACCTCTTATTTACGGTACCCCCAATATACAACAAGATTTAGCAGTGGTGTTGGTCTCAGTAGGAGCAAGTATAAGCAGGAGCCTTTCTGCACACCAGTCCTTGATAGTAACTATAAACACGGAGCACTATCCCTGCTTGAAGGAGACACTGTCTGAGAAAACACGCTGCTAATTTCAAAAATTGCAGTTACTTAGAAGAGACTGAGCTGAAAAGTAAAATCACTGAATAGAATTGTTCTGTTCTAACGCAAACCAGGACAGCCTCAAAGATCTTACGGAAAGTTTTAATGTTCTAATGGAGATGGCTCCTTCTCCCCAGGGTAAAAGCCACTCCTGGCCAGAGGTGATTTCTTCTGTAGTGAGTAGTATGTGTGATGTACTACATGGACCCAATGTGTTTGCACGGTTGATAGATCACTTTTATCTTTCTTTCTTTTTTACTTTGAGGCTTACTCAATTGTAAAATTCCTCCAATTTAGAGTTCTTATGAGAAAAAAAAAAAAGTAGATTAAAAATTCTAAATATTTAAATGGTATATTTTCATATTTACTTGATTTTTTAATATCTTTTTTTTGAAATCATCTATTTCAAAGTATCTCTGTACAACAAAATAATTTGTAATATGTTTTAATGTACAATGAGTTCTGCCTTAAGTAACAAACACTTGATTTTTTTCATTTGCTGCCTTTTGAATTTAAGTGTTCTGTGGGTTTGCAGAGGATATTACATGTAGCTTTACAGTTCTGCAAATCGTGCTGTGATTTCTGTGTCTCTTGTAAGCTCTTGTTCAATAACTGAGAATCATTTTTCTCTCAGAGAAAAGCTTCTGGTTTCAAGTGACAAGAAGTTATTCAGCAGCTCTGCTTACATTTTCAAATTTGTTAACTGCATAGACTCAGATCTGCAAAAGGGTGCTGAGAAGCAAGCCAAACAGATCTCCCAGTAGCTTTTGTACGTTCTGTCAGGTAGTTAAACCAAGATCTGATAAGTATGGCAATCTAGGTAGGTGACTATGCCTTAAAAGTGTGGTTTTCATGATTTTACTGAATTGCTGACTAGAGTGATTTACTTTAAGTAAGTAACTTCTCTGTTCTCCAGAAAACCTGCGGGGGGAAAAAAAAAAAAAAAAAGCAGAGCTTTCCTGTCTGTTGTCAAGTGCTTCTCATCATTTGACGTAAGTACACAGTGACATTATTTGTAGATCAAGCATTTATTCACTTATAAATGTAAGGGGGTTTTGCACATGAAAAATGCCCGTATATTTATTTCAGTCACATAATTGCACTTCTTCCGGTAGCACATGCCTCTTTCTCATTGCTATAATTATTTATGTGAGCTGTGTGATCTTGTCTGTGTCCACATGCAGAACAGTCACAGGTTCTGAAGGGCTCTCGGGTGACAGAATATGCGGCAAAGGAAATTGTCTCCCTTTAAGACAATCATACGAGTTTTCTGTAACATGCTGCATTAACTGTTTCACAAAAGAGCAGCCACCCTTGTCATCAATTGAACTATACAATTTCAGTGTGCTATACATGAAAGTACGTGCCTTGATGGCCTATGAGTTTCCTAATCTATCCAGAAATGTGGGACGCTGGCACTAATACCAGCAGCATTAACGAAAGTGTCATTAAGACTGTGTTTATTTCAAACCTGCCCTCGTTTTTCTCTACAAATACATGAGAATTCTTTCATTTACCATCTAAGATGTAAACCAAAAGAGCAAGTTATGTCTTGTGTGAGACCTTTTTTTTCAGTATCAATATCTTTAGTTTCTCTGAAGATCTGTGACAAAGAATAGAAAATATTCCTCTCTTTGGGATTCTGTCTGCCTTTCCCCCATGCCTTGCACTCTATGCCTTTACAAGCAGAATTGTGTACTCCTTCAGTGCGAAGAATATTGGCTATTAGTCGCGACTAATGAAACTTTTTTGCTCTGACTATAGGAAAGTGTCATTGCTGACCGAATGAGTCCACAAATTTGGAAGTCCTCCTAGGATCAAGCTTTCTAATATTTTATCCCTATCTTTACACAAGGCCAGCTACATTTGAAGAACCATCATGTTTCCCTAAAACAATGTAAACTAGCCAGCTGCTCCAGTACAGAGATGTGATTTGCGGTGTGTAAAATGGAAAGTTGTTAAAGCCAAAGAAATCTTGGACATCAAATATGAAATGCATGTGAACTTATTGATGTGGGGTTTGGTAAGTATAGGAAATGGGAAATGTGCTCCCTTTTTTTCAGAAACATAGAGTACACCTGAGGAGGACATATTAATGGGGAGCCTGCAAAAGCAGCAGAGTGAAGGCACCCAAAAGACAAACAACAAGGATGGGGAATAGCATGGTGCTGAGTGTCTGAAGGTAAGGGGATAGCACAAAAAGAAAATGCAAAAGCAGCCCGTGGCTCACCACTGTGACAGTTTCATATCTAATGGTTCTCCAGAAAGGCTAACAGGATTCCTAGCACCCACACACTTCTTCTGCATCGCCTGCTTGCGCAACTTAGCCCTCCTTACTGCCACTGCGCCCTGGCCACAGCCCTCCAGAAATCCTTGCTTTGACACCCTAGCAAAGCATCCCTTCCCTGTCTCTTAACCTGTGAAACATTTTCCAGACTGTGTCTCTCAGTGTAAGAACCATCAGGTAGGTGGTATGAGAGATGCTGGAACATAGAGTGGAAAAACAGGGAGCATGTAGAGTTCCCCTGTCTGCTATAAAGGAACAGCTTATTCGAAACAGTGTAGTTGTATTAGCAAGTTATTTGCCCTCATTTTGTTTTGAACTAGCTCAAGAATCTCCCTGTGCTGCTTCGCTGTAATATCTGGGCGTACTGTGCCTAATCCCTCAACTGAGCATAGGGTGCTCTCTCAGGGTGCTGTCTACGTGCTCTGCAATAGTGATGATTAACCCAATCCTTGTATTATCAAGTGGTTCTTGCTTGTTATCTTAGCTGAGTAAAATGGAAGAGAGGCAACAGCAAATTGTTAGAATTTGTACAGCTCTCTTCTAGGCATAGAACGTACTTGACGTGTCTGTTAACAGCAGTGTTCAAACCCACGTGATATTGGGCTAGTCCAGTATTTAGCACGTGGATAAAAATAGCAAAGGTGAAAAGGAAAGATGAAATTTTGTCTGAAGCAAAGCTGTCCCTTTAATCACCTGAAATTATATACCTAGAAAATATTTTGAACAATAAAAGGCTCAGATCTGAGAGCTGTGTAAATGTTATTTGTAAAGAAAAATATTTATAAACATTGTAGTTTTAAAAGTGTGAATGTATTTAAATAAAAGATATGCACTTAATAGTCTCAATGCCGTTAAAGTTTGCCATGTAAGAATAAATATCCAGTTGCTATGTGTCAAGCACATAAATGAGGATTGTCATGCATGTGAAAAAGCTCCATTGTTCTTCTGTTTCTGAAGTAAACGACAAAAATCACAGAGTAATTTGCATAACTTGGAGATTAGAAATGTATCCCTTTGTCCTTATTAATATATTTGCCCTTCTTAATTATAAAGATTTGAATCTTATTTTAAAATAATTTCCTACAAAATATTCTTGAGAATGGAAGTTGCATGTTAATTCTAAATGGATTATTTGACTAACCTTACAACTGCGATAAATTGCTTCTATTTGATAATAGCCATTTTTTAAAAAAGGATTTAGGACATTTGGAAAAAAAAAAAAAAAAGACACCTACATAGGAAAAGGATTCTCACCATAAATTTAGTTTTTTGTATTTATCATAGACCTTTAGCCACAGAAGTTACGTTTCTGTTATGTCACAATTTCCAGTATATTAAAAAAGTACAAAATATAGGATTTCACATAAGCTTTTGCCTATGTTTGTGAAACTTTTAATTTAACTTCAATGTCAGGTTTTTTCTGTATATCAGTGTGTAACACAAGAATCTTGACTAATTCAAGAATCACAGGATTATTTGGGTAGGAGGGTGTATGGATTGTTCATAAGCAAGTTTCTGTAACATCTTGTGCATGCAGGCGATTCACAGGGGTTGTGCAGGCGACTCAGCCTTGGATTGCCTATCTATGGCCTTACCTATGCAGAGATGACACATGGGGAGTTGTGTAGACAGCTCAGCCCTGAGTTGTTCATACACCTCAGGCCAAACAGGGCAATGCTGCACCTTACAAAGAACTGAAACCTGAGCTGAGCTTTGAAACTCCTCAACAAATGGTATGGCCTGAGTCTCAATTCAAACCACTATTTGGCTTCCTGAGAAAGTAAGATAAAGAGAGCTCGGAGGGCTTCAGTGCTGGTTTCAGCCGACAACTTTTGTGTACCCAACCAGAATAATCCAACCAAGCATAGTTTTGCCACAACCACTTGGAGGGTTTCAGCCAAAAACCATATAATCAGTTATGCATACCATGGGATAAAAGTCCTAAGTTTTAGCTTAGAAAGGGGGGAGTCCCAACGCTCAGCTGTATGGACATCCTTCCCCCTTCATCAGAACATCGGCCAAGGTGACTTTTTCAAGCTTTGAGAGCCCTTACCTGGAGGGGTAAGTGAATATTTAGCATGTTGTAAGTTTGTAAATGTGGCTGATGAACTAACACACATGTAATATTTAGCATGCTTTCCAGTTTGTTATGCTTCCTTTTAGACTGTAACAGTGCATTCTTCCATTGTATCCATAAAAACCCGCATTAGTGGCATACTAGATTTCCAATAAATTGTTTGCTTGAGCCTCACAGTCAAACCTGTGAGTGAGGTTCAAATAAACTATTTTCTTAAACCTTGCAGTCTAGTTTCTTTTCGCCACAGAGGGAACCTCTGGAGATCATCTAGTCCAATCCCCATCTCAGGGCAGGGGCAGCTACAGCAGGTCGCCCAGGTCTATGTCCAGTCATAGACATCTAATCCAATCCCCCTGCAATGTGCAGGGACATCTTCAGCTACATCAGGTTGCTCAGAACCCCATCCAACTTGACCTTGAATGTTTCCAGGGATAGGGTGTCTAGCACCTCTCTGGGCAACCTGTTCCTGTGTTTCATCACCCACAGCATAAAAAAATTTCTTCTTTATATCTAATCTGAATCTGCCGTATTTTAGTTTAAAATCATTGTTGATCGCAACAGGCCCTGCTAAAAGGTCTGTCCCCATCTTTCTTATAAGCCCCCTTCAAGGACTGAAATGGTGTGATAAGTTCTTCCCGGAGCCTCCTCTACTCCAAGCTGAACAACCACAACTCTAGGCCTTTCTTCATAGAAGAGGTGTTCATCCCTCTGATCATTTTTGTGGCCCTCCTCTGGACCATGTACTTCTATGCTGAGGGCTCCAGAGCTGGACACAGTACTCCAGGTAGGAGTGAAGAAGAGGAGGAGGATCACCTCCCTCAGTTACATTTCTTTTTGATTCAGCCCAGGGTATAGTTGGCCTTCTAGGCTACTAGTGTAGTTTGTCAGCTCATGTCCAGCTTTTCATCCACCAGTACCCCCAAGTCTTTGTCTGCAGGGCTGCTCTCAATCCCATCATCCCCCTTGATTGGATTGTAAGGATTGCCCTGACCCAGGTGCAGGACCTTGCACTTGACCTTGTTGAACCTCATGAGGTTCACATGGGACTGATTTTCAAGCTTGAGTCACAATGATGTCTCAAAATTCTGGTGTCTCCTACCAGGGTAGGAGATAGATACATCATTTGCCTCCTGTCAGGGAGAGCTTGTTGCACATGTAGAGTGCTCCAGTAAATGGAAGGCAGTTGTAAGAAACCTAACCAAACATGAAATGCAGGCTAGAAATAAAAATGAGTCACTACTAAATTTGTCATTCTTAGGGAAAAAAAAAAAAATCAAGTGCACAACATTTATAAGCAGCAATTTTATTCAGAGTCCTCAAGGTACAGTAGTACTATCGAAAGTGCCTAAAATCAGCAAGCTGCACTGCTTTGAAAAGGCGGAAAAAGCCAGTGAACATCTGCCTGAGATCTATTATCAACATAATCCTAACATTGTTTTTGTCCCCTCATTCAATTATCTGCAGGCTCCATCTTCTTAGCAGTATCCCTTTATCTTTGGTCTCCATAGGCTTTTCCATCTTCGGGTGACAAAAAAAAGACCTGGTTTAAATGCCACCACTCAACAATAAGAAAAGAACTAAGAGTGGGTGCTATCTATATATCCTCTGAATTTCAATGTAGCTGAACACTTAGAAATTATCAGGAATAACTATGGGAATTGAGAGATTAGTAGTAATCTAATTTATTTGATTTTGTGGTCTTACCCAAGATTTACAGAGACAGCTATATGCCAGTACACAGCTTTTCGCTGTTTTGTAAAAGTATTTACTTTGTTTTTACAGGTAGTGTTTACTTGGTGTGTACATTGGGGGGTTGTGTCTGATAAATCTTCATATTTTTCTTTAAAATAATCCTTCCTTCACAAAAGAAGGTACTTATGATCTAGTGGTGTCTACGATCAAATTTTAATCTAGTTAGTTTTGTTTATTCAGCTATTATAGTTTATCAAAATGAGATCATGAGTAGAGGAATTATTATGAAGGAAGGGAATCTAGCTTTTAGAAACTGCTATTGCATATGTTCTACTTGCTATTAAGACTTTTTAGTAGATTTGGCATCTTCCTGGACTTGAGAAACACAAACATGAATCAAACGGTATAAGAAATAATATGCCTATTTGAAGGAGATAAGAAAAATGTAGTAGCCTTAATTAATTCCTAAAGAACAACAATAACAATTTATAGTCTTTTTCCTTGAGAGTCTGATTGGGGTATAAAATGTTCCTGAGGGAGTGGTGTGGGTGTAAAATGCTCCTCTTCCTGCAATTATTTGCATTCACAGTTTGAAATTTTTAGGGATTGCTGAGTAGCACTGATTCAGAATGAGCTGGTACGGTGGCCCCTGTGGTTTGTGTTAACTGACTGCCTCTTTGCTACCTGTGCCTCGTGCTGCCCGGTGCTTGCTAGCCATGCTTGCCTGGTGCTGCCAAGGCTACCTGCTGGCACCCTGTACTTGCCACTTTTTCTTCACCGGCTGCCCTCAGCCAACCTTATCTTGCTCTGCCAGCTGCTCCTCTGCCTGTCCTCTCCACCCTTCCTAAGCCCTTCAGCTGTGGCCTTCAGCTGTGCCCAGCACCACTGCCCCTAGTCCTGCTTTTCCTACAGATACGCCCCGAGCTGCTCCTCTACCCATGAGACTCCAAAGGCCCTTTATCTACATAAAAAATAATTTCTTTCCATGACAACTTGTGTCCAGGGCAATGACATTTGAACATACATGAGGAGGCGAAACATTTGTGTGATCATCAATGGGATTCACGTCTGGGCTGAGACTGATTGTAGAGATTACTGGATTTAGAGCAGAGCTTTCTTTTTTTTAAATCCTTTACATATTTTTTCTGTTATAATCTGTTATATATAGGTGCATAAAACAGCCAAGCTATTTCTACAAGCTGGGAAATAAAAAAAAAAAGTATATTTCAGGTGTTTAGGAGGCTGTTGGATACAGTGATGGCAGAAGCCACATACTTATAAAGATGCATAAGGTGAAATGAGATAAATGTTAAAAAAGGTCAATGAACAACAATATGAGTCTTGGGTCTTTCACTTCCAGACTTTGATTTTCACAATTTTTCTTTGGTAAGGTCATTGGATACATTTACCCTGTATTTGCATTCCTAGTGATGTTGAAGGGTTTTGTTGACTGATCTTGTTTTTCTGAGGAAAGAAAATTTCTTTCTGGTCTTTCAGGAAAGCAAATCCTGGTTAATGGTATCTGCCAAGTCTTAAAGTTTTTACATTATTGGCAAAATGCTGTATGGCTTAAGATATGAAACATTTTTATTTGAACTCTTTTCCTTTGCTGGATTCTGTCACTCATCACTCCTCACTGTATCACTGTTTTGTCTGATACATAACAGCATTGCTTTCTTTGACAAAGGAAAAGAAATCGAAAGCTGAGGAAAAAAACCAGCATATATGTCACATCCCTGAGGCAGAGCTAAAGGGAACCTTTCAGAAGCAAGTTGGTCACACTTAATTATTCTGGGTCCTTCAAGATAAAATCCATCATATTGTTATGTTCTGAGGTTATCAATGTCTATTTGTTGAGTGCACATGAAAAGGGAACTTTTGGATATAGCATCAAAGGACAGAGGTTTAAGAATATCCCGATCAATGCACTGAGGTTGTTTGATGGGAAATCCAGGGAAAACATCAGCAGTACAATTGATGGAGCCCATACAGTGACTGGTGAGACAAATTGTTCTGCTGGCAAAAGAGAAGTTTGGGTCAGAAAGGTCTACCTCAGACATTTCTTCTTACGGTATTTCAATTTCAGCTTTACTAGCTACTTGGCAACTTGAATTCCCTTTGTGCTGTTGTAAAATAGTTCAAAATGAAGATCTGGAATCACAGGCAAATCTGAGCAATTATGTAAAGTATTAAAAACTTGCAGTTTCATATCCTGTTGTAGCATATTAAGGTCAAATGGTTTTCATGAAGACAAACGGTCATCCCCTAAGACATGTGAGAAAGCCTTGCGTACTGGCCATGGGTAGGTGCCACAATTTCCAGCTCTAGATGACATCTCTAAATACTGTGTGCTGTAATGCATTGCTTGGGTGAATTCCAGTTGGAAATGATTGAAGTCCGCTGAAAGTATTTACAATATAATTGCAAATAGAATTTGTACTTTGTGGTAAATACTTTGTATGCGCTTCCTGGCTGCTATCTCCCCTGTCTCACTGTATCAGATACAAATTACAGGAGGACAGAGACCTGTTCTCCCACATCACAGGATGACTACATGGGTCTTTCTCTCTCCTTGTATCTGTAGGTGAAAATCTTTTTTATCTTCTGAGTTGTGTTTTGTTACCTTTCCTTTGCCACAAGGGAAACAAGGAGAAAACAGAAGAGATTGCACCTGACTGGTCCTCCTCCAAATGGGATCCTCTACACTGTTAGTATTTAAGCAAGGTAAATTGGTTTAGATTTCCTTTCTACATATTCAGGGACTTTCATACTTTTCTTTACATATGTTTATTGGCGCTTTTGTTACTTTTTTTCCCTCTGGCTTTGGTATTTGCATTATTCATTTTCCTGCTTCCCTCTCAGCCTAACTTCATGCCAAATCCCGTGTCATTCACAGCATACCAAATAATCCTTTTCTGAAACAGGTCAGAAGGCTGTGATGACCTTCTGTTCCTCCTGCTCACTGTTATCATAGGTTATATCAAAAATTACCGGATATTTCATGCCTAGACACAACAGCAGTTAGAGGGTTATCTTATTACAGAATCACAGAATTGCTGAGGCTGGA
>VWZK01003709.1:71447-316835 GCA_013396935.1 Baryphthengus martii | reverse complement strand
ATATAATTACTATAAAATATTAATTAAATTATTAAAATTTTAAAATTTTGTCTGTAATCTGTGATTTTGTGACTACACAGTGAACTTGTTTACATGAGTGACTGCTGCTGTCTTTTTTTTTCCTCTTGCAAATGATGATTCATTTAACTTGAGCAAAAAAAAAAGAAAAAATCAATTTTGGGGAAATGAGGTGGCTGGAAGAAAATAATAAATATCTGTTAACTTTTAATTTATCAAAAGTTTATAGAGGATGGCCCCTGTTAATCCACTGCATTTTCCAAAGCCTTAGTGGTTAGCATTTGCAGTCAAGTCTAGGAGTCTATACTCAATTGTAGACTTTTCTGTGCTTTAAAATGGAAACATTATGCTTGGAATTTTAGCATAATATTATATCTAAACCAGATGTAGAATTTCATTATTCTGTTTGCTGCTTTCAGCCTAGCACTTCACCGTGTTTGCTCAGGTCTTGCGTCTCCTGCTCCTAAGATTTACTTTTTTACAAATGCCTTGATATCTTGCAGTGCAGTGAGAAGCATGTTTCCTTGAAACAATTTTAAACCTAATTTGTGCTTATATTTTTAATTATATCAGTCATTCACATACACACTTAGTTTCATGATCATATTGGCAAACTTTCTTAGGAAACATGCAGTGCATTCCTTCCATTACACAAAACTGGGCTGGTTTTGCTAGAAGTTGAAAATCCCTTCTAATAGTTGACAAAATGAAACATTTAAAACCGCCACCGGTTTCCAGACAACTTGGGAAACTTTTGCAGTAACTTAGTTCCCTAGACAGCCATTTTCTGATCTAAACCCAGAGGTTTTCGGGGTCTTTCTTTACCTGAAAATACATTCTAAAAGCAAGCTTAATACCCTGCAAAAGACCAAATGTGCAAACTAATGTGTATTGAGTATCAGAAAACCTGACCTTCATTGAGTTCTTTTTCTAACAGCGTGAATTAAGAGGGGATCGTCAGATTGCTGTTCTTGTGTACCAGAGTAGGATTATAATAACGGCAGCGAGAAAGTCACCAGAGTAACAAAATCAATAGGAAATAATCCTGTCGCTAAGCCGGTGCAGCCCGTGTGTAGGGCAGGCTTTAAGCACCGGGTTTATATTTGATCAAGGAGTATCGGTCTGCTGGCCCCAGCTCTTCTGCTGCTTTTAATTAAAACAGAAACCTGTCACTTGTCTGAAATTCTTCGGTAAAGATATCCTTAAAATGCTGCAGCGATTTCCACACGGGCCTGAAAAATGTCATTGGATCTTTCGGCGGGAAGAGCGGTCTGGAAATGTTAAATATTGTACCTGTCTGATGCTTTGATTTGGGGCTTCTGCTTCTTTCCTTGATAATTGTGAGGCAAGTCACTTTCATAAAAGAAACATGAAAATTAAACTTTGGCAGCCAAAAGATGAAATCCAGCTTAAACTTCCCCTTCTCTTCAGATGAGAAAAACTTGAAAGCCTTTCGTAGAAGAAAAGGTCAAATGTGTGTTGAACAGGTATTAAAGAAGTTGCCCTTGGGTTCAACTTAATTTCAATCTGTTGTGAGAGAGGAAAAATTCCCTAAACCTAAACTCAGCTTTTTGGAAGATCAGCTCTTACGGAAAAAAAAGACCAAAGCATTAAAGTTCCTGAAATGAATTTCTTTCTTTTTTTTTCCTGACAATCACTGGAATAAAAAGCTTTATTTTTTTTGAGGATCTTTATCAAACCTTCCCAGAACCAATTTTCAGATGTCTTCTAATCTTCTGAGAACTTTGGAAATACCACTTTCTACCTCCGTAGTATGTGCTTTAGCAGTAAGAAGCAGCTACTGTTTTCACAGTGCATGCTACTGGGAAAAGTTGGGTTTACTGGTAAGTGCAACGGAATTTGCATGTATCTGGTACATGCATCAGAATGGGGGAGATGGATCTTTGAAATGTACTGAATTAGGAAATTATCCATCAGATTTTTCAACCCCGTGACGCACCTTAGGGCTGTGCAGAAACACACACGGCTCCTACAAGGATTAAACATAATTCTGGTGGGTTTTTTGTAAATGTCAAAGCAGGCACCTGCCAAAGAGATTCCCAGAAGGCAACTGTGCGAGCGACAGGACTCTTTGGACAGGGAGACAAAGGGAAAAACCAGGTGTGGTTCACAGAGATGCTCATGAAGCAGAGCTCATGGGCAATTTCCAGCTGTGCTGTTGTACATTATTTTATTTTTTTTTTGGAGCTCTTTTTTTAAAGAGTTCAGCTGTGGTGCCTGATGATGATGGCAGAAGCTGTGCCTCTAAGTATTAGAAAACTTGTGCAGTTTAGGTACTTTCCAGATACTTCAGGCTCTACCTGATGATGGGCTTGAGTGGAGCTTGAGATTTTGGTATATGTGCTTTTCCAAAGTGCTTTAGGGGATGTTGGGTTGTCACTAAACCACGCATTCATTGATACCTTCATCATTAGGAAAAAATTCTTCCCCATGAGGGTGGGGAGCCACTGGAACAGGTTGCCCAGAGAGGTGGTGGAAGCCCCATCCCTGGAAGGTTTTAAGACCAGGCCAGATGCCCTCTATGATACTTAACTTTTGATTCAAACAAATCTGTGTTTATGTAAAAAATTCTCTTGTGAGTTAATATAATATAGGTAGATAGATTTTAAATGCTGTTGGTTAAGAAGAAAAATATGCATGGGCTGCCACCCAACTTGCTCCTGTCTGCGTAGCACTGTCAATACCCAACCAAAGTGTGAACTGGAGAAGCTCTTGCATAAAGAGCTTATTTTGAAGGTGGTTCCTTGCTATGCTAAGGACAAAATTATTCAGGACTGTTTAATTTAGCTCAATCATCTTTGAGTTCTGCAGAAGCCAGCTTTATTACAGTACTAATGTAATGAAATTAAGATTCTGGGGTTTGGGACGTCGCGCGCTGTTGCTAAGCCCTGCTGTTAATAAACCCGAAGATACGTTAGAAGCTGCTAACAGAGAAGTGGGAGATACGGGTATAGTCCTGAAATAGCATCACAGATGGCACTATAAAATGAGTGCAGACTGAGCATCCTTTGGGACTGCCAAAGCTTTGTGTCTTTTTGAGATTACTTAATTCTATTACAATGAGGCCTGTCTTCCCCGGATTATGGTAATGAACAGATCAGAAGATCCACCGTTAAAACATAACCACCAAACAGAGCGGTAGGGTTGGTTTTTTTTTTCAACTGAGAAATAATTAGCTTTGTTTTACAGCCTGAGAGATTTGAGGTTTTGAGTTGGCGTGATTTATTTGAAATACCATCGAGCAATACTTTAGTTCTCCTGGTGATGCTGGAGAGAATTTTGAAGCCCCATCAGAAAGTGAAGGGGTCTTGAACTCCATGACCTCCTCTCTCAGATAAATAATGTCTTTACAGCGTGGTCATAGTCACGTTTACCAATTTCTGCGTGTTTTATCTTCTCTTGCTGAAGTGATCTTTCGGCTGTGGTTTCCCTCTTAAATGCAATGCGTAGTGCAGAGCGAGATAAACGCTTGTCCGGCGTTGGGCCTCACGTTAATCTGGTTGCTGCTGCCTTTGTGATTGCTTTGCTCACTCTGCTCTTCCTGCCCTTATAGCATATCACAAATTTCAGTTCCTCACCTCAGCGTAAAGCGCTGTGAGAAAGAGGATGCTTTTGGTTTTGCGAAAGCGAGTAAAATGGTTATTTTCGTGCCGTATCGCAGCGAACGGCAGATTGGAAGGGTCTGCTCTCAGGGTAGAACTGGGACAGCTATAATTACTTGCACGTCATATCTGGTTTTCCCTTGTCCTGAAATTTCTGCACATTTTTGTTTTCTTCTGATTGCTAAATAGAGCGGAGTAGAAAGGAGCTTTCCTTTTTAGAAAAGCGTATTGGAATGGATGAATAGTTGTGTACGAGAAAGAGCGTGGATTTATTTGGGGACTGGACAAATACTGCATGTGGTGTCGAGATGGCAGAACAGAGAAATACACCTCAAATCTGTGAGTTGTGCTTTGTGGAATCAGTTCTTTGTGCCTGGAACTTTATTTGAGCAAGAGCCTGTCTGCAGCATTCACTGGCTTTATGGCTGTGTAAGTCCTTCAAGGGTAGACAAAGTCTGCACGATGTCAAGTGGGAAAAAAAAATCAACATTTTTAAGAGGTTTTTTTACTTTATGAAAAAAAAAAATATCAAGCCTGACTTAAAAAAAACCAAAAATCTGTGTAGAAGAATGCTGGGATGCCTTTTTGTGCTTTTCCTTACGCAGACTTTTATCTATCTGTACATGAGCATCACATGAAAGGCAGCTCGAGGGTCATTTCGGATGGCTGAGGTGTAGGAAATGTGGTAACAAGAAGGCCGGATTGTAGGGAAAGTGTTTAGGGAAGGACTGATATCTTAGAGAAGACTTGGGAACTTGCCTATCTAGGGCAGATTTTTAAAATCACGAATTTGGCATGTTGACAACAGTGGATAGACACATTTGCCTCCAGTGACTTTGCAGCAGATTTTTATATTTTGTCCCTCTTAAAAAGCCCAGTATAACTGGGAGGCCTTGCATGAGGAACTGGTACAAAACCAGAAGCATTTCAGGCTGTTTTGAAACAGTTTCAAGACTATGAAATGAATCCTTTCATACCTGTGCATCCATGTATATCATTTGTTTTGAAAGAAAAAGGAATTGGGTGTGTTTTGCCTTGTATCATTAATTTCATGTTTTGGACCAGCACTTTTCTGCATGTCTTAAATTGAAATCTCAGCTCCTAGATGGGGGCAAAGCTGAACAAAATGCAGCGTGCTATAACGATTTAGCAATCCTTATGTGCAACATAGATGGATATTTTAATTTTTTTATTTTTTTTTTCCCCCCTCTGAACTGGTTATCGGTGTTCCTGACACTGCAACCTGGAAGGCTCTATTTTGAGTTTGTCTACTTGAGATACTAATTGTGTGGAATTGCAAAATATCATCCTGTTCTGCAGCAATGAGGAGGTTGGGTATTTTCGAGCAGCTAGAGTAGGATTCAGAAGGTCACTGTAATGTGCTCTTGGCATGTCAAGAGATTTTTTTTTTTTTTTGGGTGGCAGTCTGAGATGGTAACTATACTTTACTGTTCAAAAAGCCTCCAGAGGATTTTTTTGAAAAGACAGATTTGGAGCTCGGGTGAGGTACCTTGTAGTCATTGTATGAGTGTGCTGATTGATGTGCTTTCCTGGCTTGGCCAGCACTGCTAATTAGACAGACTTGTACCAACACTAACCAAGTTCTGTCTTTGAAATGGCAAGTTCCTCAGCTTCTACATTTTTATTTATTTTTTTGTCTCTGTCAGTCGATGTGCAATCCTGGACTGTAAGTCACCGTCACTGATTCTGTAGAGCTGGCAAATGTACATTTGATAGAATAAAAATCTTGTTCTAAAGCAAGTAAAATGCTTCTTTTCAAAGACAGATTCGTTTTTTTGCATAGTTCATAAACATCTCTCTTTAGAGATTAAGCATTGTGTAACAAACATTAGAATCTGATTAGTAATTTTACTTATTTAAAATGAGATTTAATTTGTCTTTTAAGACACCACAATTATTGCTAATGACTTTGTGTCTTGTGAGGTCACTATATTACAGGGTTTTTCAGGCTCTCTTGCCCCTCTGGTCATATCGTCCTGTTCGAGCTGCCAATTTCTACCGCTACTCGTTATTAAATTTGTTTTGTACTTCTATTCTCTGTGCTTATCACAGAACTCTTCACCGCAACCCCCCATCTCTTCCCTCCCGCTTCAAAGCGAGGATTCCTTCTCAGAAATCTTTCTGCAAGGATATCTGGGCTCTGGGTTTCTTTTTAACCTGGTACTAACCTCTGTGCTTTCTTTCCGATCGGCGCAGAAAGCTGCAGAGCTGGAGCTGTGTATTGACACGGGCACCACTGCTCTCCCTTTGAGAGTCAGGGATGTTTCACGTTCCGTCTTTTGTCTTTTTTTTAAAGCTTGGCTTTTGGAAACTCCTTGAATGACTAACTTGTATCTACTGGGTCCTATCTTCCTGGGCAAGTACGTTCTAAACCGTTCCAAGGCAATAGAGAATGAGCCAACAGTTGCTACCTATTTTTGAGGGCATAGGACAAGTTCATTGCAGTATACCAAGAAGAAAACCTAGCCTGATTTTTCTGCATGGATGGGATGTTGCTGAAGACAAGAGTCTGTTCTGCTTGCCAGGTGTATTGATCCTCTTTGAGACAGGTTTGAGGTTTATTCCCTGTCTCCCTGCAGCAGGCACCGAAGGGAGTTCTGTAAGAGGATAAGGGTCGAAAAGCTGGATTCACCCAACTTTGTTGCCGTTTCCTCTGCTGTTCCACAACTCTACCTCCAGCAGGGTTCATGAGCTGGGGAAGCTTGTGTCAAGCAGGAATGGTAATGAGACTAATGGGAGGCAAGAATGCAAGAGGGTTTTTTCCCCTTTGTTGTTTTGTTTTTTTCATCTCTGGGGTGAAGCTTGAGGTTTTTCTGTGCTGTCTCTTGACATAACGCTCAATAATTCCCTTGACACTTTCTCAGCTGAACAATATTTCTCACTGATACTTCCTCTTGTTTATGAATATGTTGCTGCAACTGTGCTCGAAACCAAACTGCCCTGCTAGCTTCAACATTTTGATATTTTCATTTGTTTTAAACAGCCACTGTGGAATGTTACAATCCCCGAATGAACGAATGGAGCTACGTCGCAAAAATGAATGAACCCCACTATGGTCACGCTGGAACCGTGTATGGGGGATTAATGTATATTTCAGGTAAATAATTCCTACGATCACATCATCTCTATGCAACAATTACTTGCCTAACTTTTCCTGTTTCAGTGGGAGACAATAAAAATTAGCCTCTGGTTGCAGTAGGTTCGCTGTGGTGTAAGCACTGATGCAGTTTCTTACGAAGCCAGTCAAATAGCTTATGTACTGCGGAGTCTGGGAAGATTATTTTAGATAATATTATGCATTTATATCGTAAAGGACAGCTCTGAATTCCAAAGCAGTTATTCACTCAATCAGAATACATTTTTTCTGTGCCATCACCACATATATGCACTTATATAGTAATAACCATTCAAAACATCCCCTTTGAATTTTGGAAAGCATTGGAAATTTTAATACTTTAAAGAAGATTAAAGGAGAACATCTACCTTCATCGAGCTAATGGAAAGGGATGTTTTCATTTTACTCACAATATATGAATGATGACTCTACTTTCACTGGCCTTTGATTTGTAATCTGCTCTAGTCTTGTATGTCACTGAGGTTATAGTTTCATTCCATTTTATTTTTTTTTCTTCCAGATGGGACAGCAGGTTTTCTGAAAACCTAGTATTTCTGCTCAGTTTTTAACAAAGACTCAATCTGTCTGTCGGTGATCTCTACAGAGATCACAGACCTATGTATCTTCTCCTACTGCCATCCTAAGGGTTGCCCTCTAAACAACGAAGCTGAAACTCAGGGTGGAAGGTGGGCCAAGGTTGCTTAGCTGTCAAGAACTGGTGGGAAATGCACTGGAGGAGGTTGATCCTCGGGGTATTTTGAATCAGGGTGTCTTGTGCCAGTAGACTGGGAGAGATTTGTTCTAAAATTGACCATAGGTACAGCTGCTTGTTTTGCTATGAGCAACTCCATTAAGCTAGCTTCTAATTCTTGTGCTGCGATTTCTGCCTTTTTAATTTTTTTTCTTCCCCCTTTTACTTGCTTTACTGCAAGTGGCACATGTGTATACCCCCTGCTGTGGTTTTTTTCATGTAGGTGGTGTTCCTTTTCCACAGATTTTTTTTTTTTCCTCTTGTCCTCTCAGATATCCCCCCGAGTCTAGACAGGTTTGGGTTGAGAACGTGAAGATCGGTTCCTTTGTCGTTAAAGCCTCTTCTCTCTGACAGGCTCCAAAGCGCTGTCATTGAGTCTCAGGGCTGGAAAGTCCTCCTATTTTTTTTTTTTCCATATTAAATTCTTAGTGTCCAAATGACCGACGTACTTTGTTGCCTAACTCCTGTAGACACCGTGCCACCTCTGCCTGCTGCTAATCCAAGCGTGAGAATTCAGTGTTGAACGCTTAGCCCAGCAGGAGGTTTTTCAGTAGCAGTGGGTTCTCTGCCTGGCTTTTTTAGCACCTCAAATAGAGTTGCATTACGGTCTTCAACCCCGTAGCTAATTAGCCCACGGTGTCTGAACCTGGAGCGACAGCTTTCTGAGCTCCCTAGTGACCTTGTGGAAGGGCGGGATGTTTCATCCGCCGGTGGGAGATCGTCCCGTGATTTCCCCTGAAGTGTCTCCAACTGTTTTCTTGGGGATGAGAAACAAAACGAGCTCACTGAAGAAATATAAACAGAGACAGAATTTTGCCAGAATAAAGCATAGGTACAATTTTTTTTGCTCTTTTAATCTGCCGGTATCATCTCGTGTTGTGAAGTGCCGTATGAGACACGGCTTCTTTCCAGAATGAGATTTAAAGGTACAAGGTCCATCAAAAGCATCATTTGAAATGGAGCACCTGTGTAATAGCCAGCTAAGATAAAGCGAAGAACGTTTTAGGAAGATGGAATTCATTCACTTAAAGATACCTCTTTATTTTTGTTGCTATTTAATGCTTATTGGGATGAGCACGTCTCTAACATGTGTTTTATTTCTCCAGGGGGAATTACCCACGATACTTTCCAAAAGGAACTTATGTGTTTTGACCCTGACACGGACAAATGGACTCAGAAAGCTCCGATGACGACGGTCAGAGGTCTGCATTGCATGTGTACTGTAGGAGACAAGCTGTACGTTATCGGTGGAAATCACTTTAGAGGAACAAGTGATTATGACGATGTTCTAAGCTGTGAATATTACTCACCGACTCTAGACCAGTGGACTCCGATTGCTGCCATGTTACGTGGGCAAAGTGATGTTGGGGTTGCTGTCTTTGAAAATAAAATCTATGTTGTTGGAGGATATTCTTGGAATAATCGGTGTATGGTGGAAATAGTTCAGAAATACGACCCGGAAAAAGATGAGTGGCATAAAGTGTTTGACCTTCCAGAATCGCTCGGTGGCATTCGAGCCTGCACTCTGACTGTTTTCCCACCGGAGGACAATACAGGGTCACCATCTAGAGAATCTCCTCTTTCAGCACCTTAGAAACATCCCCTGACTTACGATGTTGTAGTAACACCTTCGCACCGCATCATGGAGTCTGTTCTTTTTTTCTTCGGTAGTTTCTGTTAGGCTCAGCCGACAGCATTTCGTACAATTACTGGAAAACAAAAAATACGTTACCGTTATTCGTGCTGTTCGTTTGGCCTAGGACGTTTTGTCAAGTGGTTAACAAAAATGATGTACTCGCCCGAGCCAAATGTTTAACAAATGAGAGGATATTGTCTATAAAAATGTATGAATTAGGTACGTTATCGATGTTGTGTATTGGGTGTGAGGTATCTCGTAGCTTACATTTGGAAGCCCACTGAGTCAAATTTGATGAATTTGTATGGAATGTGTTCTTCCACTAAATTTCATAGTCGGACTCCTTCTTCTTTCGTTTTTGACTGCCGATGACGAGGGGAGGTAGACCGCATCAATGTGAACCATGACAGAAGGCTGCCAAGGGACCTGAGCTACCTCCCTCTTTTCAGAGAGTATTTTTAACATATCTGTTTACCCACCTGACTTTGTGGGTGCTTTCAGAGCATATGAAGTTTCTTAGACAGAGGGGAGAAATAAAAGAATTAAAAAAATATTAACACTATACAGAAGCAAACCTTGTAGAGGACGGGAGTTTTATACAACGTATATCGCTTTTCCTGAGTCAGTTGAGTGATGTTTCAAACAAAAGATTTAAAAATGTTTTGGGGTTTTTATTAATTTGGTTTGGTTGTTTTTTGTTTTTTTTTTCCAGCAATTGGCTTCCATTTGCATGGGAGCACACACCATTAACAAATGGGAATTCAGTGCAGTTGGTATATTCTGGTGTATGCCTGTACTGAATAGGTAGATAAGGGCTAGAAACATTAACTTAAAGCCACTGAATTTGACCAAATCATTCCATCAGATCAAATTTAATCTACCTTTTTTCTCCTTTGCTGTTGAGACAACTTGCATAATGCATCCTCTGTAGAGGCTCAGTTAATAAGGTTATTTAGCACAAAGTGCAGCTTCAGCGAGAGAGCTGCTTTTGCTCAGTGAACTTGACTACCACATTTTACCTTCTTTTGTTCAATAAAACTTTTAACTGCAGTTCTTCAGTCTAAGCTACCTCATTAATGTATTTGGTTTTCTTCCTCTGCCTCACTGTCTCCAGGATATGCATTACTTCTATCTGTGTGGGTAGATTAATTTGCTAGGAAACCAATGCAGAAGTGAATGGGTATTCGTGACCCACTTGAAAGAAACTCTGTTGGCCTGATGTCTTCATTTTATTGTTAAGGACTGGCAAAAGAACAAACTGGCTTAATTCTGTTTTTTTCCCTTGGAGAACTACTGCTTATGTGCAAACTCACAGCAATCTCTATTCGCTCCGAAATGCGACGCACCGCCGACAAATTGCAGCTCTGAGTGCTGCTAGAAGACCGATCCCATCGTGCTTGGTCTGAGCTTCCCATCATACGTTACAAGTGGGGCAAAGGGTTTAAATCAGCTTATTTTCTTTTGCTACCTGCTACCAGTAACCATGTAAAGCTTAATAGACTTAGGGTGGGAGCAGGCTAGTCGTATTTTGTCCCTGCTCCACGCATCCAGCGGCAGCGTTACTACGGGGGTCATTCTGGAAGGACTGATATTTATTCTTTATGTGGTTTACTGGTCACGATCACTACCAGGCTGTATGTGTAAGCTTCAGGTTTTATAATTCTTTGGTTAAAATCCAAAGCAATTCTTCCTCTTGAAAAAAAAAAATAAAAAAAATCATCTTTCTTCTGCGTGAGGCTGTTAGAGGTGTTAATAGTGGCACCAGTGGAAAGTAGCCAGTCGAGATGAATTGGCTCCTCACCTTAAGAATATTCTTCTAATGCTGTGTAATTAGGTAGGGAAAGGTTGCTCTGTTGTTTATGTCACTTGTTTCAGTCACATGCCACTAATTATTTCTTTTTTTTCCATCTCAGAGACCAGATTTTAGAACCTGCTGGAGTTTAAATCCCCTGAAGTCCATATTCCATTTCTGTTTTATTAAACTGAAAAGTAGTCGAAGTACTTGTGGCTCCTTTTGGATAATATAAATCTCTCCTCCTGTCTGCTGGGGTCGAGGAGATGCACTGTTTAGAAGTGGGTGTCTTGACTGGTATTCTCCATTTGGAACAAGCTGAGGGTAGGTTCTAACCATTAGGAGAAGGCTGGATGTCATAATTTTGTGCCTGAGCCTTGAGAAGAGCCCAGGAGCTGGTATACGGCCACAACGTAGAGGTGATTTTTTTTATTTTTTTTTTGTCTTTTTGAGTGACTCCTTATCTGTTATACTTAAAGTGGAAGAATTCTTTTTGAAGATCATTTTGTCACCAGCGTTGAACACAGCATAGTGGATTAAATGCAGTGCTTCAGTCAAACTAATCTTTGAGATTTTTTTTCTTATACCTCCCTCTGGATTAAAGTGTTCTTAACGACACGAACAACTGCTGACCAGGATTGAAAAGCAAACGTCAGGGATTTGCCAAAAGCTGCAAACCGGTTTCTTCTGTAATGCGGTATAAAATGACTTGATGCTCACCACGTCTTTCTTGATGGTGGCATAACTAACCCTTTCCATCTCGGAATCCAGAGCTGTAGGTACATTTTCAATCTCCATTTTTAGTAAGATGGCTTTTATGAAGAGCAGGCCCATCGTAGTATCTAGAGCCGGCAGTGGCCAGATGAGAAGCAGCAGCCTGGTTTTTAATAAATCCTGAATGCTTTCATTTTTGCACTTATAGTGCTTAAATTAAGAAAGTGTCTGGATAAAAAGCCGTTAGTTATTTGAATGTGAGACTGGTGTAGTAGCAGGGAATGCTGCTGGAGCTGTCTGGCCTCTCCTGATGATGGCAGACCCCCACTGCAGTCATAGAATTCTGCTGGACTGTGCTTTTTTTTTGGTGCCCAATTAGGAGATAATGCCAAAAATGCTCAATTCCATATGCAACTCGTCAAAAGGGCCCAGCTGATACCCCTGCAAAGAAGCACAGCGCTCTGAATGGCTTGAGACATCTGGGATGGGATTTCCCTTAGGCTGTGTTTTGAAATAGGACAGGAATGATGGGGAAGAAAACCTGGGAAAACAGGTGATTTGAAGTGTCTTTGCCCTGTTCGCCTCAAAGAGCCCATCATCTGTAGATGTCCACTTCTCCACGGTCCCCCTTCCCTTAGAAAGCCACAATAAAGAGTTTGTGCCAGGGAAAGAATTCATGGTGGGACCCCACCTATCCCGGGGCATTTGCAGTCTTGGCATTCCTGGGGTAATGGAGTTGTCAGGAAGGACTGAGGACTGGAGCAGCAGAAGGCAGCTGTCTGATGGCCTGACCTGCGGCTCTGGAGTTCCCTTCTGCTGAAGAATCACTCTGAGTACTTCTCAGCACCAGGGAACTTGTGCACAACGGGTGTTTGTCCCGTTTCCAGGACAAACACGAGTTGTGTTTTTTTTTTTATAACAATGCTATTTTTCAGTTGCCCGTTCCGTTTCTGAGGGAGGGGATCTTCAAGTAGCAGCATTTTAGGAACAAGTCAGAAGCTCAAACCAATAGTCTTGGTTCTTTAGCAGAATAATGAACGTTTTGAACGAGGGCAGTTTGCATACAAAGAAATAAAAGTTCGCCCAAAGGCTTACGGTCTTAACCGATGGGCTGGTTGGACATCAAAAAAACAACGGGATGCCGTAGCAATAAGTGCAATACAAACATCTGGAGAAGTTTATAGCCAAAGATTTGGGGTTTATCTGATCTGGAATGTTCAGAGCACCTTTTTTTTTTTTTTTCCCCCCCTCAAAGTTCTACCTACTAGAATTGTTGTTCCCTCCAGTTGGCAATTACCTCATCTTCGCATTGGTGTCTGACTCTGTTGCCAGTTGTTTAATTCTTCCTTTTTGAGGCTGACAGCTTTGTTACTTCCTCCACTCAAACCCAGAATTAACAAAGCTGAAGCTTGTCTAGTGGCACAGTCCTCGTATCAAGGGAGAAAATAGCCCCCTGCTAGCGTGTAACGTCCTCCTCAGAACTGTAATCATGATTCAGCTTGTGCGTACTTGGAAATAGATAAAGACTTTTAACCTAGTAAAAGGTATGTACGTGTTTGAGTAACGTGTGTCCCATCTCCTCCTGGCTCCCACCTTACACGGGGTTGTAGGTTGTGCATAGTGGTAGATTACCCAGAGGTCTGGAGAGTTGAGCCAAGCTCTCTCGTGTAGCACTTTATGCACTGTGAAAGTGTTCTTACTTGCACGGCGTACGTAGCTTAGCAAGTGGTTGGTTGTTTTTTTTTTTCTTTTGTGTTGTAGTGAAAATGTAAACGATAATTTCTTGTGTACAGATGGGGGTAAAAAAAAAAAAAGTCTTAAACTACAGGGTTGTGTATGCTTTGCTTCATGGTAGAGCTTGTGGTCCCCTGAGTGTTGAAGGATTCCTTCAGCTGTGAAAAGGTGGTTGCAGTTTGGAGAATAAGGTAGGGAATTAAGATGACTTTACTGACTGGCACCGGTTTGTATGTTCTCGTTGCCAGTCATGGAGGGCACTACTTTTCTCCTTCCTTAGGCTGTATCTTTTGATGTGCAGCCCTGTTGGACCTGCTGATTACCTCTTCTGGGGGGAGATGCGCTGGAATTTGTTTCGCAAGGTATCTTACTCTGTAAAACAAGGTGGCTAATGGGGGATTCCAGCATCAGTGGTGCACAGGAGTCCTCCAGGGTTCCGTAATGACTCGGTGATTTGTAGAACATGCAGCCCAGATAACCTGGGAGCGGTGCTGCATGGCTGACATTCCAGAAGGGATAATCTGGAACGAGGATTGCCTCCTCTCTGTAGTATTTTGGCTCTTTAAAAATAGTTTACAGTTGGCTTCGGTGAAGCAGAACTCGGTTGGTCGTACCTGCTTGTGCTCTTGGCTGGCCTGTTGCTATGTTCTCCCTTGGACCACAGCATCCTGTGTTGATTGGGCTCTGCCTTCTCTGGGCAAAAACACCTTTCCTGCCTCCCATGCTGCCTGTTTATTGAGTTCCAAAATAAGTCTGAGCTTTGATTCTTACATCTAAAGCACGTTGTGGCTCTGGCTTCCTAAAGACCGTGTGGAGCAGTGGAATGAAGGTCGTGGCTTTGACATCTACTTACCCACCACTTCCTTGCTGCTCTGCAAGATGTTCCCAAACCCAGCTGAAAAAGGTGTGTGCAGGAGGCAAATCTCAGGCTTACCCAAACTTTTAGTTAACCCTGGCATCTAAAGACCACCAGAATTTCCTCATCCTCTTTTCAAGGGTGGCTGTGTACCAGGGCTGCTGAGTCCTCTGGAAGTGGGTAAATACAGCAAGTTTTTGTTTGCAATACTTCTTTCTTTGGCCATTGATTCTGCCCTTTTTTTCTTCTGTGATCACGTAGAAGTTGCAGGGAGGGATGATCAGGGTTTCTGGATTTCAATAGAGAACAAGCTTGTTTACCCTTCTCTGTCTGCATAACACTAGGAAAGATAGCTGTAGGAGCACTTCAGATTTTAAACATTAACTCATGGAAGGAAAATTTAAAAATTGGTCCATTTTAACCTGCGTTCCCCATATCCAGGATTGTTCCAAAATGCTTGGCCTCTGTTGAATTAACAACTTTGCCTTTACCTTGTTCAACATCACTGTAAAAAAAAAACAAAACAACAAAAAAGGCTTGGTTTCTTTTGCATTTGTTTTTCACTGCTTGTAACCTTTTCTTAGAAGTGTGGAACTAATTTTCCTTACATGTTTTATGCACCGAAATAAACACACCACTGGTTACCCGAGTCCCCTCCCCATGTTTCTTATGCAGTGCCCGCCAGTGTATCTGTCCATATTTTTACCCAACCCTTTGACAGCTGTCAATCAATACTGTTGCAAAGTCCTAGAACCGCTGCCTAGTGGGTGCAGGAGGTAGGGTAGGGTAAAGAGAGGTCATCCCTTCTCTTAACAGGACACATCTGAAAACATCATTTGCTTTGGAGAACAGACCTGTCCTGGATCAGATATTTAAATGCAGATTATTTTGGCCTGTGCTTGTGAATTTTAGTTTTGAGTATTTTACTCTTTCAGGTATATTTTGACAAATAGTGCCTGTGTAGGGTTGTTTTGGTTTGGTTTTTTTTTTAGAGGGTGTGTATTCCTTGCTAATAGGTGGGTAGAGCACTGGCTTGGGAGGTTTAGTCAGCCTCTGCCTGCAAGGCTCTCTTTCAGCCCACAAAGGCTGACCGAGAGCGCTGCTTTCCCAGCTTCAAAGCAGCAACATCGTGTAGCTAAAGAACCAGCACCGGGGAGAGGAGAACTGAACGTGGCTGGAAAATCAAAGCAGCCTCTTAATTGCAGTTAAGCAAGAAAAGTCAAGGTCTCAATTTGAAAGCCCATTTTTTTAGACAGGGGAAGATGAGTTGCTGTCCCACGGGCGGGTTTTGTTGGGACTTCAGGGTATTGACAACGAACATGTTGTTGTTTGTAAAGACCATGTAGTAAATCCCCCCAGTCTGTCCCCAAAACAGAGACAGATTAATTCTGCTGATAGGCAACATTACTGCCATTTGACTGGGTGTATCTACGGGATGTCTGAAGTGCTCAGCTAGAACATGCCTGACTTTTCTGCTGAGCAAACATGAACGATGCCCTACTGCCCATAAGTCACGGTATGTTCTTTATAGTCAATTCTGAATAATTGTTTTGAAGTTGTATAGAATATTAAAGGATATACTTTGGGTGGGTTTTTTGTTGTTTTTTTTTTAAATATATATTTTTAAACCATTTTCTGTATCTATTATTGCATTTACTTGAACCTGGAAAAGACACCGTGAAATGCCAGGTTTTGGTTCATCCATTAGTGGTTTTTTTTTTTGTTGTTTTTTTTTTTTTCATGTTGTTGCTGCTGCTTTTCACTGTAGAGATTTAGGAGGGCATGGTTCTTCCTGTGGGAAGAAGAAACAAAGAAAAGGAAACATCAGATGACAACCAAATCATAGCGTATGCTGTCAGCACCTCGGCAATTTGGGACAATCTTATGATTTACAACCCTGTCAGATTTGTCTTGTTTAATAACGCAGGGAGTTTCCATTTGGCCTGCAGTGACACAGCGCTGGGGAAGGGAAAACTCAAACATCTTTGCGTTCTTCCCCGAGCTGTGACTTTTGTCAGGTGCCGTGGAATAACAACGCACGCTCGTCTGCGCCGAGGCACCAAGACTCAAAACCCGTCTCTGTGCCACCTGCCTGGGGGACGGGGCTGCTCCCGGCAGTGAGAGCGGCCGCCCAAAGCCAAGGAGCCTCCCAAAGCCAAGGAGAGTCCCAAAGCCAAGGAGCATCCTGCAGCCACCTCTGCCCCAGCTGGGGCTCCGGTCCCACCGCCCTACAAAGCTGAAGGTTAGTGGAGAGCTGGTGAGTTTGTGAAGGCAGAGTGCTGCCTGCGCCTGTCTGAGCAGGGACGAGCAAGGCTCATAGTGTGGTTCCTGCGGAGACAGTGGAGCCCTGAAAATCTCTTCAACCAACAGAAGCACTGAATTGCAGAATGTCTTTGGTTGGAAGAGACTTTCAAGATCATCAAGTCCAACCTTTGACCCCACACCGCAAGCTCACTACTAAACCATATCCCTCAGCACCAGGTCCACACACCGTTTGAATACCTCCAGGGATGGAGACTCCACCACTGCCCTGGGCAAACTATTCCAATGTTTGATAACCCTTTTAGTGAAGAAATGTTTCCTAATGCCCAGTCTAACCCTCCCCTGGCACAGCTTGCAGCCATTCCCTCTGGTCCTGTCACACACCACCAGGGAGAAGAGGCTGCCCCCTCCTCTCTCCAACCTTCTTTCAGAGACTTGTAGAGAGCAACAAGGTCTCTCCTCAGCCTCCTCTTCTGCAGACTGAACAACCACAGCAAACAGAGAAAACAGCACAGAAAAAGGCTTTATTTTTTTTTCCCCTTGATTGTTCAGAGGATTATTTTGGATCTTAGTTCTCCAAAGTTCAGGGCAAACGTGATTGCTTGTAGAGGTGACTGTAAACGCAGGTCTAGATGAGACCACGTGGTTTTATCACTCATCAGCCACTGATTTTGGAGAGGGTCAGAGTTATTTTTTTTCTCCCCATTTTCTGAGAAGTCCTTAAATATTTCTCATGCATTTCGCGTGTGTCTCATTCCAGGCAAGTGGGGACATACAGAGGCGAAGTAGTTAGGAACAAGGCTGAGACCTTCTCCTGTCACCAAGCATGTATCCTGTGCTTGGGGGTGCTGATGACAAAAAAAGCTGTAGCCCTGGTTGCTCTCCCTCCCACACCCCTTACTTCCTCCCCAAAGAAAACCCATCTTATTTGGAAACGTACATTTTCATTAAACGAGGCCTCAGATCTGGGAGTTCTAAAAGGGTCTAACATTCTCCATCTTACTCCATCTCCATTTGGAGTCGACAGTAAAAATAAGATTTTTTTTTTTTTTAGTCTTCCGTCAACACCATGTAGCGTGAGCAACCATGCCATTCGGTAAACAGCTGCATCTTGCAGTTTAGGGTTACTCCAGAAAATGAGCTGCTTAAGGAATCGCATTTCATTTTCCTCTTTGATATTTGTGCCCTTATAAATGTGGACTTGCTGGAATTTAGATAACTTGATAGAGATGACGTGCGCCATCTGGTCGCTGGGACAAACTCCAGCTTCATTAACAGGCCACTGGCTGAAGGGAAATAGCAGTTACTATTTTGAGCAGTAGAAAATCAGCCTATCAATTAGCAAAGAAATTAAAAATTACAGGAGTTTCTTTTTACAGAAACTGCTGCTCTTGAGTCTTCTCCTCCCGATGCCCCACGCAGAGCTGACGTTCCAGTACCAAGCCGTCAAACCCCATGTTCCTCTTACAACTCAGCCATTGGAAATGGCTATAAGATGCAACTATGGAAGCTACTAGGCCAGAGAAACCCCTGTGTTGCTAAATCATCCTGGTGCGGTGGTGGAGGAGGGACCTGCTCGAAGAAGTACCGAATGTTGCAACCGATGGGCAAAACCGGTGCCCTGAGAGCAGGAGCATCGTGAACCTCCAGCAATATGTGGCCTCCCAGCAACGTGTGACCTCCCAGCAACGTAGCTTTTCAGCTGCACAGGAATAAATAACCGCTGCTGTTTGTCCAAGTTCTGTGAGCAGGAGATCTGGGGCGAGCAGGGCCAGAGTCTTGGAGGGGCACCCTTGGCCCTGGCTCTCTATGAACTGCGTTCAAGGACTCGGTCTTGGTAGGAGGGTATGAAACATCTTTATTTCCTAATTCTTCTATTTGCTAAAGGAAGACCTTTCTCTTTCTTCTTTCTTTCCTAAGCCACCTGGAATTTCTGTGTTCCCTTATGCATGAAATAGGAGCGAATAATTTATGAAACTCTTTTGATGCCGGTTATCATCTAAGTTTTGAAGGAGTTGTTTTCTCCAGCTGTTTTTTTTTATAGTCTTTTATTTTATTTATTTTTTCTTCAAAAGTGCTAACGTCTGAAGGTAGATGATGGGTTGGGTTCAGCCCTTTTTGATGTCAACAGCAAAGACTATGCTGTCAAGTAGCTGCATTGACCACACACGGAAGGCACAGGAGAACCTCACAGGGAAGCACCGGTTGTTTTACGAAAACAATTCTGGGCTTGTTGCAGGAGTAAGTGATTGAAAGTTTGGTGTAGTGCGGATTAAATATCTAACATGGTACAGGCTGCCCCTCCTGGCTCTTAACCATCCCTGCTCAAGCGTGGGAGGTGGCTGCCACCTGGCTGGAGGTCCCCTTTGGCTGCTGCTGAGCTTTGGCCACACAGAAATAACTCTGTCATGTGCAGGTTGAGAGGGCTTCTCCATCTTCCAGATGAGTAACCATTCAAAAAGCGTGGTGGCATCTCAGCCAGCTGTGTTCTGAGCCAAGAGGTGTTTGTCCTTGTTGGTTAATGCCTCTGCCAAAACGCTGCGCGTTGCTGCTGGGTGATGTTTTTGGAAGTTTTGAAGGCCAGGCTGGACGGGGTTCTGGGCAACCTGCTCTAGTGGGAGGTGTCCCTGCCCATGGCAGGGGGGTTGGAACTCCATGATCTTTAAGGTCCCTTCCAACCCTAATGATTCTAGGATTCTGTGTGAAGCACTGGCCCCTGAACCTACCTGTGCTGCTCTTGCAGAAGGGGATACGCCCCTTGCTTAAGTTTTGGTGTCTACTTACTAACTGTGGACTTTATCCATGTGATTTGAACAGCCTTCAGGAAAAATACTCAACCCAGACTAGTAAGTAAAGCAGTCTGGCCAGGCCTGTGACCTCGCTATCTGCAGATCCTGGCCAGCACGTTCTCAGATACATTACACTGAGGTATGAATGTCAGGTGGCCTCATGTGCCTTTCAAAATTGGAGAGCCGTGTTTTGGAAGGGCCCATGAATGGCTGCTTCTCTGGATGTGATCCTTGTGGATCGGTTGTGTTGGTTTTGTTTTTTTTCTCTTTTGAGAAGCCAAAGCATCCGATGTCAAGACCTCAGCGAGGGAGACCCCAGGTATCTGGACTTACTAACACTAGAGATACTCATTTGTTAGGCAATTTCTTTGTTTTCCATTTTTCTCCTGGTCCCTACAACTTTGCTTGGAAAACACGCAGATGACTTCATGTCTGACAACTCAGAGTATTGGACAGGAATTTTTCCCCACAGGCATCTCTGCTCCTGCAGATCAGAGCAGCTGTGACACTCTGCAGCGCCTGTCGCGTGGGCTCCTGTTACCATAGCGCTGCAGAGGTGGCATCAAGGAGAAGGTCACCGGTGCGTGAGCTGAACTGCAATAATCGTTTCGGTAATTCTGCTAAAGATAGAGAAACGGAGCTGGAAATGTTCCTCTTTGAAAGGGGCGAGACACAGAAAGCCACCTATTTTTTCTCTATTATTCAGCAGAAACTGGGTCTGCTCCTAAATGTGGTCAGTTTTGAAACCTAACTTTGCCTGTTTCTACTTTTAGATGAAAACTTCAAGACTAGTAGAAATGTCAAAGCGTGCCGGGTAGCTCCAGTCCCATTGTGTCTTCTGCTGTGCTGTCTACTCTGCGTTTAAGCTGGTTTGTCTTGCTGATCACATCACATCTGTCAGCTGGCTGGGGCTAGAGACAAACTGGAAACAAGCTGTCAAGGTGGAGTGATTAAAACAACAACAACAAAAAAGCCAAAAATTAAACCACCGTGAATGGCTCTATAAAAAAAAACCTCCAGCAGCTAAATGTTCTTTCTCCCATTTTTAGGCTTGTTCCACAGGTGATGGATGGTGGTGTAGACATCAACATTTGGTCGTAAAAATACGCGGCTACAGTGGTAAATATATGGCAGTGTTCGCCCTGCTCCTTCCCATTGCTTGGAGGAAGTGCTTTCAACCGCTTCCCACCTTCGCTTTCCATCAGGAGAAAGAGATTGAACTGTTGGAACGGGTCTGGAGGAGGCCAGGAGGATGATGGGGGGGCTGGAGCACCCCTGCTCTGAGGACAGTGTATTTATTGAGTAAAAGTAACTTTAGTTACTAATTAAAAGTAACTGTGGTTGCTTATTAGAATATCTATCACCAATAATTGTGTGGGCACAGCTGAATACAGTGATAAACAAGAAGGATGCAACAGGGGAAATTTTAACTTTTAATTTTTAAATTTTAAATACTCACTTGCAATGTTTTATGTTCATTTAAGGTCTGTTTTCCTTCCAGCTCCGGTGAATGATGTGGATCAAGGTGAGACGTTTGTTTGGATCACAGATCAAATTTCTGTGTCCTGATGAAAATCCATTTCAAGTAAGTTTAGGCTCAGAAAAAAAAAAAATAAAAAAAATTCTGGAGCATGTTCCTAGCTACAGGCACAGGGTGGTGCAAGTTTTGTGGTTGTCACCAGGCAGTGAGGGAGGGTTTTTTTACCAAAATTATGTGATAAAATGACTGGTAAAATGAGAGTTTTATGAAAGCTACTGTGGTTTGTTTTTGTTTTTTTAAAGCAATTTCAGTAAAAATACTGCTTACCTTTCAGAGTGTCTGACAGATTCTAGGGGTTTGGCTTCTTAGAGGTGGTGGAGGCCAAGGAAGCGGTTTAGGCCTCGTGTGTGCCCTTTTTCAAGGCTACCTGGTGCCTGAAGAGCTTCGACATCCTCCTGGAGCACAGGCAAGAGGGAAATTTTCCTGCAGCCAGACTGACTGCGGGGCAGGCTCAGCCTCATCTCTCACAGCCCCTTTCCTTTGGGAGACGCTCTGGATTCCGTGCTCACCTGCCCAGCATTTTTTAGCTCCCTGTTGCTCCTGGCTGTTCTTGGTTCAGTTGTGCTGTTTGAGTGGGTGATCTTCAAACTGGCTGCCTTCTGGAGAATTATGAGAATTCCTTTGGTCACTTTATTTTCTCAATCTAGAAGCTAAATGGAGCAGAGAGGGCAAGCAAGCTCTTGCATGCAAAGTGGTTATTTGCTGTCTAACCAGATGCCCAGAGGGTCCTACTGCCAGGCAAAATCTGTAAGTCTGAGTTTTGGGGATTATTAATTATTTTTCTTTACCCCTAAAGAGTTGTCCTGTGTTTCAAAAAGCATCGCTCTGTTTTTTTCACGGATGGGTAATCTGTGTTATGATAATAAACATATGGGGGCTGTTATTTTTGTCTTCCTGATGCTGTTTTGCAGGGTAACTGGGGACTTTCCCTTGCTGAGAAGTCAGCTAAAAAAATAGCCTAGTTGCAGGTAAATAAGGGAACTGACCTTGCAGGGCAGGGTGGGAGAAAGGAAGATCCTAATTCATGGTTTGAACCCAAACCAGTCCCACGACCAGCACACCTGGGAGGTGCTTTGTGCAGTCTTACCAATTCCCAGTTGGCTGTTTTAACACTTCTGTAAAACATATTTTTTTTTTTTTTTATGGCAAATTAGCCTTTGTGTGAAAGGGCACGGAAGGGCCGGTGCTGTGTCCTGCAGGCTGCAGTCCTTCTTGCAGGGATGATGTGAAAGCAACACCTGCTTTGGAGAAAGTCAGCGGGCAACAGCCTGTAACGTGGCGGCCGATGAAGAGACGCTGCGAAGCTACACCTTTGGAAACCAAACTGAGCCTGGCAGAGATGTAGAGCACTCCAGTGAGGTGGTGTTTCCAGCTGGCACACAACCATGTCAAGTCGGGTCAAAAGACCTCCAAAAGGTGCCATAAAGGGAACGAAAGGACGTGGCTGTGGGTACGACGCGTGGTCTGAGCACAACGAGGTGGACAGTCTAATTTCTACCTGCCTGAGCTTATTGCTTGCTTTTGCACGTAGGGGTTTGGGGTTTTTCTTCTGTTATATTCTCACAAGAAAATAACTGGTTACTATGACTATTTTTAACACTTGGAAAGGTGTAAAGCCTTCGCTTAGTTTCTTTGATGTGTTTTCCATGTATATTAATCTGCGCTGTTTTATTAGATAAGACTAACCACGATTTGCTATTGAGAATTACTGTATTCCCAGAGACAAACCAGGAGTATTTTTAGCCAGGGGATAGACAAATGAGCTCACCAAGAGGATATGTGGTCACACTAAATAGTGCTCTTTAATAAACAGTCGTTTTGCAAAGGATTAGACATCGTAAATCCAGTGCTCTTTCCAAGTAGGATAAGTATCACTTTGAAATTATATTTAATTGTCCACTCTAGACTTTTGTGTCACTTAGCGTGTCTAGCCGTGCTATTAGTGTCTTACATCAGGGAAGGCCTGCTGTGACCTTACAATGCACAAACCTCTAGACAGTTCCTCTCCATCCTTCTCTCAGGGCAGTCTGTTGTTCAGAAATAAAGACCTGGCATAAAAGAATATAAACTTTAGCTGTAACCGTGGAGAGAGGAGCAAAAAAAAAAAAAAAAGGAAAAAAAGCAGCCTGTTTCTATGTGTGGAAGAGCCCTTCAGGCTGATGGCCTTGGGATACCTGGATGCGTCTCATGTCCTGGGGCCCTTGAGCTCTGAATCCAACGTACTTTAGAGAAGGTCCAGAAGCTGCCTTTGTAGAAAGGAATCTGCACTGAGGCTGGAAGATCTCTGGGAATAAGACTAGCAACAGGGATTAAAATACTTTCTTTAAAATAATTAAACCCAGAGGTTTAGCAGTAACTGCAAAATGGGTTAATTCCCAATTGGAATTGCCTCTTCCTAAATGTCCGATGGCATGAGAGCTGACAGGCAGAGCTCCCGCCAAACTGCACTAAATGAGGTCTTGATGGTTTTTCTCCTCCAGCAGGATTAAAGCTGCTCCCCCCGAATTAAAGCTGCCTTTTTCACGTAAGGAGTGCAGCAGCCAAACTCACTGGCCTGGCAAGCGAACTGATCGGCTGACTCATCGCCCTCGTTCATGGAAAAGATCCTTGAGGGCTGGTTGCAAATGCTCAGCGATGACAACTGCACCCACCTGAAGCAAAAGGACCGAGGGTGCCCTAGAGCAGGCTGCCCAGCGTGCCAGCCAGCGACAGCTCAGCATCACAGCTGCTCCCCAGGGAGGAAAAGCTTTGCCTTCTGAAGCCCCGCGTCCTGGGGAGAAGATGCTGCAATTGAAGCTGGTGGGTTTCCATCTCTCATCGCTCATCTCGGTGCACAACACCTATGAGCAAGCAAGCAAGTTGCTAAAGGCCAGCACGTCGCTGCCTCTGGCTCAGAAATTGGGTTCTGAGACAGCAGCACTTGCCTAGGAAACATTTGCAGCTGCCTGGTCTCTGTGTGGAGTGGTCTCAGCCTGCATCTTCTTGCATGCAAGACATCTCCAGCAGTGGCCCGTGTTGCTGAGCTCACATGTGCAGTGAGGTCCCCCCGCCGTGCACCCTGAGCCCTGTGTGCTTGTCCCTGCTGATGCCAGGGACCGTGAACCTCTGCAGGAGCAGAAACCCCTCTTCCTTGTGAGCAGGTGAAAAGCCCAGGCTGGTATTGGATTCTCTGCAGGGATTTTTAGCTGCTCAAGAGGGAATATGTGTCTCTGTGGTCTTTGGGCCTTGCTGCTTATCCCCCCCTGTGCTCTCCCCACATTACAGCTGCTGTCCCCTCCTGTTGGGAGGAGAAATTTTCCTTCTCTAGGCGGCAGCTTGCAGGAAACCCAAGGGCCATTTACCCTGCCCTGGGGCTACGAGGGCATTGCTTTGGCAGATGCTGGCAAAGAGGTCCCTGATGGATCGTTCCTGCACTGTGACAACTGGATGTGGGGAAGGCACCTGGGCAAAATGTCATTTTTTTTTTTTCAGCAGAATCAGTGTCCAACATGGCCCCACCAGGTTGTTTCTATATAGGAGAAAGCATCTGGTTTGGAGGGGTTTGAGCTGAGCAACTAAAGATTTTTCAGGAGCAGCAGATCTAAAAAGTGGAGGGGAGGGAAGGGGAGGGAGGGAAGGGGAGGGCCTCCAGCCCTGGCCATGGGGAGCAAGAGCCCCAGTGCTGTGAGCAAGAGGAAAACGGAAGCCCACCAGGGTGGCAGACTCAAGGCAGCAATCTGCTGCGGCCGCCGTCATGACGTGGACGAGCAAAAGGAGCAAAGTCATTAGAAGAACAAGTTTTTAATACTGTCACTGTGCTCTCGAGGTGAAAGTTTCCTTTACATAATTGCTGGTAAATACCAGCACTGTGATATTTCCTTGTGTGCGAGCAGGTGCAGGCTGCTTCTCTGCAGCTTGGATGAAGCCTGGGACTTCAGCAGGAAAAATAGTGTAAGGAAAAAGTGAAAGCTCTTTGGGAAGCCAACGGACACACGCTAAACGAAGAAAATTCCAGCAAGCCACCAGCTCAAGCAATGCCTGTGGGAACTCCAGGGGAAAAGAGCAGTGGTCAGTCATCCATCACCTTTTAGGCTTTTGCTAAGGAAAGTTTTATTCCTCTCCTTCAGGTGAAAAGGCTAGAGCTTGTGAGGGACAGTGTGAGCAGGGTCACCGGCTGCCTGTGGCAGGGAGAGCTGACCCATCTGCGTGGCTCAGCAGAGGTAGGGAAGATTGAGTCTGGCTTGGTGGGAAGGAAAACACAAGAATACGTTAGAGGTCTAAAAGAAGTGAAGGAAATAGGAATGCAGCAACAGGACTAAGGGAGGGGAATGGTTTGAAACTGGAAAAATGTAGATTTAGATTGGAAATAAGAAGGAAATTCTTCGCTCTGAGGGTGCTGAGGCATTGGAACAGGTTGCCTAGGGAAGCTGTGAATGCTCCATCACTGGATGTGCTCAGATCCAGGCTGGATGGGGCCTTGAGCAACCTGGTCTAGTGGGAGGTGTCCCGGCCCACGGCAGAGGGGTTGGAACTAGGGGATCTATAAAGTCCCTTCCAACCCCCAATCTATTCTATGATTCAACAAAAGGGGAAGATGTGCAGGAGAAAAGGTGCTTTTGTGTCACTCCAGGGGTGCACGATGGCCTGGAATTGCTGATCCATGTGGTGATGCTTGGGAGCACAACTGCCACGCTCAGTGGGCAGGCTGCATCTTCCCACTGGTGGAACTGGGAGCAGAGCTGAGCCCTGTGGTTACCTCCGGTCTCTGCACTTGCCATGGTTGTGGATTTCAAATGCTAGGTCACAATGAGATTGTCATACAGGACAAAAAGTGGTATTAAAGAAAATTAATAAATGTCAAAATCCATGTAAAAACCCCATAGTTCTCTTGACGCATATGCAGCCTGACACCCCCGGAATTGTAATTTCCAATTTCATCTTCTCTGGCTGACCACGGATATGAATTCATTCAAATAGCAAGGAAGGAATTAAGTGTTAATTTAACAAAAAGGAAAGGCTACTAGGGAATTAGATTAGCTTCTTAAATTAAATATAAACCTGTAAAAAGGTTTTCTGCGTGTTCCCAGCCTGTCTCCTTGATAATTCTCTGTAGTAATAAAACAAAATCATATCAAATGTGTGGCAGAGTGCTGAGGCACTACCCCCAAGCAGCAGGACAGAAGTGCACTGATCCTTATAATGCAATTTTTTTTTTTTTAATAAACTTGAAAATTTCAGTTTGCCTCCTTGATGTACCCAGAGTGGCTGAAGCTGGGAGCAGCTGAAACTGCCGGCAGGAGTAGGTGAGTTCAAGGCATTGGCCTGGGCTGAACATCATCCTTCATCATCTGTGCTGGTTGTATTTAGCAGCAAGGTATTGAGGCTTGCTGATAAATTTTAAATAGAGTTTTTAAAGTCCTTTAATGGAGCATCAGATCATGCTTCATAATTAAAGATCACGGTCTGGATGGCTCTGTCTGAGGAGGGGGAGGCAGACCCCGAGCACGGCTGCTCGCTTCTCTCTTATCTTCCTGGCTTGGCAGAGGAGGCTTCAGAGACCTGTCACAGCAGAGATAAGGACAGAAGCAAATTAAGATTTAGGAATTTCTTCTGAGACTTTTCTAGGCAAAAGGAGGTTTTTAATTGGTTTTCAATTTTGTGGCGGACAAAAGTCTTTAATTAGGTTTTGCGTCATTCTCTGCGATCACGTTGCTTTCCTGGGTTTAGGTCACTAATTGGGGCTTCTTTAAACGGACAAAAATTTACTGTTTGTTTCAAAAAATCAAGGTGCTGATTTTATGTAGATACTAAATAGCAAGTGAGTTGTCCAAGCTTAAGCCTTTAAACTTTGTGCTTTGCCCATGTTTCAGCTTCTTGTTACCACTTAAGGATTGCAGAGGGGATCAGCATTAAAAAGGTTAAAAATGTGTATTTTGGCAAGGGAAGGACTCTGGCAAGCCTAGTACATACACTGTATTGTACGTACAACGTGTTGGATGCCCATTGTAGTGCAGTCTCGGCAAGAGCTGATCTGCAGCGCCGTTGGTCTGCCTTGGGACTGCTCCCTCTGAACTTTGGAGGTGTTGCTTTGGTGGGTAGATTTCCTTGGACAAAATTAGCAAACCGAGCGTGCTGAGAAGTCTGGGAGTTTTGCTTTCTGTCCCGGGAAGTGTTTTTGAAAGGCACGGATGCTCAGCAAAATGTGTTGCTCGATGCTGACTCCACAGCTGAGCCAAAACAGCAGTAATTTTCCCGTAGATATGTAGAAAAGCTTTTTTATGTTTAAAAATTATGTGGAAATAGTATTAATTTTTGTTTCTGCACTGTCTTCTTGTTTTGTTTTTTTTTCTATTTTGGCCTTCTTTGAAAATCATAGTATTTTCAGTTTAAAAATTCCATGGGAAAGAGTGAAAAATGCCACCGGTTGTTTTTTTTCCTGTGAAAACTGCAGTTTCTGATGAGCAGACGCCCTCTACCAGACGTGTGTTTTGATGAGAGGGGCCGGGTGGCTTTGCCTGCTCGTGGAAGTGCCCAGGGCTGCCTCTGTGCCCGCCTTGAGCCCGCTGCAGTTCGGGAACCTGCTCGGGTCCATCAGCCGCCTTCCAGTTGCAGAATGCTTGGGATGGTTTTGGACGTAAAAACATCACCTCTCCTCAGCTAAGCACTGATCCTGCCCTGGGGAAATCCAGCAGCATGCCTGTCCACCCTTCCCTGCATCCCCTGCGTTAAATCTGGTGAGACACTGGGACGGGTTGCCCAGGGAGGTTGTGGTGCCCCCTCCCTGGAAGTGTTCAAGGCCAGGTTGGATGGGGCCTTGAGCAACCTGCTCTAGTGGGAAGTGTCCCTGCCTGTGGCAGGGAGGCTGGAACTGGATGATCTTCAAGGTCATCATCAAGGTTTTGGAGAAGAGGAGGCTGAGGGGAGACCTTGTTGCTCTCTACAACTCCCTGAAAAGGGGTTGGAGCGAGGAAGGGGCAGCCTCTTCTCCCTGGTGGCGTGTGACAGGACCAGAGGGAATGGCTGCAAGCTGAGCCAGGGGAGGGTTAGACTGGGCATTAGGAAACATTTCTTCACTGAAAGGGTTATCAAACATTGGAATAGCTTGCCCAGGGCAATGGTGGAGCCACTATCCCTGGAGGTATTCAAACGGTGTGTGGACCTGGTGCTGAGGGATGTGGTTTAGTGGTGAGCTTGTGGTGTTTGGTCGAAGGTTGGACTTGATGATCTTGAAGGTCTCTTCCAACCCAAGAAATTCTGTGATTCTGTCCCTTCCAACCTTAACCATTCTCTGAATCTATGAATCTGTGTCTCAGTGAGCTCCTGACTGAGCTTTGGTCCTCCAGCCTGGGGCTCATGAGGGTACGAGCTGCTACTGCTTTAATAATAAGCTGCTGTTTGTCTCAGCGGACACAGTCAGGTCAATGGAGTGCGAGAGCGTAACGCGTCTGGCGTAGATGGAAGAGCATTAACATTTCTGCGGCTCGTTGATGCAATCGGTAGCTCATTAGGGCGACTGCTGAGCTTACCTCGCTACAATGCTGTGGTCTGGAAGCTGCCCTGGCTGAGCCTTCCTAGTGCTAGGGCAGGACTGGCAACCTCAGCCCCGGGTGCCCATCCTGGCAGCTGGGCTGTGCCGCTGCTCCTGCTACGCCCCTGTGCCCTGCTGGGTCTGGCTGAGCTGAGGAAATCCTGCAGACCTCCAAAGGTTTGGTGCCTATGGGCATGTCTCTGGAAGGCCTCCTGGCCTGGTGCAAGAGTTGCTGTCACCCCTGTGTGGATTAAACTCTTAGTACCAGCTGAGCCTTTGCTGATGCTCCCTATGGGGCAGAGGCCTTGAAGACACAGGCTTCGGCAGCTGCCATTAGAAAACCTCATTTTTCTCCACTGCTTGATTATTTAGATGTGATTTTTTTTTCTGGGAGGCAAATGGGAGCCTCTCGTGCTCCATGTCTTGCACTTCTTTTGCACGGAGGAGATCAGATGCTGTCTGGGCCCCCGGGCTCAGCACAGCACAGAGAGCAGAGGTGACCCATGGATACACCGACCTGCGTGGGGCTGGTTAGCACAGCAGCAGAGTGGGGAATAAATGCTCGGTCATGTGCACTGAAGCCACTTCAGCAGCAATACTGATGGCTCTTTAAGAGGGATGATTCTGGTGGAGTGCCTTTTGATTTGTTCCTGGCCCATATGTCTCTCCTCTTCAGCACGGTGGCCAAAATTGCTTCATTATAAACTATTTCACAGCAGCAGACCTCAAAAGTTTCTGAATTAGAAGCAAATTGCACCATTGATTACATTTTTTTTTTGGTTGTTTTTTTTTCCAGCTCTTGATTCTTTACGAGATGAAACCCGTTTCTTATTGCTTCCCTTCCCAGGGGCCTGGGGCAGTAATTACCAGCCTGATGCAGAGCAGAGATGAGCCATGTCTTTGCAGCACACTCTGCTCTTTAGCTGTATTAGGCTTTCTGATACCACCACCTTTTCTGTGACTCTCAGGCTGTTTTTTTTAAAAAAAAAAGGAAAAGAAAAGCCTGGTAGTACAGTGCAAGTGTCCACAAGTTTGATGTTCCATCTTGTTCTGTAAGATAGCTACGGCCTAGAACGTGAGCTTTCTTGGCTATCACAACTGCTTCGTGGACCAGGATCCTTAACGACCACCATGAAGAGGGTGGTCATCGCCGGTAACGTCCTTGCTCTGAGAAGTCCCACTTCGGCACAGCCTGATGGCAAACCCCACCGAGCTGATTCCTGCTGTTAATTCCCAACTGCTCCACCTTCAGGCTGTAACTTACGCATTTTCCCCGGCTGCCACGCTCTGGATAGGTGAGGGCAAGTCTGTTTCTCCAGTTTAACAGGATAGTTTTCTTGTAAGGCAGGATGTGCTGTTGATCTGGCATGGTTTCCCATGGAGGAGAACACACGGCGTTCTATTGTGTTCCACTTCTTTTCACCCTGTTGTGTTACAGCTGATTAGTACATTCTGATAGAGCAACAGGAATGCTGTCCCAATTGGATTTCTCACAAATACCCAGCCTTCCAAGTATGGACAATTAGCAAGTGGAGGTAATTGTCCAATATGGGAACACAGACAAAGCAATAGAGTGATCAATAAAACACCAAAAATTTATGAAAAAATCTGAAGCTTTGTGATCTGGGTCTTCTCAAAGCAAGCAAACAAATAATAAGGTTAGTCAGGGGCCAGATTCATCACCGTCGTGAAACCAAATTGGTTTTTATAGGATTCTGTGATTGAAAAGATTCATACAGGCTGATCTGGCTGGAGGCCAACGAGGTATGATTGAAGGCATGTGGGAGATTGCAGCTTCCTCGCTGTAGCCTGCAGTAACTACTTTGAGCAAGGTTACTCAACACTCACACGTATCTCTTGTTGGTATTGCCTGTAATTCATCCAGTCTCATATGTACATCTTTTCCAAAGGTATTTTTTAGTTCTCTGCACTGTTATGGAGGAACAACAGGAAAAAAAAATATATCTTAATAGCGGTTTGTATTGATTCTTGCACCAGAGAGCTGCAGAGGTGAGGGTAGGCTGTGCTGTGCAAGCTCTGCTCCCCATGGAAGGCTGGTTTGGGCTGTTTGGGTGATGTGGTATTGGCCAGCGTTAGGGAAGGCAGGATAATAAGGAGGCCTGAGTTAACACTTCTCCCCAGATCAAACTAACAACTGTATCTAAGCATCAAGAAATTTCAGAGTCTTGCAATTTGGCCTTGTTGTTGGCTACTTTGTGCGATGCCGCACCAGGTACCCTTGGACCGCAGGAGTGTCGGGCTGAGAGAACCTTCCTCGAGAGTGTGTTGCTCTTCTGCCCCTCTGTTTCAAACTTGTTTCTAGATCTCACCACCTATCTCTGACTGTTTCATATGTTTCAGTGTGTAAGATTTCCTCGCTAACTTTCTGTCACAGAAGTCTCAAGATGCAGAGCCCGTGTGGTTCGCCTCATGCCAAACTTTCCGGCTCTGGAATGCAGGGAGGTGATTTCTGGTAGAAGGTGGTTCTTGCCGTTGTCTCTGCCGTGTTTTGTTCCTTGCCAAATGCTAGAAAGTGGGTTACTATTGTCTTAGCTTCTGCCTGGAAGTATCAGTTCCATAACTAATTATGTATGAAATCAGACTTGGTTTTTAAACACTGAAGTTTTTACAAGCATGACATAGGGTAAGAGTAGTACAGAAGATGACCAATATTTCCATTTGCTTTTAAGTTACTAAACCCACATCCAATTACAAAGTGATTAATACTGAGTGACCACAATTGTTTCTCTTCTCAGCGTGGTTTTCAAGCAGCATTAATACTCTTAAATCACAGAATCTCTGGAGCTGGAAGGGACCTCTGGAGAACATCTAGTCCAACCACCCTGCTAAAGGAGGCTCACCTAGAGCAGGATGCACAGGAACATGTCCACGAGGGTTTTAGAAGTGTCCAGAGAAGGAAACTCTACAACCTCTTTGGGCAGCCTGTTCCAGGGCTCGGTCACCCTTGAAGTAAAGTTTTTCCTTATGTTCAGATGGAACTTCCTGTGTTCCAGTTTGTGCCAGTTTGTGTCACTGGGCACCATGGAAAAGAGATCGATCCATCCTCTTCACACCCATCCTTTAGATATTTATAAACATTGATAAGATCCCCTCTGTCTTCTTCAGGCTGAACATCCTTAGGTCTCTCATCCTTTCCTCATAAGAGAGATGCTCCAATCTCCTCATTATCTTCATTGTCCTGCATTAGACTCTCTCCAGTAGCACCCTGTCTCTCTTGAACTGGGGAGCCCAGAAATGGACAAAATATTCCAGATGTGGCCTCACCAGGGCAGAGTAGAAGGGGAGGATGACCTCCCTTGACCTACTGGCCACCCTCTTCTTAATGCATCCCAGGATGCCATTGGCCTTCTTGGCTACAAGAGCACACTGCTGGCTCGTGGTTAACCTGTTGTCCACCAGGATTCCCAGATCCTTCTTTGTGGAGCTGCTTTCCAGCAGGTCAACCCCAAATCTATACTGCTATAAGGAGTTATTCCTCCGCAGGTGCAGGACCCTATACTTGCCCTTATCAAACTTCATTAGGTTCCTCTCCTATTTTATATGAACTTTAAAACATTTCATAAGTAGGAGTTGCAGGAGCTGCGAGGTTAGACTCCGTGCAGTCCAAATTTTACGCTGAACTTCAAGTTGCCTTTCAGTGAGTGACAGCATTTCATAAAACATCAAAGCCATTCTATGTCCTGCATGGAAAAGAGACCTACCTGCTTAAAAAAGCAAAATCAATGATGGGAGACACAGCTTAGTTGTCTGTTTCTACAACTTCTCCTAGTCTTTTTTTTTTTTTTTTAATTATCATTTATTTATAAGTTGTAGGATTAATGCCTGAGCTGCTTTAAAATGAGGACCTGGGGATGCTCCAAGGTTAACAATCGTATTTTTATTTTCGTAGGCTCCTATTTTGGTTATTAAAGGTATTGCACCCAGTGATTACAGTTACCCGGAACAACAGATAATTGAATAGTTTTAAAGGAGCCTCGATTTTAAAAATACTTGCTTTGAATGACAATGTGCAAAGTTAAATAAATGATAGATGAACCAGATTAAATGGAACAGAACTCTAATCTACCTTACATAACATCGGAGGCATTGATATAATTCTAAAATACACGTAGTTAAAGGCTGTGAATGTCATAGTCAAGGAGAACACGGATGCCACTAGAAAATGCTAGTTGTTCAGGGCCCAGGTGCGGTTTTATGTAGAGCAGGAGCCCCCAGGCAAGCTGAATTTGAAAGTCACGTGCCTGAATGGATCTGTAGGAAAGCACTGGCTCCTTCTGACTCGATGACAGCGGCAGCTCCTGGAGATGTGGGTAAGTTTGGGGTTAACACTCAGGTCTTGTTGGGTCCATCTGCACTTTTGCTCTGCCCTCCAGGCCACTGGGCACTCAGTACTACAGCAATTGCATCCCTTGTGATGGCCAGTTTTGGAAGATAGATTTTTGCAGAAATCCTCAAATTATCTTGTTTTTTTTTTTAAAGACCTTCGGGTATGAAGAGAACAGCTGGGACAAGCTGCTCTTACCCTACTTCCAATTTAATCAAAGGCTCTCAGTATCAGTTTGGAAAGGATGCAAGGTTGTGAACCTGGCAGTGCTTCAAAACTATTTTGAAGAGACACATGAAGGTCACTTAGGGATTTACAAAACTAATGAATGCCAGTTAAGGTTTCCTACATGCATACAAGCCCAGTCAAGGGAAGACATCTACTGGCCACTGCTCTTCTCCAACCGAGCCATCTGCAGTGCTGGCTGAAACGATGGACTTGTCCCGTGTTACTCTCATCTCGGGGAGGTACTTTCCTTCTTGTGACTCTGCCAGGAGATACTTCAGAAAAACAAGCAATCTTTTCATACCAAATTTATTCTTCCTAGTGTCAGACAACGGGCTGGTGCTAGTAGGTACAAATTACTGCAATTTGCAGGATAACATGTGGTTAGAAAGATGTTCCTGTTATCTAACAATCCAGAAGAAAATAGTATAAAAATAATAATATGGTTAATTAAAAAAAGTTGCAAGCTTGCCCTGATCACATAATGCATTGTTAAAAAATACAAAGGCACTGAGAAATTAAGTGCAGTTGCTTCCCAATGGAAAACTCCAAGCAAGCGTGCAGTTAGGAGTGAAGCCAGAAATACTGGGAATGGAGGGCTTTAAAAAGGGAATAATGTTACGAAGCAACAGTCTCATTGTGATCTAAGCCCCAGGGAGAGGCCACAACTTTATGCATTTGGAGCTGTGTTGGTCCAGGATGTGGAGATGCTGACCCCGCAGGCTCTGTGCATCGTTCTTCAGGAACATCACGACCTAGGTGTGATTTGGGGATACCGCTGGACAAATGCTTTCTGGAAGTTTTGTCTTCTTTATCATTCCCATTTTGTATGAGAGTGATTTCAGTCTGAAAAGGAAAGATAGGCTACGTGTTCATCCTCCTGAGACAGCTTTTCTCCTACGCAAAATGGAGTCATCCACGCTCGTGCACAGTTTGGGCTGTTTTTTTTCAGACCACCTTGTTAAGGATTCAGTTCAGAGCCATATTGCTTCTGGATCAAGAAAAGGACTGTTTTCATCCACCAAACTAGGATGACAAACAAATCTCATTAGACATTTTTCAGGGTCATGGGTTAATAAGACCATAAATCTAAGGGTAATTTCTCTGAAAGCCAAAACGAAGTTACAGTCTTTGGCACAAAACGCCAGGTTTATCGTTCCAACATTATTTATCTGAGAAGAGCAGTTATAGGTGGTTTGTGTATTGTTCAAAAACATGAATTCATGCATAATAATCTTAATGGAGCTTGTTTACATCTTCTTCTCGTGCATAATTAGCAAAACATACGATCCAAGTTGTTGTTCTCATTTAGAGCCCCGTTTTGGCTGGATGACATAGAGGAGCTGGTGTTGCCAAGAGCTATATTGGGCAATGTTTTCTGGTGGATTTAGCGCGTGATATCTGTGCACAGCAGTAGGATTTGTAAATTTATGGCAAAAAGATCAAGGCCGTCATAAACAGTAATATTTGCTGGATACAAAAGCTGTGATTGCCGCAGTGACATTTCCTCGGTGCCATGCATGAGCGAGTGTCATCAGCTGCGTCTCGTATAAAAGCCTGACAGTGAGTGACTGATTATATCCCAGCCTTGAGACGATGCCTTCTAATTAGAGTGAATAATTTTAGTTCAAATAGGTGTTGCTGGCTGGACAACCGATAGCACAATGCAGGTTTACACTCGATAGTATTCTTAAACTCTTCCATGTCTTTGGTTACTGGCACTTGGCTGCTGGAAATTGGTGTTTTGGGTTGTTTCATTTTTTGGTTTTAGGTTTTCTTTCTTACTTTGGCATTATTTTACAGCACCCAGCTAACTTAAAACCAGCAGTAGATGTTATTTAACATCTTTCTACACACTTTATAGGAAAGCCAGCACTCTTTATATTGCCGTATTTATGCTACTAGTTCTGAGGCTAAACAAATGTTTGTCGCTAATTAGGATTTGGTGACTTTTACCTTCTTTTTTTCCTGCTTTCAAGCCAATTCTGACTCATGCAGGTGTAATAAGTTTCTGAGAAATTGTTTATGTAGCCTGTTCCAGCAGGAGACATATTTGCAGATAGATCTCAACGAGTTACCTCTCCCCTATTCACTCTTCATCATGTCATGGTGTGTAATTTGTTTGCTAATTACATTGTTTGCTCCCTTCCTGGATTTATGAAGCTCTTTTAGCAGCAAAAATCAGTATTATTGAATAACCTGGGTGGATGGACTCTCCTAGAAATCCCTGGTGAGTAACCTACCCTCTCCACGACCATCCCTGGTCTGGGCGTCCACCTCCTCCTCAGTTGCATCTGAAGAAAGCAGGGGAGAAAAACAGTGCAAAAGCATGTAATTAAAATTGATCTAACCCATATGCACATGGAACATTTCTTGAAGTGCAGGTTTTTTGCATAAACGCACCTCAGTGTGAGGAAAATTCTGGGCTGATCCTGATCCTGGTCACTTGTCAGGGGAATGCAAATGGCACCGTCCCAATGTAAATGCCCTTCCCTTGCCGATCCTCATGAATCAGCTCCAAAAACATTGCAGAAAAGCAACTGGGGACTTAATAGCAGGCAAAGTAAAATATTTCCCCCTGGCTTCAGCCCTGCAAACAACTGAGCGGTTTGGAGATTTCCAAAACAACTGCAGTGGGAGGTGGTCGTACTGCGTGGAGGTCATGGGCAAGGAGCACCCTCAACATCAGCGGACAGACACCCCTCTTTTTCTTTTCAGTACTGATGTAGGAGGCAGTAAATTATGAGACTGCTATTGATTTTGCAGTTATAGCTCTTGCTTTGCAACTTCTGACATCTGCTAGGAGTGAAGGTACCTTGAAGGCATCTTTATTTTAAATCCTGCTTCATAACCAGTAAAATATTAAAGGAAGGCAAGATAACCTTGTCATACAAATTTGATACTGCTTTTCTGATTGCTTTCTTTATAATAAGTTTACAAGCTTGGTTGATTAAGGTAAAAGGATTATAGGAGAGACTCTCCCACCTTGTGAATCTTTCCTGCTTTGAAAATCACAACCTGAAGAATTTATAATCAGCGGCAGCATAATTTATAGTCACCACTGGACTGGTGTGGAATAAGCTGATTTTAATATAGCTAAATACAAGGTGAGTTACAAGATAAAATACAGGTAGGCTGTGTTTGGAATGATAGCGAAGTTTTTGCTTTAGCAATCTGTTTCAGAGGAGAATTTACGGTTTACAGGGGCCAGATGCTTGAGTGCTTGCAGTGGCCCTGGGTCTCTAATTTGGGGGTGGAAGTGGTTAGTGTCAGCTCAGAGCCAAAAAAACTGAGCTGACCTCTGTCACCCATGCTGCAGAAATGAGAGGTGGCTGCCCAGCTCTCAGCACTATTGGTGCTCCAGCATCATCCTGCACCTCTTCTGGCTGTTATAGATGCAACAGCTTCACCCTTGGCTCTTCCTTTGCCTAAAGGTCATCACTACGTGTTGGTTTTCTTTTCCAGCAAAGTCTTACACAACCTTATGCTGGGAAGAAAAGTTCTCTTTGCTCAGAACTGTCAGTGGAGGCTTTATACGGAGTTTGTCCATGAAAACTTGCTTCTCACAGTTTCTTGGTGAGATGCTTGAAATAAATCTCTGGCTACCTGAGTGGCCAGTTCCCTGGTTGGAACAAGAACCAGCCCTTTAAGTGCACGGCCTCTTCTCCCATCCTGCAAGACACTGAAGTTTTTCAGTCAGCGGAAGAGCAAAAGAAAAGGTTTTCCCAGTTCCTGTTCGAGCTTGAGCAATTACATCTTTGCCGTCACATATGGGCTGAAAAATCTTCACTTGCACGAGGAACAAGTATTTTACACCTCGAGCTTTGAGAAGGTTGATGGTGTTTTGGAAGAGAGGAAAATTGGAGAAGGCACCTTCTTTTTCTTCTTCTGTCAGCTCTTCCGTGCCACTGTCCTGCTCTCCAGCGTCCACGTCGCCACTAGAGGAAAGTATCACTGTTGCTCTCTTCAGCCAAACCATTGCTTTTCTCCGTGACTTTTTTTCGTCTTCTTGGGCAGCAGGGCCTCAAGGTCACCATCACCCAGCCCATTCTAATTTGTCTTTTGGCTTAATTTGTCTTTTGCAATTTACAACTCTGTTGTCTCACTGCTCCATATGTGACTTCATCGCAGTGCCGGTCAATACTTTTGGCGGGTGGGATTGGAGGTCATCTTGCATAGGCAAGGAAAAGTCTGTGTCTGAGTTTGTCATGAGACCACTTTAATATTGCTGCAGGTATGCTCAAAGGGCTTGCAAGGTCTGAAAACACTCGTGTGTGGCTAAAGGTTGTGAGCACAGGGCTGAGCAGGCAGCTAGAAGTGCTCAGAGCAGACCCCTCCGAGGGTGCTCACACAACTGACGGGCTGAATTTCTCTGGGAACTGGCCACTCTTCCAGAAGTTGCCTTTCTGTTTAACCATGTTTTGAGCCAGCCCTGAAACGTGGTAGTGACAGCAAAACTTGACATTTTCTGTCTGACAATTGCAGAACAGTGGCTGCAGGGATGTTTTCAGCTCTCCAGCATTTTCTGCACAGCCCTGCAATCTGCAGGTTTATTTTTGTGTTGATTTCTGACACGTCTCTCTGTTATTTATGGGAAACGTAACAAAGGGAGAAGTGATTTCCTTTTTTTACTTCCTTTCTTTTTCTTTTCTAATTGCTGCACACAACTCTCCCAGCTTGTGTGCTGGTAATAGTCATTTTATGTGAGTGCAGGGGATTATTGATGGTTTCTTTTCAGTTGTGTCTATCTATAATGCGTGTGAATACAAGCCCCTTACTATCTCTCTGATGGTGTTCAGTAAGTTTCACAGAATCGATTTTTTTATGGGTTTTCCTTTGTTTTGTTTTAAAAATCCTGAGGACTGACAGGACCAGTATCTCCCAAGGAATTGTCAATGCGTCATTGTCGGAACCCATGCTAACAAAAACATGGTTTATCTCATTAGATACTCCAGAGAATCAAAGCACCAAAAAACATTACTAGACTTTCTTTCACCGAGCTCCCTGTTTCTCTTTGAGCTGCATCGCAGCTAAATTAGAGGGAGTTTGTGGATAATAAGTCAGGATTGAATAGCAGGGTTGGCAGGGAATGCAGAAAGTCATTTTGTCCCATGCTTGCTCCAAGGCAAGAACAACTTACGTGAAGATCTCTGCTCGCCCTGATCTTCAGGAGGCCATCCCAGGAACCCTGATGGACCAATTTCCAGAGGTCACAGCCATTCAGCCCTGTGATCCTGTCAAACCCTCCTTTCCTCTATGAGGAACAGGCATCAAAAAGTGTTCGTCCTTATCAGCTTCCTCAAGGTTTATCTTGTTGCCATTTAATTTGCTCTTTCTTTGCTTGCTTCTTTTGGTTAAGTTTGCTTGAAATCAAATCTCGTCCCAGTGCTTCTCTCAGGGTGATGCCAAGCTTATTTTAGACAAACTCCTGAATTCTTGAGCACAGAATCACTGCTAATGTTATTTCCTTGCCTTGCACTTCTGGTTCGTGCACTGAAGTCATTAAGTTTCAAGCTGGGGCTTCTGTGGAGTAACTGAGAAAAATAAATTTTAAAAAAAAGGGCATTTTTCATAGCTTATGTCTACCACAGGATTTTCTGCTTTCGTTTCTTCCCCTTTATCACCTTCAGCTTGGAGGTGGTTGTGCTGCTGCTCAGAGCAGTGTTTGTGGCCCTGATGATGTCACTCACTCACACTTCAGGAGGCCAACGTGTGAAAAGTCAGAGAGCAGTCCCAAATTGCCCTGTTCTCGCACTGTCTGCAGCTTCAGAGGAACGAGGAAACAGAGGTGCTAATCACTTTGGGCAACAGGCATTCAGGCAAGCCTCAGAAGCTTCATCGTACAGACTGTTATATCACAGGATAAAATTAGATTCTGACCTTGAAACCTCTCCGTGACAGAGCAGAAGCTGTAGCCTTGAAGCCACCCATGGCCCATGTAATTCTCAGGAAATTATGCGCTTTGAAAATGCCTGTCTTTCATTTTGACAAGCTTAAATCTCTTCTTACGGCACAAGATGCTCCTGCCTTCTTTTCCAGACTTTGTCCCCCTCCTCCTCTCTCTGCCGTGCACTGCACTTGGAACATTCCTCCTACAGCATCTTCACCAGAAAAGATCCTTTTAATCATGCATCCAGCAGCAGGAAAGAGAGCCCTGCCAATTGTCAGCTCTCCCCAAGAGTTACTGCAGAGGATGTATATGCCTCCCAGTCACAGCTCCCCTTAGCAGTCCATTCCTGGGAGAAAAAAAGCCAACAACAAACCTCCCCTCCCCAAAAAGAAAAAAAACAAACCAAAAAACAGAAGAAGAAAGCAGGATTGAACCCTTAATTGTAAACAGGTTTTGTGGAGAGACAATATTACCTGCTTAAAAAGCAAGCAAGCGAATCAAAACGCACACAAAGAAAGGCTGTCTCTCCTTTTGTCCTCTGAGTGTAGCCTTCCTGCTCCTGATGTGAGAGTACAAGTGAGCAAACTGTAAGATAATCAAAATGCTTAGAGGTAATGAATGTTTTGGTACCTGTATTTAGCGACAATGTCGACTGCCCCTCCGTTAGTAATAGGTATATTTTCAATCCAATGGAAATATGACAAATCTATAGCAAGTCTGGGTAGGTACCGCTGATTTCCACTTCAATGGAAGTAGAAAGCGAAGTCAGGTCTTTTATGACATCTAATCAATGATGAACCACCCAACAACACACACACATGAAAAGCACTAGAAATTCCAATAGTTTCTGGGAGCCTAAACCCGTCGGGTTAGACTTCATTAATTCTAGCAGGAGTTACTACCAGGTGTAATACGTTATCACTTCTATTTAGTTTTATAACCATCTATAATGTGCACAAAGCAGCGGGGTCATACACCATTACCAGGACAGGGGTTGTGCTTTCTGATTTGTTTTTGCACTCTTCCTTGCTCTGTCTAATTGTTCATTAGCAATTATGACTAAAAAATAAAATAAATTACAAATTCAGCGTTGAAAAATGAGCTTTAAAAGCACACGTCTCACAATGATTTTCAACACTTTTCCCCTGATATTTTTATTAAGATGAATAGTTTTATTCAGATGAATAATATTCTGTGATTCTGTAATAGTGAAACTCCTTAGACCTACAGTTTGGTAGAAATATTAACCTACATAAAACCAAGTTAAAACCAAGGCACATTTATTCCGAATCTTGAAAGCTAAAAGCTCTTTTTTTGAAATACTTACGTTTTAAAGCTCAAGGGAATAATAATGAAGTAGTGCATATTTTAAAAGGAAGAATTTACTGTCATCCAAAACCTTTGATTGCTCTTCCTTGCAAATAACGTGCTCTCAGTAAGAGTTGGGCCTCTCCACTGGGTGCAACACTCACTGTGAAACAATGTGAATCAATCCAAGGCCAGAATATCAGCATGTGAATCCATCTCTCCCTTTTTTTCCTCAATGAATGACATGTTGCTAACAAGCACTCTTAGTAATATTGAGTATTTTTGCAGTTGCTGGAGATGGGGACTCGTTCTCACTCATAAACCCCAGATAAGAGTGAAAGAAAGACTCGAATGAGCCTGAGGAGTGTGTGCTCTTGCAGTGAAATGATTAAAATAATCTCACCATATTTAGTACCTAATAAGAGTGTAAGTACTCCCTGAGAAAGCCAAAGAACCTTTAATAATAAAACACTTCACCTCTGACAACAATGGGTCCTTTGACATGCGAGGTCTTGGAAGAAATAATTTCCGGTTTGATTGATATGATTCATATCCAGATAAACCCTGGGCCAGACTGAAAATGTATCTTTGCTCTCTAGGAATATTTGTCCTGTCCTGGACACAACTCTAGGAGAGGGGATAGCTCCTGGGGCTGTGCTTAAAGGTATTTTGGGTGTCTCTTACCACGCACAAGAGCCTGGAGAGGCTTTCAAAAATTCATTAGAGGATATATTTCCATTCCCACTTTCTCTCTCTCAGTCTCATGATGTCTTCTTGTCTATTCTCCTTTCTTTCATTAGCACTTTATATCATTTGACACTTCAACAAGATGATGACCTGTTTACTGTATGCAAATAATTTCTGAATTACGCATGAATAATTCCGAATTTGTGTATTGGTTTCCTGAACCGGCGTACTGCCATGAAAAATTAGCTTCACTTGAACGTAAACACAAAACTATGCCGACATGGTCGAATTAAAATTGAAGAAGAGCTCACCTTGAAGGGAACACCAACCACTGAGCTGCTGCTAGAAAAGAGCGAGGTACAGCTGGAGCCTCTTAGATGCAGACATGATCTGAGGACTTGGTGAGGGCCTGGGACAACGGTGTGTGACAGCATGTGGTCTTTTTGCATTGGAACACCTTTTCTGGATCAAAGGAACCTTCCAGACATTAAAGGAACCAAGCCAGGCAACCTCTGGCTTGACTCATTTCATCTGTGCCGGTGGATGAACGGCCTGCAGTGTTCAAACTGCCCACTGCAAAGGGGCCACAACGAGGATTTGAACCCTTCTGCATTTCCTCAGGGTTTGGGTCGTGACAGGATTGGGTCCCAGCTCAATCGCTGGGGCTGACTGTGGCCGCTGTGGATACTCCTGAGACCACACTGTCTCTGGTGTGCTGGTGTGCTCTCTGCCCCACCCTGGCAGAACTGGGGATGAAATCTGCTGGATACTTGCAAATCAGTTACATTGAAATGAGGTGTTTACATTTTGTTTCTCTGCTATTATAATCTCCTGCAAAATCTCCTTCTGCGTAGCCAGCTTGCCTCTGATCAGATGACCCAAACTGCTTAAAAGGTGACTTCAAAAGCTGAAGGCACCTTGGTTCCTCTTGCTACCAAGTGAAGGCCAGGGGTGTACCCGCTGTGCTCCATGCTCTGGCATAATCATTGTAAGAAATTTTGCTATGCAAAGCCCCTCAGCTGCAAAATCTAAGAAGGGGGACGGAGGTGGTAGCAGCCATTTCCCAAGAAGGAGGACAAGTTCCTTCTTCCTTTCTTGCTCCCGAGATGACATGGAACGTATTCAGAGAAAGTCTGAAGGCAGACGTTCAGTAGGCAGAGAGAAACCACCCAAGAACTGTTCTCAATAGGTAATATGGGCTAATTCTGGTTTGAACCTCTGTTGCCTCTTCTGGTAAACGTTTTACTAGGTTTGCATTTAATAGTCACAAGCTCATTTTTCTGCTTACCTTTTCCCCTCTGCATGTTATCCTCTGACTCCTAATAACCCCCATGGCTGAGCCTGGTGGGACTGAAGAAGGACTGTGGGTTCAGGAGGGTGCGGAGAGCTCTGGGCACCCTCCTGGTCCTGGCACACGCACCCCATCAGCCACCTCCCTTCTCCCCCATTCATGATTCATCTCTTCCAAATGCTCTGGGTGCACCGGGCCCAGCGTTACAACCTTGCCTCTTGGTGTTTGTGATGCTTCATTAACAGAAATTCAAGAAAATACACTTTGGTACAGATGTGTGTAATCTTCTGTCTGGGGATTTGAACTGGAGAAGCATAGACAGCTGGCACCAGATCCAACCCACAAAGCTCAGTGGGTCCTACAAGAGAGAGAACAGAGAAAGAAAAGGGAATTTGTGGACCCACCATCTAAGGATGGGGGAAATGGGCAGGCTGTGGACAGCCACTTCCACCAGTGCTGATGGGCACAGCTTGCTGGAGGACTGAGTTTTCACCTGCTGAGTGTCTGCCCCTCTCTGCCAAAGCAAAAGCATGTTTAATTGGTATGGAAATGAGCCAGAAACATCCTACATCATTTTTTCTCTTCCAGGAAGCTCACAGGGAGGCTGGAATGGGAATTTGAGCTTTGCAGCAATCTGAGGTATTTTTTTCCCCAAACACAAATATTCAGCCTACTCGACTCATGCTCTGTCTCTTTATATTTTCCCTGGTTTTCATCTGCTTTCTGTGTTTTTCTCATCACGACAACAGTGGTAAAAGATAAACACTGCAGCCAACAATGCTGTTCTAATAAAGCTGCAGTTAAAATAGCAAACAGAATGCAAATTAAATAGCATAGCCATTTAGAAGGTGTAGTTTCTACTAAATATAAGTACTTTTCATCACATCTTAAGAATGTGGATGGATTTTATTAAATTTAATAATTTTCCTAGAGGATTGCAGGGTAAGGGTGTTTCACAAATGCACAGATAGCAAATGAGGGTGATTTCTTTTTTATTTTATTTTTTTTTTTTTTAAATTGCACAGAAATGTGCAGTTGTTAAATATATGGATGATAAAGAGACTGTTACTGACTCAGCCTCTCCTTTCTCTTTTCAAGTCTGCTTTCTTCTGATGTTGCTCCAGAGCTTCCAGAATTAATCTTTCAGAGATATTAATTACGTATTTATAAGTGTAAACACCAGTAAAACTTACTCCTTAGTGTGTTGGAATGAGCTTTCTTTTTGGCTTCAGTCAGAGCTGGATTTAGCACCTGAGAGCTGAGCCTTTGGGCTTGGACTTGAGTGCTGAAATTCAGAGCTCTGCTCGGCTGTTACCTGTCTCCAGGGGCACTGCCAGTCTGGAGAGACAACATTTTTCAATATCTACAGTTTGCAGCTGGATATGTGAATGATGCAGCCAAGTCTGGCCCAACAGGAGGCATCTACTTTTCTTCCATGTCTTTGCAGGCACCTCCTGTGGGTAACCTTGCAGCAGCTGTGGAAACTGTCCTGTGGTAGCCTGCTCTCCTCGGGTAAACGTGCTCAAAACGGAGTCCAGCACTCAAACCCTTCTATGGATTTGGACTTCGGTGTTTCCCAGGTAATTCCAGCTCTCCAGCAGACATGCACCTCCCAATACCTCTTCATAGCCAGTAGCTAAATACCATTGCTTTACAGGAATACCGAGGAAAGCTGACTTCTTGCAATGTTGTGAGCGTAGCTGAAGGCTGGCTGCAGTACACCACAGCTTTGTCTGCCTTCCAGTTGGTCGTTGGCTCTTCCTGAACCATCCTTTCTTGGCAATTTCTGTAGCAATTTTTGTTGTCAGTGCATTTCTCTAGAGCGTTCATGGAACTCTGGCTTTGCAAAAAGCTCTGATGTTCCTGTGGGTTTTACTTGTCAGTGGATATGAATCGCCTTTTATGTTTCTGTTGCTCTGAATCTGAATTTCCCAAATCGAGGACTCAGAAATTCATAGACTGAGGGAACGTCCTTGTCTTTCCCACTGGCCAGCTCACTGAGCTAGGTATGCTGCTTACATGAAGTTGGGTTATATCCAAGGTCTCAGTGCTCATCCCTTTGGTGCTCATGGAGTGCTCCAGTGCCAGGAATGGCATCCTCTGCCCGTCTCTGGAGAAGTTTCAGATGGCAAATATATTCCTTCTCTCATTGCCTATGCTGGGTTCTGCCTTGCTGCTACCTCTCTTCAAATCTCAGACACCTCTCCACAGAGAGTGAGCTGGAAAAAAATACTTGGGCATGGCTGGGGTTCCTCTGTTGCAGTGTAGATCAGGCAGGAGTCTGAAAAAGCAATGCAACACGGAGGGGCCATACAAGCGAGATGAGGCCATGGTGCAAAGCATTGCTAGCTCAGTGCCCACAGAAATAAGGCTCTTGGACGAGTTTCATTAGACGAGTACATTAATCCCACCACGGGGGTGGGATGTGTTGCTGGGTTTGGTCCTTGCATCTTTCCCATTCTTCCCCGCGCAAGGTGCACCCTTGGTGCAGACAGGACCTCTCTGCCTCTGCTGGGGCTCTCCAGGGCTGCTGAGGTCTAACTTTAGATTGTAGTCTTGGATATAATCACTGTTTTGCTAGGCTGAAAAAAAAAAATAAAATTGCTATTGGCACCAGGAGCAGAAAGAACATGAGCAGCCCCAAACAGAGTGAACCTAAGAAAAAATACTTATCTAGCTGGGGGCTTTTCTCTTCACTAAATTTTAGTGTCTGGCAGCAAATGGCAAAGGTGTAAGATCTTCTCGGAAATAGTTGGCAGGCATAATTTCTAATAGAAAGTATCAGACATACTCAATAAACGGGTTCCAGGGCAAGGTGAGTGCTCTGAGCCGGCTTGCTCTCAAATACAGTTCCCATAAATAACAGCTTCCAGGCTTTCGTTGCAATAATGATTTCAGCATTCCTGTCAAAGACTAAATGAGTAAGCTTTACTCCCTAGACTTGCACCTCTAATGTTCCGTAAGGTATAAAGTTTTTCCCAGCTCTTTCTTTTTAGTTGTACAGGTAAATAAGAAATTACACTGAACCTGTTGCAACTGTCAAGACATGGTCCTCGTGGGGAAGATCCTGAGTATGTGTGAGGATGTGCTGAAGGAAAGGGAGGCATTCCCAACCACTTGGACCTGGCTGTTTCTTATTTTCTTTACAGAAATGTAACATTTTTATGCTCACATTTCTCTTTGCTATCCTGGGATATCTGCCTAAACAAATCTGTAATTCAGAAAAGCACGGAGGCTATACTCACTTCCACGGTCAGCATTATGTTATACAGAATTTTCTGTGCTTAGATTCCTTCAGATCTGGTTTCTTCTGGCAGTTTTCTGTCATCCAACTGGCATGAAACTCTCCTAACATTACTGTAAGCGGAGATATTTTTTTTTAATATCATCAGTATAAAATCAGGTCTGTATTTGTGCCTGTGGATCCTCTTCTACGATGTATTGTTGTTTATTACCTGACACTGAATTCCTACTTGGGGAAATAGGTATTACATATTACTTTCATTGGCATGTACAAATATGTAGTAGGTCCCTGTGGTGTGTTTCACCTTTCTTAGCAAGCTCTCAGCCAGTTTTGTTTAGCTAGATGTTCCCCATCATTTGCCTGATAGGCACAAATGTGGGTGATTTTCAAAGCTCAGCATTTTAAAAGCAACAACTTTTAACACTCTGCTGTCAGTTCTCCACAAGAAGGTGAGTCTAGGAAAATGAAAGAAACCAGCCAAATGTTTAAAAATTCTTCTTGTGAAATGATCAATCTTTCTCAAGTAGAATGGAGACCCCCCCTAGCATGCTTAAATTACTATTGATTTTACGGCAAAAAAAATTACATTTTTATTAGTTTTTATTTTATTTGGCTTAGATCCCTCAATACCGTAACTAGTTACACAAACAATTTATGGTCAAATACTAAATAGTCTTCACGATTTAATTAAAAAGTCAAGCAGCGTAACTATTTATCAAGCCCAATGGGTAACGATCCTGCCATTTTTACGTCATAAATCAGAATATAGACTGTCAGCTTAATCTTCTCTGCTTTCAGCTGATGTACCCACAGCAGAGCATTGTGTGGGTATGAGCACCTGAGCACAGGGCTATAGCCCTAGGAGACAGCTCTGTATTTTCTAGAGAGCTGAAGCTGCAACTGCTTCAGTAATAATGGGACTGGGAGATTTTTCATCACCATTTTCCATGTGTCTTTTGGACTGCTTTCCAAAGGCTCTGTGGCAAGCAAGTCCATTTCACGTGGGATTTTTTTTTTTTTTCCTCATTTCTGCAAAAATTGTCTTGATTGGCAACAGTCGTGTATTTCTACCTGCTCTGTTAGTCAACCTGTAGGGAAATTTGCTAAGAACGTAGTAGCCAGGTGGAAAATCTGCTTGGACTGGTAATACATCTGCCAGGTTCGAAACTTGAAAATGGCTGAATGCAGCCCAAAGCAGAGTTACTAAGAGAAATGTTCTGTCTGATTGTGCAACCTCGAGAAACCTTGTCCAACTCTGAATTTGGCCCTGCTTTGAGCAGGGGATGGAATAGAGAACTCCAGAAGTGCCTCCCAGTCTGAGTTATTATTGCAATCTACATTAGAATGCTGTAAATTTGAATCAGTAATAATGGTAAGACATACACGAGCTCCGGGTGAACATTTTTGGAAAATATCCTGTGACATCCTCATTCTTCCTATCCTCAGCAAAACCAGATGACGAAAATTTGTGTGCGCTTCGTGTAAACAAATATTTGTGCACAGAACTTGCCTAAATGGAGGTCTAAAAATCCAGTTCCTGGTTATTATAAATGCAGCCTGCGGTGGTTTGTTGGTTTGTTTGTTTGTTTTTTCATCTGTACTTGAATTTAATAGTAAGGAGACAATTAAAAATAAAAAATAAAAGGATTGGTATGGGATGTCACCGGACTAGGGGGGCAGCAGGGCGTTAATCAGGTTGAGAGGGCTTGACTGTACACAGTGCCTCTGAAAGCCGCCCAAAGTTAGGGGATAGTCTGTCTCTTTTTTTAATCTTATCTATATCTCATTTCCCCCTGTTATCTCTGCTTTCCCTCTCTCATCTATTACTTAACCATCAAAGCAATGAAACAAGTTAACGTTTACTATTAAGAATCAAATGAGTTTTGCCTGAAAGCTGATGAAGTATCCTGTAGTTTGCGTTTGGATCGACTGTCTGTTTTCAGGCTCTCTGTCGAGACTGTTTAATGGGTAGCAGGTTCCTGCTTGCTCTTTTTTCTTTATTTGGCCATAGAAAGGGAGAAGAAAGGCAGAGGAGAACAAAAAAACCCCTCATGTTAGATTAACAGAAAGATCAAAGCCTTTAAAGAAGACGCTGTTTGTTCATGCGTACCTGGTAAATACTAGAAAATACATGTGCAGATTAAAGAAAGCTAGATGAAAACAGGGAAGCAGCTCCAAAGTTTTTATTTATAGAGGCAAATATCTGAGGTGGTGGAGACCAGTGTTCCCTGAGTTGCTGTTGGACAAGGACTGTGGCAGAGGTTTGTGTTTAGCCCTGCTGACAAGGGAGGGCTGGAGAAACGAAGAGCCCACAGGGTGAAAGAAGCACATCAAAATTTCAGAAGGAAATGGCAACCAAAGGTTGAGATGAAATAACTGGTTTTCTTCCTGGCAAAGATTGACGGCCAGGACCTTGAGGTCCTGCCCTAGGTACCAGGCTGCCCAAAACCTGATTTAATGGCCTGGATAGGGAATAACCATCATGTAGGCTGCACAAAGATTTAGAAAGGACTGTGGGGATCTTTGAAGAGAGATTTTTAATGAGGGAAAGAAATGGCCAATATGAGGGGAAACACTCTTAAACCTATTCTGAATCACCCCAGACTGTGTTTTGCACTGAATGCTCTTCTTTCCGCCCCACCCCCCCCAACTTTGTGGCTTTTACTAGCCTCTTTCTATTTCGAGATTTTTTTTTAAAAAAAGTATATCAATTACTTTCCTGTGCTTAGGCACAGGAAGTTGAAGAGCTGAGTTTTAGCTATTAAGCTAAAACAGCCCAAAGAGATGATTGCTGCTACATCAGGCAGCAAATGTTCACCCAGCCATGTGGCCCTGAGAGGGGAAAAAAAGAATTGTTTCATACGATGACTGAGTTGATTAAAATATTTAGTAGTCTTTCCATTCATGCTTTATCATGAATATCGGCATGCTCCTCTAGGTAAGAAGCCAGTACAGATTTTCTTCTCTGCACAAAGTTTAAAAATGGCCCCATTCGTCTACATATGTGTTTGGCGTGAAGCATGCGCTGTGCTTGTGACCAGAGGTTCATGCAGATATTTGTGCCTGTCCACTACTTTGTTCTGTCCCTACCCTGGAACACGTCTACACCTCTCAACTGTCAAAATCCAGCACTTTTTTTCTGTCTCAGGTAGACCTGGTGTACTGCATGTTACCGCCTTTGCAGGACAGCACCAGAGAGGACAGGAATTTGCCAAGAGACCCCTTTGTGTTAGCCCAGGCTGCATTTGTTGTTTGGTAGATGGGATGTTTTGGTAGATAGGATGTTTTTGGCTGTGTGGTCCAAGCCGAATGGCTGACCCTTATGTGTGCCAGGGGAAGGAGTGTTACAGGTTGAAGACCAGAGCAGGGATCAGCATGACAAGCCTCCTACAAGCCTAAGAGGTGAAAGGAGGTGGGTGGGAATATACAGTTGCCTGTGAGGTCAGGGGTATCCATCTACGGGGTTTAGCAAGGCTTCACCCTGCATCTTGAGCAGGCCTCTAGATCCTTAATTTGTTAGGGAGGTGTCTTTAGCCACCCTCTGGATGCGTGGCTTCGCTAGACCTGAGTGTCTCTGGACAAAGGCTATTTTCCATATGCCTGTCTTGCTCCTCTTGATAGCTGGGATTTATTTGAGAAGTTTTAGCAAGTCCATCAGAAGATACTCTCCTGACTGCCTGCAGGGAAGGTGCAGGAGAGACATTTCTAGCTTGAATTGTGATTAAATTTACCCCGTCAAAAATTCCTTGGAAACACTATTGCCTTTTCATCTGGGCAGGTGTATAGCTTGAATGCCTTAACATTCCTTAAGATTCATAACACTTGAATGATCACAGTATTAAAAGAGTATAAAGAGCTCTGTAATTCAGTGTCATTTCATTACAGTTAAGAGAAATGTAACGCCAGCGGTGACAAACGCAGAATAACTCCAGTTGCTGATGGTACAAATTGGATTCAGTTGAAACTTCATGCACACTCAAAAAGCTGGAAAGAATCAAAAAGCTGTTTTAGCATACTTAGGTTTTTGGGAGTAGTTATAAGGTAGATGGTATTTCATGCTCATTAACCAAGGAATGAGGGAGAAACTGAACTGTTCAACATTGATTAAAACTGTCCTTCCTGCTATAACTAAAATACAGCCTCACTTTGAAGCCTTCCCTAAAAAAAATTAAAGTGTTTTAGACCGTATTAACAGAGTCATGCTTGGGTTTTGGTGGGTAATATTTTAATTCACAAAACTGCAAGAAAGGTAGTTTTTAGCTGATACAAACTGCAAGATGAAATACACAGTGTGAAAAATCGTCTCCCCAGTCGATCCATCTAAGGTCAGTTGTCCCCACCAGCACAAGCAGGTGAGCCAGGGAATGGAGGACCTGTGCAAGAGGCCGGAGTGGGAGTGTCTCCAAGGCTGCCTCAGGCTCTGCAGAGCCAGACTCTCTCCGGTGTCCCCGCAGAGCTGGAACCTTGGAATTCAGCTTTGTCTGCGCTGAGAAATGCGGCCATGGTAGTAAAACACAAGTACAGTTTCAAATCCATTTTAGTGAGCAAAGTAGGCTCATTTGATAAGTGCAACTCATGCTGGTGCTGTGCATCTCTGCTGTGTATTTTGCCAACAGAGAAATGTGGCAGATAGAAACAAGTGTGTTTTTTTAAAAATTCCACCACTAGTAGAGCTTGGCAGAGCCTGGTGCGTACCTGGCATGGAGATACCAATTCCCATGGGCCCTGGAGTGCTAAGGGAAGGATTGAAGCAAATACTAGATCTTTCCTGGACTCACTGATGAGCTAAGCAGAGGCAAAGACCCTCTCAAACTCCCTGTCAAAGCGCTCCTTATTCCTAGAGACATCTGGGGAGAGGTAACGCCGTGCAAACTCCAATTCTCCAACGTGGTTTTAGGAGTATCTCTGCTAAACGTGAAGGCTTAGGGATTGGGGACAGATCTCCACAACCAAAACATGCCAAAACAGTGTCCAGAATCTGGTGGTTACTACAGAGCAGGCAAGGCTTGTGCCTCCATCACGTTCACAAATCCCCAAGTGATCTCTCTTGTTGCTGGATAAATCCAGGTGCTGTCAGATCCCCAGAGCTGTGTATTTCAGTTGGAAAGAAAGGGTCTTACTGGTTTGGGTTTTTTGTTTTTTTTCTGTCTAGACTTTCTGTTGAGTGCAATTTCCAGATCCCTTTGGAAAGGGGAAACTGGTTTTCATTGTTGGGCTTTGTGAGACAGGCATTTTTGTCTGCTGTATGGTGCAGAGTGCTCCATTTGTCAGAGCTATTAGCCTTGAAAATGTGAATGTTTGAGACTCAGTGTTCTAGGCAGTTTTAGTGCTTTCCTAGGGCCTGACATATTTTTGCTGTAAATGTCTTGTTACAAACCTTTATAAGGAGGAACAATGCCATTGGCAGAGCTCTCTTCCAAGCACAGCCAACACTGGAGTTATGTGACGTGTTGAGGTTTATTTTCTCAACTCATTACTTAGAAGTCAGACTTTTTGGACAACGGGAGGAAGGACCTGTCCTCTTTTACCTGCTGAAATTAATAACAACCAGAAGCTGTCAAATGTCCAAGGAATAGGAATGAACTTCCTCAAGGAAGGAATAGGATGGGGATGCTGCACATCAGTGTTCCACCAGAGGCTTTAGGAATTTCTATCATGAAAGTAGAAAATAAAGAAAGCAAAGTAAAATACCACTAGGTTACTCAACGAGTCTGGCAAGTGCAAGAAGGTGGCCCTGCAGCCATGCTCTTGGGGCATTAATGTCTATTCTACAGGGGCAATTGTTCTTTCCTGCCCTATTCTTTCCCAGGTGGCAGTGTTGATTAAAAATCTCTTTGCGTTGTTTCTAGAAGAAAATAGCTGCAGCAGCTTGATTAAAATCTCTCAGAAAGCTGCAGCGCTGGCTCTAGCTCTGCAGGTAGTAACTGTTAATGGCTGTTTGTTTGAGGGGTCTCAGGACCCCAGTGGAGGAGCTTGCTGGGCTTCATGCTACTGTTAGGATGCTGCTTCTCCTCAGTACTGCATGGCATGGTCTCTTCTTGTGCCATGAATACCACATCCAGCTCTTCCTGCAGTTTTCATTTTTTTCCTCTGCTTTTCCTTGCCTCTCAGCATACATATATCATTAAAAATAAAGTGAAAGAATGAGTAAAATGGATAATTAGGAGTATGCACTCCCTCTTAATCCCTCAAGTATTTAATAATCTAAAATCCCATTTATTGATTATATCTAGACCTTTTCCACCAGCAAGCTGCTCTTCTGAACTCTCAGCACATGACAAAGGCATGAGAGGGGTGTGAAGCAGTGAGCAGCGCGTTTGTCTCAAAGCATGAAAGAAAAGTGCTGCTAGAGCAGAAACGGTGCCATATTATCCTGTGTGATTTTTGTTCCTGAAAAGTGCTTCAGAAGGAGCCCAGGGAGCTCTACAATCCAGCTGTTCCCCAGGGTATCTGAGCAATCAGCATGACAGAAAACGGTCCACGGTGCAAGGGGTAAAAACCGCCCGACCTGCTGCACTGCTGTTGAAGTTTTCCTTCCTTACTGCGAAAAGAAATCTGGGACAGAAATGGCCATGAAAGAAAGGCAGAAAACAAAGGCAAAGAATCTGCTTTCTTTCTGAGAGGGGAAGGACTCGTGGGACTTTCAGTGGTATTTGCTGGATGAGAAGCCACTTCCATGTCTGAAGGTAGCTCGCTTGTCCAGTGAGCACGGCTGCGGTCCTGGGGAGATGACAAGCCATGGGGCACAGTGTGCTGGTGCAGCCTTTGCTGTTCCCACTCCTCCCTTGAAGCAGAAGTTTCTTTTCCTGATTTTCTTTGTGTCCCTGCTAACAGCAGCATTTGCCCAGGCAGAAATTGCTCTTACAAGAATTATGTTCCTTTTCTAAAATTGCCTCCACCGCTGATTGCTTAAAAAGAAATTGAATAGCTGCCATGCCAGCTCTTAAATGAATGCTGCTCGGAGAGCAACTCGAGAGCTCTCCAGAGAAGTAGCAAATAAAATGTCTCTTCTGTTTCTGGATACCTAATCTGATCAAAAAGAGAGTGACGAGCCTGCAGGAATGGGGGGAGCCACATCCCCTAGTACAGTGCCGAGGACTGGGCAGGCTGGCCGTGCTGCGTGGCTCACTCAGATCAAGAGCTGAGTTGCTCATTCTCCCTCTGTGCCTTGGCTTTGCTTTTTTATTTTTAAAATTGTGTTTGGAGCCAGAGTGGCTAATTGGAGGCCGGTTGTGTGAAGACTCTGTGGGGAGAGACCTGGATCAGAGTAATGCCTGTGAGCTGGGATGCAACTTGTGGAGTTGAAGCCTGAAGAGGAGGAGGAAAAATAAATGCTTTGGGATGGCAGTAAGGTTGCTCTTTCCTGCCTTTGGCTGCCAGAGGGATGCTGGGGGTTGAGAGCTACTGAAAAACAAAGAGTTTTTCTGGCAGAGGGACGGGAGCCTCCTGGCTACGCTCTGCTGCAATGAGGATTTGGCACCCAAACAAAGTATTTCTGTGCTGAGGCACTCTCTCCCAAAGGTCTGTTTGAGGGGAGAAAAATAACGAGAAGGAGAAGAAAAACATCCAGCAGAAAGCCTTTAGAAAGAGCAGCTCCTGGTTAACACTGCGCTGCAAGCTTTGAAAATGAATGTTGACAATTGCAAGTTGCTGCACAAGAAGAAGAAGAACTTGAATTGCAGGCACAGAGCTCTAGATTATTTGCAGACACTTGAGCCACGCTGCAGGCAGCTGGATGAAAAGCCGTGTCTCAAAATGCAAAAAGTAGAAATGTCATAGTGTGAATCACGGAACAGATGATAACCTTCAAAATGTTATGGTGACACCGTGACATACCATGCCCAAAGCTTAAGGATGACTTGCGAGAGGTTCCCGCTCTCATCTGATGTTGAACAACCTGAGAACAAACAGCTGCGGTTTTGAGGTGGAGATTTCTGGCTTGACTCTGCATAACTCTTTACTTTCCCCAACTTTCTCCAGGTCTGAGCTTTCTCAGCCTGATCATCTCAGCACTGGTGTAGGGTTGCTGACTCGTGGGGACACCTTGATGGCAAGGCGCAGGTTGCTGCAAGTGCCTGAATTTGAGTGACCGGAGAAGGGCTGAAGCTCTGAAGGGCTCAGACTCCTTCCTATTTTCCACGTGGGGATATGCGAGCCACCTCAGACCACGAGCCACCCTTCTTTGTGCCTTGTCATGTTGTGAAAACCACGTGTAAGCATGTGTTTGCATTCAAATACCATCGGTGGGCAAGACACTCTCTTTGTGGCTGATCAACCTCAATATGCTCTTTCGCTTGAAGTTGCTTTTTGAAGTCTCTCTTCTTTGCTTTTAAGAGCTCAGCTCTATCTTCCACCCCAAGCACTATGCTGGAAAGGAGGCAACCCTGAAGTCTCTCCTCTGGGTTTTTGTGAGATCTGAAGTTATTATCAGGCTGCAGAAAAGATTGGTTTGCCCCTATTACTTTGATTTCAGTGAAGATGTTGGCAACAAAGGCTCTAAAAAGCCCATTTCTCTGCAGCAACACATTTGAAAATTTCTTTTCCATATCCATACAGATTGGAATATCATTTTTTTGGCAAGGGGGTGGCACTTGCAAATTGAATTTTTCAGTTTGGACCCACCAGGTTATAGGAAATGGAATAGAAATTTAATAAAAAGAAAACAAGAATAAAATGGACATTTGCCAACCTGGTGCTTATTGAACATTATTTTCTAATTTCAGGAAACAGCACGTTGTCTTCATTATCATCCAAATAGACTATGTTGTCTCTGTGGCTAAATAATGACAGTTGTACCCCTATTGCTCATCTCCCACCAATTTCTAATTTCTGCTGAGAAGTTGCCTGCTATTTAGGATTCGGATTTCAGAGAATGCTCATTTTCCAGCAGCATATTCTGAAGTGTTGAAGATAGATTGGATGCCACCAGTCTAAGGCTGATGTTATTTACATCCTCCCTGTCCAGTACAAGCGATAAATCTGCAAAGACAGTGAGGATCATATCCTGCAGCCCATACTAGTCAGGGCTCATCCATAAATTGAAAACAAATTTTTATTTCTCTTTAATTAAATACTCCATTAGCCAAAGACTGTGTTAAAATATTTTAAGAGAAGTGATCAATATACCAACTCTGCCATCGCACAAATATTTCTTATGTGCTACAATAAGTGGCAGGTTTTCTCTCTTTGCTGAATTATGAGTTCTTTGAAGTGGACAGCAAGAAACACCGTGGGTTGAGATGATCTGTAAATGCAAAAGTAGAATCTTTTTTTCTTGACTCTCATGAGGACACTTCAGCAAGGTGGTGTCTTGATAATGTCCAGTATATTAATTGAATCAATTTTTTTTATGATATGCAATTTTTCTCCTCAACTCTTGTTCCTCTTCTCAGATGTGTGTGCTTTTTTATGTGTACGTATAAAACTATTATCAAAGCAGTGGATTTTGTGCTCCCCTCAGGCTTATTCTTCATGTAGATTTGTTTGTTTGTTCGATTTGGGTCATTCCTGTTCAGGCTATATGCTGATAGAACCACTGAAAAGGGAGTTGTTGCAGTGAAAGATTTTGTCTGGAGTGAGCCCTGGGTGAGGTTGGTAAACACTGGCGGAGTCTGGCTGCTGCTCCCTCTCTTTCCACAATGTGCACAATGAGGACAGGATCCTGTTCCTGCCCCTGTGTGGCCATGGATGTCCATCCAGGCAGAAGAGGCTTCAAATCTTGGAGACGCTTAGTTCTTTCCCAAATGTGCCCAAAATGGGATAGGTGGGAGTAGGAGCATGGAAGTAACCAGGCAGAGGAGTTCAGATATTTTATTTTCTCCTTCTTCAATCTGCTAGGGAATCAGGCTGAAATCAGGTTTTAAAACACTCAGGAAGTAAGTGCTTTTTTTCCAATAAAATAAATATTCTCCACTCACTGTACTTTCTTCCTGGTACCTGGAGGAGCTCAACCAGAAGCAGAATGTGTCTGATTTAGTGTCCACATGTTCTCAGCAGGTACTTCCTTCTCTCCTGTTATTGCCTTGTATGGTGTCGCTTGTGCCAAGGTAATCAAGGTGAATTTTTGCAGCTGCCTTCTTTTCCCAGAAAAATATTCCTAGTGGTGTGATAGAAAAAAAAGTGTCCTTTGTGAAGATAATCTATCCATTGGATTAATTTGCTTGTGCTTTTAATGCCAAGAACCTGTCTGCTTAAAAATAATAAAACTGAAATGTCAAGCAAATAAATTTAATTAAGCACACAATGAAGGAGGCTTCATTTTAGTCCTAAAAGGAGCTGAGGATTTAGCAGAATATATTTACAAATGTAGCAAAATCTCTGACTACAGGGTGTAAGACATCCCCCACTCCCTGGCAAGAAATGAGCATGGCACTTGAAGAGGATTTCTACTCCAGATATGACCAGATGTGGAGATTATTTGCCAGGGGGTTGGGGAAATAAAAAGGGAGTGAATTAGCCCATTTCTTCCAGCATTTCAGACATGTTGAGGCAATGAGGAGAGCCAGAAGAGTAAATGAGACAAGAAAGCAAACACTGCACCTGACCTGAGGCTGCGGCACGGACAGACACCGACAGGAGTCTGCCGCAACAACAGTTTTCCTGACTTGGATCAGGAACGCTGTGGCCAGCAGGGATAGGGAGGTGATTGTCCCCCTGTACTCGGCACTGGTGAGGCCACACCTTAAATATTGCGTTCAATTCAGGGCCCCTCACTACAAGAAGGACATAGAAGTGCTGGAGTGTGGCCAGGGAAAGGCAGCGAGGCTTGTGAAGGGTCTAGAGCACGAGTCCTACGAGGAGCAGCTGAAGGAGCTGTGGTTGTTCAGTCTGGAGAAGAGGAGGCTGGGGGGAGACCTTGTTGCTCTCTACAACTCCCTGAAAGGGGGTTGAAGTGAGGAGGGGGCAGCCTCTTCTCCCTGGTGGTGTGTGACAGGACCAGAGGGAACGTCTGCAAGCTGCACCAGGGAAGGGTTAGACTGGGCATTAGGAAACATTTCTTCACTGAAAGGGTTATCAAACATTGGAATAGCTTGCCCAGGGCAGGAGTGGAGTCTCCATCCCTGGAGGTATTTAAACAGCGTGTGGACCTGGTGCTGAGGGACATGGTTTACCGGTGAGCTTGAGGTGTTTCGTCGAAGGTTGGACTTGATGATCTTGAAGGTCTCTTCCAACCAAAGACATTCTGTGATTCTGTGAAGAGACCAGCTCCAGTGCAGGTAAGTCCCCACTGGGGAAGGAGACCGTGGCAAAAAGGGCCGGCAAAGAACTCTTTTTGCGGCTTTTTGTGGCTTTTCCGAAGCTAAGCAAGCCCCTAGCTATGCCTGGGGCCGGCACCTGTGGGCGGGCTGCTGACGTGGCCTGGGCGGAGCAGCAGCAGCTCCGGATCCGAAGGAGGTGTAAAGAGCGACCGCACCCACAGGCGATAAGAAGCGTCAGGGAGGGCACCGCGTCCGGGGCGGGAAAGCAGCGTGTGTGCCCTCTCCCACACCTCGGTGGGTTCTCAGCTGCCTACAGCTCCCGGGGCAAGGCTTTGGGCTTCTGCCGGTGCACAAGGTACGTTCAGTTGCTGTCAATGGTCCTTCTCCAGCCCTGAGGGCAGAACTCAAGTAGCCTGTGCGTGCGGAGCTCTCAGGAGCGCAGCGAGCGCTGCTTGTGCAAGGGCGGGAACTGGTCCCCTCCCGGCTCCAGCGACGACCTCAACAAGCGGGCATCGTCCTCCCAGGAGAGGACCCGGCCGTGGTTATAAAGCGGCCAAAAGCCACCGCCAGCAGGAGCTCAGCCCGAGCTCCCGTGAAAAGAGGCAACGTTGCAGGTTCCTGGCTGCAGGGAGTGCCTGACCCTGGCACCGGTGGGAAGCAAGGACACCGCCTGTGTGCGGGGTGAGCAGCTGAAGGATTTGCTCAGCCAGGTGGTGGAGCTGAAAGAGGAGGTGGAAAGGCTGAGAAGAATCAGAGAATGTGAGAATGAAACGGGTGGGTGGAGCCCCACCCTGAGGCAAAGGCAGCAGATGGAGGCTAGACAGGTAGGCATTAGGACATGTGAGAGGGAAATAGACACTTGGAGTCATATCCCGTGGTAGAAACCCAGCAGGTGTAGAGAGCCCCTGCTACAGCAAGCTCCCTGTCCTCCCTCTCTCTGCCCGACTCAGTGAGGTGTCTTGGAAGACAGGGAACAATGGCAAGGTGTTCCTACCTGGTGCAAGATGCGCCGCAAACAGGTTTGCCCAACAACTACACCACCTTCCTGGGGGTCGCTGAGTAAGGGGTTCAGCGCTTTGCTGGGGGAACAGGATAACAAGGAGACCAGAAATTCTTCTAGCTTGGTGGTGTCATTGCGATCTAGTCAAACCACCCCACAGATCAAAACATCTGCCGTAAAGAAAGAGAGATGGGCTCTTGTTGTAGGGGACTTGATTCTGAAGGGAGCAGAAGGCCCTTCTAGACCAGACCTGCTCCTTAGGGAGGTTTGCTGCCTCCCTGGGGCCAGGGTCATCATAATGGATGGGATAACATCATTTCAAATCCCAGGGAGTGATAAGATGCCCAAAATGTCAGAAGCCCATTAGTCTGAAGCTCTGTCAGGCTTTTCTTTAGCCTCCCTCTGCATCCTGCCTGTTTTTTCTTAGCATTATCTAAGAACTATTTACACAAAGAGGCTGATATTTTGGTAAAGCCTTTACATTTAGTCTTTAACAATATAACAGTTTTGTTAATCACTGTAACAGATGAAATTAAATGCTCTCTTTCTGAGCTGACCTAGTTTGGAGGTTAAAATTATGCAGCATAGAAATGATCTGGGGGGAAAAAAAAAAGGCTCTCATCCTATTTGTATTATTTTGCAATGTGAAAGGAAGGGAAAGTCAGCATCATCAGGAAAGTAGACTTCGTCTTGACAGGCAACTTTGTTTTGAAATGTAATTATAGGACCAGACTAGCAGCACAGAAGACCCCTGAGGAAAATCAATTGTGGCTGTGCTGCGATTGCAGGCGGTATGGCCTCTGGAAGCACTGCTTTCCAGTCTGTGACTCTAAAGTGTCACCTCTCACTCAGCTTTAAGTGGGGCAGAGGATGGAATTAGAGGCAGATAGGGAACTTGTTTATCTAAAATCCAGGCTCAGTGCTGCTGGGTTGCTTCTGCAGCCCCCAGCCTGAGTGCAAGCTGTCAGCATCGAACCGTATAGATCTGCTGATACCGTCAAAGGCATGGAGATAAAACTGCCTTAGGCATCCTCACCGTGGGGTGGGTGGTTGCCCTTTCTCTGCATTAGAAGGCAAGACAGTGCCTTGCTTGCCCTGCTCCTATGGGTGCCTACACATGACAACAAGCAGAAGGAGCAGAAATGCACATGAAACCTCCTCTTCTAATGTGGATAGAGCAGCTTGGCCTTGGGGTGGGCCTTGGTGGGTCTATGAGGTGGGCAGCATGCTCCTTGTGGTGTGGCTGTGAATATACAGATGAAGTAGGTTAAACCTGATCTGTGGTATGGTGTGATGGTGCTTCTGATGTTGAAACTTAATCCTCTTCTTGTCTCAGCACTGGTTTGAGAGGCAAGGCCCTCACAGCCCTGTTCATGGCAATGTGCTGAAGGTAAACTGTCTCGGTCTCAAACTCCTCCATTGTCGGATGTTTGTATCCCTGGAGCATGGGAGGAGTGGAGATGAAGGAGGGGATAACATTTTTCAGTTTTCTCTATCAGTACTTAGAAAAGAAGTAGATCTTGCTACTCTGTGGATGAGCTTGCAGCGCAGTGGAAAGAAAAACAGCCGAAAGGTTACTGTTAGATGCATAATGTATTAAATACACAAAGACATGAGAGTACAGGTCCTTTGCTTGGTAGTGGCAAACAGTCAGCGAACACAGTGATATATCAAACCTTCTTTTGTGGAAGAGCTGTGGGATTAGCCGTACATCTTTATGTGATCACTCTGGATTCAAAAAAAGGGAACACTTTGCCAGGCTTTTCCCACCGGTGATTGATGGCGGGAGCTCAGGGCGAGAAGGGTTGTTCAGCAGGAGAAGGCAATAAGCCAGAGAACTGCTTTACCTGCTGTGCTCTCCTTGCCATGGCAGTCCTTTCTGTGTCCCCTGACTGCTCACAGCTCCATCTTGCAGCAGGACAGCTTGCGAGGACCTGCACGGTGGTGCCAGTCAGCCCAAGGCGTGCAGGGGGTGGCATTGATTTATTAAATGCCTTTCCTAATTGTGTGCCATTAGAGGAGCTTTAACCAATCCTGGGAAAGGGCATTTGTTTGGCTGTTGAAGTCATAAAAATTAAGTGACATTTGAATTACCATTTTGCTCCTTTCGTTTCTAAAGAGGGGGTCTATGAATGCATTGGCATTTAGTTTTTCCACTCAAGATGCGTGTCTACTCTGTGTCTTACCTTGCAGGACTGGCAGCCACAGGCTTTCCTGATGCCATCTCTGGTGTCAGCATCTCCAGTGCAAAGTGCTGGATGCTGCCTGCTCCTTTCAGAATTATGAGGGCAATTTGCATATGGTTAATATTTGTGCCTCACTGACGTAAAACTTGATTATTGTTGGCCTTTAACTTTTTTTTTTGGTGAAGGTCATTACATTGCTTTATGAAGGTGTTTAAAATGTGCAGAACATGATGTAGCCACTTTGATTGCACGCATAAAACTTGTAGGAGATAATGTAGTAAAGCTTATTGCACAGATAATAAATGTTCTTCATCCAGAAGGAACTGGATGTGCTTTGTGTTTCCTCATAAGTGATTAATTGGCTTTAAGGAACAATTTTCCATTAATTAGAGTGTATCTCAATCACAGTCAGCCCCGTGTCTCTGTGGGGTACTAAAGGAACAAGTGTCATTTCCTTGTGAGCCTGGGCCTGCTGCAGGCCATGCTGGGAACCTTTCACCGGTGCCTCTCGCCAGTGATGATCTCTTCTGTTATATACTACGTAATTCTTCACATTTTCTCTTTCAGCAATCAAGTAAACACAAAAAGTGACAAAAATCTAGTAACGAAGAGAAAACACTTTTGTTTTACTTGTTGGCTTCGTATTGTGGTTTCAAAAAGGCAAAAAAAAAAAAAAAAAAGACGAGGTGTGTGTTGGAATAAGAACAAAATTCAGGAAGGCATGAAGCAATGCAGGGGGAAATTCTTCTGCCAGATGCAATACACCCATCCAACCAGGCCTTCATGCTTGGCTGTGAAACTCCAGTGATCTCTTATGGTTGCTGAGGGTGTAAGATGAGGAAGAATTGGACTGGGCAAGGTTGAACAGTCTTTCAATCCTCTGCTGGTACTGAGCTTGAAAATAGCCCGAATGATCCATAATTTATCTTCCATATATAGAGGTTCCTAGTGACTTATTTCCAGTGTGCGTGTTCTGAACTACTGTCAGGAATGAATGTTGTGCAATTAACTCATTTATCAATCATGTTTAGTAAATGGAGATTGTCTGATCTGAATTACAGAGAGAAAAATGAGACAGATTAATGTCTTTTCTCAACTGAAGCAAAAGCAGTGATCAGAGTTGGCTGAATGAACTACAAAATGAATCGCCACCGTTTCTGCAGACACAAGTGGTTTCTGTTGTGTTCAGGATCATGTTATTCAATGTCCAGGAAGCAGTCAGGCATATTGGCAAAGCTGGGACGTTTCAGGATGTCAGCCAGCGTCGTAATTTGTGCCAGCCTGCCAATATCCACTTTTTATTGGCCTTTATCCTTTCAGAGCAGGAGCAGTGGCTTGGTGTCTTCATCCCTCTTCATGTCAGTGCCCAGCCCTTATGGGAGAAACTGATGATGGAGCCAAGGGGTTTCATTCACAGCTTACAAGCATGGAGCAGAAAAACCTGCCTCCCACAGGGTGAACCTCCACCTGCTTTCCAGCTAGGCACCTGAGCCCCAGCCCTCCTGGGGGGAGGCACCTCTTATGTGCTCTGGCCCTATCCATGGAGTAGCAGGAGGGGAGCTGACACACTCTGCGTTGGCAGGGCTGTATCTGAAATTGTGGCCTCCAACAGGAAGGTATTCGGTGGACAAATTGAGCCAGGCATGGTCCTAGAAATGGGCATTGCTAGAGGCAGCAGAGATGTCACGAACTGGGCAGAGCATGCCTTACCTTGCATCCTGCTGCTTGGAGGATGGGGCTGTGTCGCCACTGAACTCGCCTCCCTGGTGTCCTGCTAAACACCTGAGGTAGGAGTGGAAAGCAGGAGGGAGAGTGGGAGTTTTGTGCTGCTGGGTACGTAGGAGATGCAAACTGAAGAGTTTGAGATCTTGGTGAGCTCAGAAAACGTATTCAGATAGGCCGGAGGGGTACACACTGCTCACTAGTTACTGGCTTTTCTGGGCATCTGGGATGGGAGCCAAAATTGGTGGAGAGACCTGAACGGCTCGGTTTTTTGTTCTACTGGGGCTCTGAACCAATAACACCCTCCTGAATGCAGTAGGGAAAAAGAGATCCATCCAGGAGAGCCAAGGCTGAAACAGGCAGAGTCAGCGGCTTCCCTGCCGTGGGTGGTAGTGTTCAACTGCTGCCCAAAAACTGTATCATCACCTCTTGGGAGTGATGCAGAGGGGAGAGAAGCAGCCAAGCTGACCCACTTGGTCATCATCTCCTTTTTATTCCTGAACGAGCTCACTGCATTTGGAGCTTCTGAAAACAAAAGGCTGCTTAGAGCCGAGCAGATTGTGGGAAAGCAGCTCCTGGCCAGCCGCCTGCCCGCATCCTGGCGGGCACGGCCTCGGCAGGCCACGGCTGCCCTGCTCCCGGGGAGATGCTGCCAGCCAAGCTGCTCCTTGTGCCAAGTTTTGGTACGTACTTTCGTGCAAGCAAGTTATCCACTGAGAACGCAGGACTGCAGAGCTGATCTCTGTTCTTAATTTGCCATTAACGTTTATTTTCAGCAAATTATTCATAAACTCCATAGCGCAGCTGTTCCACATTAATCTCATCCTTCTTGCACATTTGTCTTTGACATGAGGCATTTTCTCTCTCTCTGGATATTTTTTTTTTGTTGTTGCAAAGTTGTGTAGAATTTGGAGAGGAGGTGAGGAAGTGAAACCCGTCACCCAAGACGTCTCTGCCCCATGCCAGAACAGGTTGGGGGGTTTGCTGGAGCACGGATACGCCAAGCTGCTTTGAGGTTTGGGGAGAGAGGATGCCATCTGAATTTTTCTGCCAGGCTCATCCTAAAGGTCGTGCACGGACCATCTCCTTTTCGTCTCTAGTGACAACAGGAGATAAATGCTGAATGTTTCCTTAAAATCAGATTAGTACCATGTTGGTCAGTGGGCAAGGCAGGGCTGCCTTCTTGGCTAACAGGGTAAAGTTGGGCTTTACTTTTAGCTTTTAAAAGTCACCCTTTGGGCAGTTAAAGTCATCCACTCCCAGGCACTGCAGAAACTTTCTTCAGTAGAGCTGTGAGCCCCAGCCACTTCCAGTGGGGCATGCCCCTTTGTCTAGGGGGGATATTTTCTCAGTAAACCTTGTTTTTTATCAATTGCAAAGCTCTGACAAAGTACAAGGCTCTAATACATGGGTCAGGGTTGCATTGCCTGGCCAATATTTCTTTAAAATATGGAGCCTGATGTCTGAAGGCTTAGCTATCAGCATAGATTAGGGGATGGCTAATGGGAGGTGCCCAGTGAGCAGGTTCCTGCGTGGGGATCGCAGGCAGAGCTCTGCAGTGTCACCGGCAGAAGGTTGACTGGCTTTAGTGACCAAATCAGGAGCATTTTAAAGCAGAAATCCTCGCTGATACCAATGGAAAGGACTGCGTATCCATTGATAGCATGACACAGCCTGTGGGTTACAGGGGCTTTTTGAGACGTTGTTAATTAATTTCTGGTGAGCGTTTTTCTAGCTCTGGTACAAATTCTTTCCTGGGAATACCATGATGTTGCAATAGCTCATTGAGGTTGCAGTTTTGAAAGCAAGTTTTCTTCACACAGGTCCCTTAAACATTAAATAGGCGGCTTGAATTAACCATCAACTATTATTGAATTTCATTATTTAATAGTTGTATTAAATACTAATTTAAAATAATATTAATATACATGATATTCATTATGTACTGGAATTTTTTATTGAATTAACTGTGAACTGTGATGGAATGTTATTAACTACTACTTGAATTAACTATTAACTGTTAGCTATTAACACAAGACAAATTAATTTCTTTGAATAACACAAGTCCAACTTGTAATGCGAAGTCACTTGGTCTAGATACTTTTCAGCATATGGTTTGCAATTGCTGGATTTCTCAATCCAGTTACTCAACAACGTGTCTGCACTACTGGGATCTTTTTCAAAAAGTAATTTATTTTCCTGGCCAGTTCTGTTTTCCCTTGTTAACAGTCTCTGAAATAGTCGAAAGCCGAAGGAGAATGGTCATTCAGTCAAAGTGGGAAATGTCAAATGTGTAAGTTGATAAATGTTGCACATCTCAAGGTGGAAAGTTTAGCACTGACAAGAGCTAGAAAATACATACAGCATATTTTTTCCTGCAAATTTAAGACTCAACCCTTCTGACCCAGCCATCCTGTGTGCCATACTAATAGATTCAGATTTATTGGCAGTCCTGAAAGTGAAGGGGGAATATATGTCTTTAACAGAAATTGTGGCTTGTTAGAACTTAGTTTGTCCATTACGTTGTTTTTTTTTTTTTTTCAAATCATCTGATCTTCAGCATTCATAGAATTGTAGAATCATAGAGTAGTTTAGATTAGAAAGGACCTTCGGGATCATCTAGTTCCACTCCTCTGCCATGGGCAGGGCCACCTTCCACTAGAGCAGGTTGCTCAAGGCCCTGTCCAGCCTGGCCTTGGACACCTCCAGGGAGGGGGCGTCCACAACTTCCCTGGAAAACCTGTTCTAGTGTCTCATCACTCTTACTGTGAAGAATTTCTTCCTAGCTAAGTCTATCTCATTCAGCTTAAAACCATTACCCCTCATCCTATCACTACAAGCCCTTTTTAAAAGTCCTCCTCAACTTTCTTGGAGGGCCCCTTCAGGTACTGGAAGGCTGCTATAAGGTCTCTCCAGAGCCTTCTCTTCTCCAGGCTGAAATTCTATTTACATTTACCCCATTCAGTAGCCTGAAAGCCACGAGGTATTTCAGAAGGGATATTTTCCTGTTCATTAAATCCTTTTGGAGTCTAAGAGTACCCCTCTGATGTTCCACCAGAAACACGTTAAAGTGCTGTTTGGAGACCAGACAGGCAGGACTGGGACCCATATACAGCCAGTAACACTAAATTGGGACTAGTGTGGGAAAATACAACTCAGCAGATTTCCAGTCTGTGAGTTCAGTCCTCATAGGACCAAAACTCCTGAAAGGTCCTTGGATAGGAAAAGAGAGGTGAGTTTTGACTTGCCTCATTTGGCTGGGAAGACATTGTGCAGTAAAGGTTAATTTATTTTTTTTTCAGTTACTCCAAAAAAGATGCAAAAATAGAAGAGAAAAGAAAGGGAAGGAGATAAAGATGTGCTGAGACAAGGTGATGCCTATCATAAAAGACATCATAAATGGAGGAAGGATTAAGTTCAGAGGATGTCATGTAAGAGAAGAAGAAAAAGTGATACTAGAACTGGAAAACATCACTGCAGGAAGGCCGAGATGTGGCCAGTGTTTTGGGAGGAAGCCCCAGTCTAGGGGAATCTTCTGTTGAATTCTGTGGAGCTGACATTTTTGCCTTTTAGCTTGCGGTGCCGTGTTTTGACTCACGAGCAAGACGCTTTCCTCCATCTAAGCAAAACTCGCAGTAGTTACGAGTACACCTCCCATAACTAGGGAGAATGAAGTCGTCTGTCATACATTTCTATTTCCCCTTCAGTTCAAAGGTTTTGTATTTGCATTGGAACCACCCACTATTAGTTTTATGTGCTTTAAGTAGACTTCATTACAATCCCTGTAGGCCTGTGTTAATATCTACAGAAAGGGAAACGCTCACCTGATTATTACCATCGGACTTTGTGTTTGACAAGGAGCTGAGAAGCACAGCTGGGAAGCACAACCTGGGGTAACAGTGCTTTGAATGTTTTCTTACCTTAGATCTTTTCCAAAGATCAGGGGAAAAAAAAAGTAAATTTTGTTGAAATTAGTGGAAAAATGTGGTTCAGGTACAGCTTTATGGGATATGTCTCTGCATATGTTTGTCAAATAAACGGAATTTCTTAATTAGAGGCAGGAAGAAAAGCTTAAAAAAAGACAAAAAAATTCAGAAATGTTGCTTTCTGCCTGCAGCTTTAGCTACCTTATATCTCAACATTTTTGATTCATCTTGTTATTTGGAAGCAAAGGGCTCCTGAGCCTAGAAGGCTGTAAGTAAGGAAAAACCAGCTAAGGGAAAAGGGAATTCTCTAGAGTATTTGTAAGAAGGTGGATTTCTCTGATATCCAGGTTGTTGTGGAGAACTGGTTTCACTGGAAAAAAAAGAATTTATACCTTGCACAGTCACTGCAGAGCTTTTGTTAGCTTGTCATGTGTCCCTGGTGAAGCAGTGACCCTTGCTGAAAATGGTGCATTTTGGGGTGGACTGGAACAGTTTGTGTTGGGTGGTCTCACCTGGATGACCCCAGAAAGACCGGAGTTCATACTGCACCCAAGGCTGAGGTTTCCCTTATGGCTACTCATGAGGTCTTGTGTGTGTCATTCATATTTCCCAAAATACTGTGTCCCTGGTCATGCTGCCAGACCCAGAAGCAGGGTTACCGAGGTTAACGACACATGGCCAATTAAATTTTCCTGCTGGAACTGCAAGGTCCAAGTACAGAAATCCCTGGCAGGTGAGCTGCCATCCCTGGTTCATCTAAAGATGCCTGAAGCACCTGATGTGGTATGATATCTGGAGGTGTATTTTCTTTGGAAAATACCTGTTTTCTGAAAACCAATATTTCCCCCTAAATTGCAAATATCTTTGGGCAGGCACTTGCACGAGATTTTGGAGAACTGCTTTATCACTCCTCTACAGTTGCCTTAGACCAAGGCTTTGTGTGGAAAGTCCAGCACTCCAGTTGCTGCCCCAGTCATGAAGCTTTGGATTGCTCTGGGTAGACTTTGTGGGGTTTGTGAAAACATCTGAAAGCGTTTTTCTTTCAGCTTGGTGAGGACTGGGAAATCTCAGAAGATGCTCAGATTAAATCGTAACCCACTGAGGATATAGGATCTCTCCTATAAGATCTTATCAAACAGCGCAGCAAGAATATTCCCTTTCTTCAGGTAAGTGGAGTCTAAGTAATTTCCTCTTGACACAAGTTTATCCTGATGTAAGGGCTAATTGATAGCTTGCAGGGCACTTGTGTTTTCCAGGCTGTTGGTTTTGCTCTAAGCACAAATTTACTCGGTGATGAGAATGTTTTGACAACTCTGCCTATCTGTGCTCAGGAACTGCAGTTTGGTGTGAATTTTCTGGGTGTGTTGACCCAGTTTTAAAGCTTAAAATGAGCATGCTCTAGATTAGTATGGAAATACTGTAGTTGGCAAAATAAAACAAAGAAACGAGGTAAATAAGCAGAAGTACGGTACATTCTGCACAAAAACTTTCCGAAGAGATTTTGCTTAGCTGGCAGCAGCGTGTTTTCGTCCTTACACTTTCTCCAAGAGGTAATTGTTGAAAAAATTACGTGCATCAGCTTTCAGAAGCATGTCATTCTGACCCACTTGCGCATCCCCATGACCATATCTCTTCAGCAAATTCCTGCCTAGCTGTAAACACACAAAAATGAACATGTCAAATCAAACAGAATTAGCTTTGAAGAGAAGGCACATGTTGCTGCGTTATTCCTTTGCCTTCCTGGATCTAATAAATGTCTCATTTAGAATTCTCTCTCATTCATATTTGTGGTGTTTATTTTTGTGTGCTTTTCAAAGCTTATTTTTAGGCAACTCATGGCTTATTCTTTAGGAATAAAGAAAACCTTTCTGATTTTTTTGTGTGTTGCGTGAGCAGAGCTGGGAAATCTGGGCTTGTTTTCTTTAGATGATGTGACAAATTCTTCCAAAATATTTTACTCTGGGGACTATGATCACAGGAAGCATGAGAGAACATTGGAGCATATTACCAGCTCTCTGTGCAGTACATACATGTCCATCTGTTGTACAGAGCAAGGTTTCATGCAGGAACGTTCAAATCATTTTGTTGCAAACTCTCCTTTGTCCGTAGCATCACAAAAAGAATTGCACGCTGCAAGATAGTTGATTTTGGTGAATGTTTTAAACGTGGAAAAGCATTTATAGTGATTATACACAAAATTAGAAAAGAAGCTGTGTTTTTCTCCCTTTTATTTTTGTGATCCGAAATCTGGCTATAAATAGAAGTGCACTTGCTTAATAGAGATGTGATATCACTTCACCATTGCTCTCTTAGGTAGAATTAATCTGGATGGCTAAGCCACCAAAATGCAGCTGAAAGGAGAATAATGATGAGCCCAGCTGTGTATCTTGTGCTCCCACCGAGCTTTTCCTTGCCCTTCGTTATCCGCTGCCTTTTGTCTCTCCTGACTGAGTACCACACAAATTATGGCCTTGCCATTAAATGTGAATTCTACTTAGTTGGTGGGAAGGTGACATGGATACCTGCTCACATTCCCTCAGCTGGGACAGAAGGAGGAATAATAACCTGATGGTTCCTGGTTGAAGCGGGTAATTATGATGCTGAGCACAGCTCAGAGAGTTAACATCTTGGCAACTAGTTTAATTTTAAAATAAAACCTCATCCACAGTATGTTCTGTATGCAGAGGAGCTGTGCTGTTTGCATTCACTCAAGCCAAAATACCAGATTTGGATCAGACTTCCCTTACACTGAGATAATAAGCGTGGGATTTCACATCTGGCCTTTCGGGCTGGGCTTGTTTTGATAAGGCACCAGCAGCAGCAGTTTCACTTTTTGAATAAAACCATCAGAAATTGCTTAGCAGGGGTTTGCAGTGTGGTGAATAGCCGCTTATGACTTCTAACTTTGGCTCGATGGGTTTCCCGTTCATCCCATTAGCTTTCATAATGGAGAGGAGAGTCTAAGATGACAAAAACAGCCTGGAAAAAAAAATACTGCGTTGGCAACTGCGAGCTGTGTGAGTGTTCAGAGCGCCCCAAATGTGGGTGCTGCAGAGTTACTGCGGAGAACGGCGATGTTCATGAGCAAGTTACTGAGTCATGAGCATGTTCTGAATGTGATTACAAGCAGAGAGACAGAATTAGCCTTTGATTTCCATAAAAAATTAATGAGGGAGACAGACAGGGACAGACAAATTGAAGAGTTCACTTGGTTAATTTCCTAGCCAGCAGCTATTGTAAACCTTCCTCTTAGTTAGCACAGAAAGATACCAAATCTATAGTGGCTATGTTGGCCAAAAAAATATCCCCTGTTACTGTGCTAGAGGTTTACCTGGGGGCAAACTAAAAAAGCAGCAATGTGCTCGTTTTGGGACGTTTTGCTGCATCTTTCACAAGTGCACTCAACGAAGAGCTTCTCTGGAAGTTACGTTTAGCTGCCGGACTCCTGTGCAGCAGCTCTGCCTCTGTGTGAGCTCCAGGGACTGATTTCCTCTCTTAAAAGTAGAGTCCAGTTGTGTTTTAAAAGGACATTGTTTAAGTTACACCCTGTCACAGATGGGATGAGATGAGACTGTTGTTAATGCTAGAGATAAAGCAAGTGCAACGTCTCTAGGCTATAATTTTATTTCTTTTATTAGTAGCTGCAGGGCAGTTTGATTGAAATAATGCAACCCTAGCAGTTGGTCTCTGAAGCAGGGTGGTGTGGTTCACACCCTTTTCCATAGATTCTATTTCGAATCTACCAAGGCCTGGTTACTGATACTAACCAATATTTAACTCCAGTTTGCATCAGCCGTGTTCCCTCAGCTTTCACTTGCCACCTTTTAGCTGAAATATGGGCTGTCCCAGATCGTTTGTGAGGAGCAGAGAGTTCTGATGCTGCCATGTGCAAAATGGAGTTAGCTCTAATTTGCACAAAATATCCAGAAATATTTTTGCAGAAATTTCTTATCCAGATTTAATGTCCTGTACTTAGACTATTTACAGATGTTGAGATGATGAGTTCGGTTTCTATTTAAGTGTAGCTCACAACAGAGCAGTGGAAGCTATGCTTTAAAAGGAATAATCAACCTCACTATAAAAGATTTTCCCCTGAAAAATGACTATGAACGTTGTGTCTTTTAAATGATAGTCAACATTTCATTCATTTCTTTATTAACAAATTATTAAAATGCTGACTTTTCAATGGGAGGCATTAAAGCCGTTGTAAAGCTTATGATGGAAATGAGCATACCTGGCTGGACGTATTCAGCAGATACCTTATATAATAACATTAACAAAGATTCAGCTTTAGGATGAAACTATTTAGGATAAGGATATTAATGTAGTCTAGTTGATTACAAGAATGCAATCCAGAACAACTCCTTCACCGTCTGCTGGGGAGAATAGCCTGTAGTAAACAAGGTGCTATTTCTTTAGACGTGTTACAGAATTATTGGCACTTAAATCACACATTTAGTTCCTGCTTTTATGTTCTCTGTTACGATGGCGTCTGCATCAGCATCTTTGTGCTACAAAAGTACCATAAATAATTCATGTCTTTATTTCAATAACTGTGGATTTCCCATTGGCATGGGAAAGGCCTTTATTTTCTGTATCATTGTGCACTGTTGTCAGACTAGCTTCTGATTTTAAGATGTTTGTGATTCACTGAGAACACATCAGTAAATTGAATTCCAGCGAACTTAGCCTGAAATTTAATTAGACGATCAACACTTCTGCACTTTCCTAATACAATGTACATTATTGCAGACAGTTTATAAGGCATTGTCTTTGCACCTGGATCCATTATTCTTTAAATAACCTGACAAAACGTTGATTGTCCTCTGTTGAGTAACAGCGGTCCTTGAGAGCCATTCTAGATTAGTTAGTGATACGTAGCTCAGCAAAGCAGCACGGGATGTAGTTGTCTTGGTGGCTCTCCCAGCTCTGCAGCCCTTGCTCTCATAGGCTCGGCCAGCTTCTGGCTGCTGGGTCCCTCATGGTGAGCAGCAGTGGGGTATTTATTTTGTTCTGGCTCTGTATGAAAACTAAACCTAGAGTTTTCAAATCTACTCTGTTCCCCTGCTCCTAGAAGAATGTCCTTTCTTTTGATTAGAACCTCTTTCTTTTGATTGGGATGGGTCTGCTGGTCCATCATGGCTGTGCCAAGCTAAAGCACTCCTTTCGATTTTTCCAGGAGGTTCTTCTATCTCCTCTGCAGAGGATTCAGACAGGTGGACTGAAGCAGCCTATCTCACTTTGCCAAGTACAGAGTAAAAGAATGTCTTTTGGTAGACCTTGAGAAAATTTTGAACTAATTCAACAGAACTTGAAACATCCTGTAAAGAACCACGTAACAATCTCGAAGGTCAGCAAGGTAGGCAAAGAATTCACTTAGTTATATGAAGAGAAATAAAATGGGTAAATTAAAGCAATCAAGTGTGGGAAGCAGCCTTTACCAAACACAGCACTTTACAGCTGGAACATGGACGGCACGTATTCATGTTGTTTATTGCTGAGCTCGAGAGATGGATATGTACATGGGTTATAGGTTTTCAGCTGAAAAAAAAAGTGAGAAAATTTAAAGATAAAGACATGCAGGATAGGTTAGAGCAGAGCAGAAGCCCAGGCAGGAAAAGGCAGCACAGCCTAGAGAAATATGAAACAATGCAGGTAGCCAAAAAAAGCCCTAACTCACTGGTGTGTGAAAGAGTAAAACTTGTGTCTTGCTCTGAGTGAACCTGGAAACCAGCCAGGAACAGGTTGCCAGAGGGAAGCCTTTCCTCCAAGGGAACTTTGAGCTCATCCCTCCAGCTAAACTGCAAAGAAAATAGGTATGGGGGGAGATGGTACCTCTCAGTGGATGCCTCTGACCTCTGGATTTATTAGTATGTTGTGTACAATCTGTTTGCTTTCTTCCTTTCCTAGAAATATTATAATTTCTCTTCCTCTGCTAAAATCCTTAACCTAAAATATGTCAAATGGTCTAAGCCTTGATTATATATATCATCAACATTTCTTATTTAGAAAAGAATATCGGAATCTCTTGTTTGCCTAACAAAGGTTAAGTTTAACCTTCAGGGCACGGCGCAAAGAACATCTGTTTATTCAGATTTCTGGCCTGGGGGCTGAGAAGCACAGTTTGTATTTGAGACCTCTAGCTGACATTTGTTAACTTACTTTGCATACATTTTAATGTGGTTTTTTGTACCTAGAGGCAGTTGTTTAGAGTATAATAGAATAGGATATAAATATATTTATATGGCCAAATTATTATTCCTTCAAGTTATCCCTGATGAAATATGGAAGAGAAGGGGAGTTTTGAAGATCTTAAAACGCTCAGAGGTCACCAGGAGAGGGATGTGGAGCTGGGAACACGGGAATTCAGCAGCATATGAAGCAGACAAAGAGAGGAAAACCAGTAAACCTGAGTAGCTGGAGCCTTTTAGTCCTTCAGGGAGCAGCCACTGCTGAGCAGCGACGGACAGTGTGCCGTTTGTCAGAGCATGAAAGAGCTCAAACTGCTGTAAACAGGGGCTCTCAGCAGGACCAAACCTCTCCTAACTGTGTGGACAGGTGGCCAGATTTGCACACTGTGGCCATGCCCAGTGTAACTGCACCAGCATCACGTCACGCACCGACACCAGTGCTTTGGGCAGAGGACGTGGCTACCACATGTGCACAGGCTGCAGCCCTGCTTGTGGGAGGGCACCTGGCCTGCAAGGGTTGGTCGAGTCCTGGGTCGCTCCGTTGAGATGTCTCAGTCCCATCCTTGCTGGGTGTGGTTCCTTATCTGCCAATGCCGTGCTGCATGAAGCCCGCAAAGAAATGAGTGTTTCCAAGAAAAGCCTGTTTCCAGTAGAAATCGCGCTAAAAATTATCTGGAACGTTTTTATTGTTATAGAGCTTCTCTTGATATCTAAATATGGGGCTAAACTTGAGCTGTTGGTGTCTCGTTAAAGCCAATGGAGTAAAGATTCAGGTGTGCATCTTCCTCTGAAGTGTTTACGTAGCAGCAGGAGCCTATTCTCTTGTGTGCTGTTACCTGCCAGTGACTCTGTACCTGGACTAAACTGAAGGCAGATACATTTAAACACGGAGGATCTGGAGTGTTTCTGGTGATCGAGAGAACCAATAACCTGTTTAAAGGATCAGGATCGTTTACTTAGTGAAGAAAGATATTCGAATGTGTGTGTTTCTTGGGAGGATTATTGCTCTTCAGAAACTAAATGGGGGCTTCTTAATGCCAGGTGCTGTATGTGAACAGCTTAGGGAGAAATGTATGTGTGTATACATATCTGTGTGTGGAAATGTACCCAGGCTATAGTATCTCTCTTGAAACACTCCATTTTTCTGTAGTAGCACTCCCCAAAGGCAAAAGGAAGCCATTGCTGTATCTGTTTTCAGATGTTTTCCTTCAGAAAACTTTTAAATGGCAAGTACTCTCTTCTGTTCCTTTGCAGGGCTGATCCCATCGGCTTAGGCAGCCCCTTGCCCCTGGTACGGTGCAGGAGGGGAGCCCCTCGCCTGCTTCTTGCAGGCCCCAAGTGACTGTTCTTGTGTTTTCCACTTCCTCCTAAGCAAATAACTGTTTCCATCTCTCAAACTGGAGCACACTCATGATCTTGTTGAGAAGAACCTGAAAAACAGGAAAGTCTCTTATATCTTCTTATGATAGGGACACTTCATGAACCCCAAACCATTTGCAATGATACCTCTAATTTCCAGACTAATATTCTGTGCTAGACGTCACCTGGATCTTGTTTCTGGTTTTGGAGGGTCATTTGATCCTTATACCTATTTCTCTTGAAGCAGTAAATGAAGATGTCTTGCAAGATGTGCTCTGAGCCTTTTATCGCAACTGTCAAAGCCTCCTGTGCCTCTTGCCCACAGCCTGAAAGAGATGCCAGCGCTCCCAGCCCAGCCAGCTGGGTAGCAGGGCTGGACCCGGGCTCTGAGCACACACACTGCTTCTCAGCTTGTCAGTCACTTCTCATCTTGGCTGGTTCAGTGCAATTTGTGCTGAACTGTCCTGGGCCGAGCTTGATGGGAGCTGCCGTGCTTGCTCATAATCAAAGTGACTGGGAATCTCGCAGGCACCTCAACCCGGTAGGTTTCTTCCCCTTCTCCCCCAAAAAGTATCACGATCTGTTGCTAATAACTGCAGATCCAGACTGCAAGTAAGACAGCGCACCTTGACTGGGCTGCATTTTTTTAATGCACATTAAACCAGGCAGTCCTCTTGACTGGGCAGGCCACCTGGAGATCCACAGCTGAGCTTTCTGGGCCCGTAGTGCCAGGCTCAAGCTGCAAGAGCTCTCTGACTTCACTCTACCTTACTTCCCATGAATATGCCCTTCCTGGCAAGAAAGCAGTTTGCCAGCCTAATCTGTGGGGTTACTGATTTTATTTTATTCCCTCCCCCCACCACCCCAAGATGGTCTTGTGCCTTCCCGGTCACAGGCAAGCAAGAACAAAAAGCATTCTTTTGCGGTGTGGTGTGTGTCTAAAATTATCCCTGCAAGAGATGCAGTATTTGTGTATAGGTTTTTAGGAAAAGCCATGTTATTACTTGGAAACCGCACACCCACTTGAGGAAGATTATTTGCAGTGGAGCTGTTTATCCTCCAGCACTAGATGCTTAGGAAAAAAAACCTCACCTCTCCAGAGCGGAACAGAGCGGAAATATTCATCTCAGTCTGAAAGGGGCAGGAGGGATCCCTACAGAAGCTACTTGACTGCCTTTTTGGGTTTGACTCTGCAGGAGGTATCTACAGGTAAATACCTCCTCTGAGTTGGGTACCCTGCTGTAGGCAGGGAGTTGGTTCCAGCTCTGGGGACTGCTCGGAACTGCGTGGCAGAGCATGACACCTCGGGGCTGCAACTGCCCAAGTGATCCAGGCCATGGGACCTGGCACTGCCCTGCTTGCAGAATCCCTGGGGGGGTTGTGGTGGGTTGACCTTGACTGAGCGCCAGGTACCCACCAAGTTGCTCGATCGCTCCCCGCTGACTTCCCTCAGCACGACAAGTGGGGAGAGAATAAGATGGGAAGAGCCCGTGGGGTACCATAAAGACAGTTTAATAGGAAAAGGCAAAAAGGGGTTGTGTCCCCTCTCTGTTGCCATTTTCCATTTCTCGGTGATACTCAGTGACTGCCTAAGGGGGACTGTCTTTGCAGTCTATTACAGCTCAGAGGGATCTCTGCTTTCCAGGGCAGAAAATCTGCCTTCTTGATCTTCCATTTCACAGTACGCTTCTGTGTGCGAGCCTCAAAAATGCGCAGCTGAGCCAACGTCCTCGCTCTGGCAATATGGATGTGTTACATACAGTAAGTCGATGTACTGCTGCCTTCAGGGCCCCATGGCCCTCAAGGTACATTTCCTGACTCTGTAGACATTTCAGTATCACTCGATAGAGTGAAAGCTGATCATCATTAGTTATGAAGGTTTATGTTGGCAACCACTTAGTTCCTATGGTTACATCTCTTAAGAAATTATGAAACAGGCACTTCAAGGCTCTGGGCAGCGAAACAAATTGGCTGTTACAGAATTCATGAATGATAATAACTCATTTACGTATAATGCTAATAAATAATTGGTGTAAAATCATCTAGGGCGGCCTTAGAATGCATAGGGTATTTAAAGGTCAGCACTGCTCTTAACTCTCCGTTAAACCCCTCGTATTGCAATAATGCATCCCAGACAGCAGTTAAAGTGTTTCAGAGTAGTCACTTTAGTGAACCTAGAATCTGGGGTTGCCCCTTGACACCTCAGCTTGCTTCCTAGCCTGTGCTGGAACAGAGTTAGAAACCCCCACCCAGCAAAGCTGTGCCCTGGGAACAACACACACTGCCTGACGGCATCATACAGAGCTTTGTCCAGGCCATAGCAGGATCTTGAAAGAAGTCATGCTCTGTCACAGACAAATACTCCAGGATTTGTTCACAACATCACTCATGTTACCCTACCCCATCAGGGAACCCGAATCCTTCTGGTATTTGAGTAATTTTTCAGGCTGTTGTTGTCATTATCCCCATCTGTCAAGTTTACTGTGTCCTGGAGTATCTGCTTCGTGCTGCTGCTTTTCTAGCTCTCTTTTCCCCATATTTGCTTCTTGCTTGCATGATTTTCTTTCCGTTGCCTGTCCTCTGCTTGTCTTATGTGCAAGCAGGCGCGCACCAGACTCTGCACTATTTTAGGATGACCTACTGTGCCCTGTCCTATTTGTCTTGTCAGTACATGGAACAGTTCAATTTTTGTCACTCTTTCTCTGCACGCATCTTGTTTTGCCTACAACGAAATTTTTCTTTCTTTTCTCTAACTTGCTTCTTTTTCTGCCTTCTCCTTGGAGAGCTGGTTTTACACAGGGTTCACCTGGGTAAAGGAACGTCATCCATTTTTATAACTATGCTTTCATCTTTGCAGTACTGCTACTCTGCAACTGAGAGATCTTCACATTTCTCTTCTGTCCATCAGCACTGTGTACAAAGCACAGGCTTTCTCCAGCTGCCCACGGTGGGGATCAGTGACTGCAGTTAGTTTAAAGCTTACTGATACATTGAGTTGGCTTTAAATTATTCCTTCGTGATTCCAGGCGTGGGATGAATCAAGATGAATCACACAGTGATGGAGGTAATTCCTCCCATCAGCTGAACAATGAATCAGTTGCTATTTTTCTCATAGCAAAGATGTTGTTTTGTCTGTGGTGCTAAATAATGTTCCCTGCTGAAATCATGAGGCTGAATAAAGTGGTCAGTTTGTTACCAGATTAAAGACTAATAGGATGAATTTCAGCAATACACTCTTCAGTGTAAGCAAATGATGTTTAGTGATTTTGAGGAAGAAGTCTGGCTCCAGATCAGGAGACATCTGAAAATACCATCCTCTAGGAACGTATGAATGAGATGTTGCTTTAGAAGGGAGAATAGGCCCATCACAACCCAAATTTCCTGAAGTCTCTGTGAGACCTGAAAACAATCCCAGGACTCAGTTCTGCAGTATGTGTCTGGCAGTAGGTGTTGCTATCTGTTGGTGATGCAGTACATCAAAAAAAAACCAAACCAACCCAAAAATCAAAAAAAAACCCCAGCAAACAAAGATTGGCATTCTTTCAAAACATTTATGGAAAAACGATGATGCTACCTGTAGTCATCTTAATTGTATTTGAAGTCTGTGTGTTGTATATTTAATGCATTAACTGTGATTCAGCGTTAGCGTTGGGGAAAAAAGTTACTTTTTTTTGTCCCTGTGCCAAAACCAGGATGTGGACTCTCTCAGTATAAGGATGTAAAGCCTGGACGTGCTCTAGGCAGCTGGTTGCTTGTTTTCTGTCACTTCAAATTAGCAGCCTGTGATATGGAGGGAGGGGAGATACCGAAGGGATGTGAAGCTGTGCAGTTGGGAGAGTGGGGTAGCAGGAGGATAACCTTGGAGTTAAGCCAGGGAACAGAACATCAAAGAGGGCTTGGGAGCACTCAGTCCTGCACACTAACCCCTAGATCTCCTATAGCCACCCAAATATTTCCCATGTTCCTGCTTTGCCACCTGTGAAATAGCAGCAGGCTGGCTGCTCGTGCTTCCTGAGAGCTCTCCTGGCTGGGAGGTGCTTGCACAGCAATGCCAGCGGGCTTCAGCGGCTCCTTGCTTAGATGAAGGGGGATAATTGAGGTGGGGGAGGAAATGGTGTAAGTCCCGAGGCTGCTTGGCTAGACAATCTGACCAGTTCCGTCTCTGGAATACACCCCTTCTCCTGTGGGTACAAAATAGCCATAATTGCTTATTACTTGAATCATTTGGGAAGTGCCTTCATCTTTGTCAGATGCTGGAATAGGCTGCCCAGGGAGGTGGTGGAGTCCCCATCCCTGGGTGTGTTTAAAGGTCCTTTAGATGTGCTGTTGGGGGATCTGGTTTAGGGGTGAGCTTTGGAGAGCAGGGTTAAGGGTTGGACTTGATGATCCCAAGGGGCTTTTCCAACCTGAATGATTCTATGATTCTTCTAGGTTTAAGGCTGAGAGATCTGCAACAAAGAGAGGAGCTTGGGTCCTTTAGTCATTATGTCACTTCCAGAGTTCACTAAATAAAGAAAATCTTTGCTTCACTTAAATTGAAAATGACACCAAATCCTGATTGAAACTTGCAGTGACATTTATCCAGTTAGTTGATGTTTGCTATAGATTGAAGGGACTCATAAATCCAGCTATCTTCATGTCTTAGGCACGTTTCTCAGTGTTCCTTGACAGTTATTAAGTGCATTAATTCTTCTGATGCTAATTTCTGGGTAGTACTGATGAAAAATGCATTTTTTTCCCAGGGAGCTGGCGCTTGGCAAATATTTCGATAGCAATGAACTAAAATACGAAGTAAGTTTCTGTTGCCATGGTTTTCTCCTTGGCTGATACAAACTGCTACTGTATGTTCCCTCCAGCAAGAGTAGAGAAGCAAAAACCACAGCCCGGATCACCTCCTTGCATTTCAGCCTGGAGAAGAGGAGGCTCCAGGGAGATCTTACAGCGGCCTGCAGGATCTGAAAGGGGCCTCCAAGAAAGCTGGGGAGGGGCTGTTTGCAGGGGCTTGTAGTGACAGGACAAGGGGTAATGGTTTCAAGCTAGCAGAGGGTAGGTTTAGGCTGGATGTCAGGAAGAAATTCTTCACAGTAGGGATGGTGAGACCCTGGAACAGGTTGCCCAGGGAGGTTGTGGATGCTCCTGCCCTGGAAGTGTTCAAGGCCATGTTGGATGGGACCTTGAGCAACCTGCTCTAGTGGGGGGTGGCCCTGCCTGTGGCAGGGGGGTTGGAATGAGATGATCTTGAAGGTCCCTTCCAACTGTAACCATTTATGAAACTCTCCTGCCTCTCTTTTGCAGTTTACCCTGGTGGTGCTCCCAGTCCTTGCAAGTGTACAAACAAATTATTCCTATGCAGTCTTGTTGCATGCCTAGACCTAGAGGGGGTTGGCATCCTAAAGATACAAGAAGGAGAAGAAAATCGTGTTGCTAAGGAGCCTACCCATGCATCCTAACACTTCCCCGTGCCTTTCACATGTCTCTCCACACTGTCAAGGCAAACCCTGTCACCACTACTTGCCTCTACTTCACCCCACTTGGTAATGAGGCTAAAAGCAAAGTGCTTGAATTCTTTCTAGCCAGTGTTGAGCAGAAATACAAATCCTGGGTGCCAGGCTGAAGTTGCCACCAGGTTATAATTCTTCTGATGGCAGCCTCCTCAAAGTCCTATAAGGATTAGAGCACCGAGCTGCCATCTAATTTTATGTTTATTAATCCGCATCAGGCTTGATTTATGCACAGCAGCTCAGCAGCAAAGCTATCGTTGATTTATGGTGCGGTCAAGAGGTCACAGCGACATACACTCCATGACATGTGGGTTTGCAGCCTAAACAGAAAGGAGAGTCAAGGGGGAAGGATCTGTGTGGTTGCAGGTAACTGACAGTTAATATGTGATATCCAGTTATCTAATTCTATGTAATACATCATTAAAAGTTTGCTCATAGAGATCAGGTCATAATTTTTTTTCTAAGAATGTTTGTTAACAGACAACATAAAGTCCTTTTTTTTTTTTTCTTACATCCATTTGTCAGTATAAAAGTTAAAATATCCTGCTGACTCTTTTACTTTAAACAAGCAGATCTATGCTTCATGCATTATTGAATGCTTCTCTTTTCTCCAGTGGGATATTTTTTATTTTAATATCACCTGATCTTTGTGCAGTTAATTCCCTTGTTGCCAAGCCGTATAGGTACTGACCTCAGAATTTCAGAATAACCCTGACAAAAAAAATAATAAATACAGCAGCTTAGTTTGCATCCCCATTGCTGAGGGCTCTGCATATTTCCATTATAAAAATCCCGTTTCAGCAGGCTGGACAATATGGAGTGGTGTGGCTGCATTCAGCGTTCAGGAGGGAATTTATTCTTAGAAATTGGGTCAAAGAATGTGGTTTGGCAGAATCGGCTGAGAGACTCTGGTTCAAAATAAAAAATTTGCAGGGCAGCTCATTAATTTGAACAATTAACTTAAAGCATTCTTTATTTTAGAAGTGAGACACAACTTTAATCAGCTATGTTATCTAACGGTGAGCTGGGATGTCCAAGTGGAATAAACAAACAGGAGCCACCCGGAAGCCAGAAAACAAAGCAAACTCATGTACAGATTTTTTTTAATATTCTTTTCCTGCCTTGCTTCCTTCATCCTTTATAGCATCAGTAAAATTGGGTCTTTCTCAATATTGTATGTCCTTTGTGCAGTTAGCTTTGACATTGAAGAAATGGAGTTATAAATTATGCGTCTGGCTGGTGGAGATTGGCTCTGAGCCTCCGTGGACACAGACCTCCTTGGAAGAGCTAGTCAGATCAGGGTTTAAATATAAACACTCACATTGAAATCCTCCTCTTTTTTGCCTCCTTTCCATCCCGATCGCAGAGATCTCCATGGGATCCGTAGGGAATATGGCAGCGGAGCAGCAAGTGCCAAGGTGGGGTTTTTTCCCCCCCACGTCACGATGAGGGCAGTGCAGTCGCACAAGTCCCTGTTCGTTTGCGTGTCTTTCCCGTGCCTTCTTTAACGTGCCAGAGGCTCTTAATGATCCCAAATCTGCTTGGTTGAGAGTATATTAATTGGGAAATTCCCCTGAGACGCTCCAGTACACAACATTTGTGAACACTTGTCAATTGACTTTTCCCTTTCAAGGACTACTGACTCTAAATAACACCTTGAGCGGCACACAGCACGGATGACACCCCGGGGCCGGTGGGACCTTGCACGCAGCGCCGCTCTAGATCTGGAAATGTACCTGCTAAGAAGATTAAGTCTGCCATGCTTAGCGTTAAATCCATCAATATTTATACAGTGGGCAAAATTCGTATCAAACCTGTCAGGCAGAATCTGTCACCGTGGTGTTTCTGAAAGGTTACCAGCCTCAAGATAGTTGTTTTTTAGTTATAAACAGGTTCTGCGATGAATTGTTTTGCAATTTGAGTCTTAATCCAGTAGTAAACTGCCGGATTCTTTACTAAAGTAATACCTTTGCTTGGGTCCCTCTGCAGGCACTGCTCTTGCCCCCACGATGAATAAGAATCTGAAGGTTCAAGAGGATAAGCCAGAAATGTTTTCACTTCGGAGAAAATTTCTGATTTATTCGGCTGCCCTTTATCAGAGTTTCTGTACAGAAGGTAAACTCTCGGTGGGCAATACTGGCCTCAGTAATGTGGTCTCTCTTCTGTCCAGCTGGCCCTTGAGAGCAGTTACTGCCAGGAGCCTGGAGAAGAGCACAGGTACCTTTTTTAATGTACTGAAAATCTTAGTTGAACATTACTTCAACAATTATCAGATTGCACCTCTGCCCGCAGCGTGCCCCTGCGTGTGCTCTCTTCCTCCAGAACGGGGTTGAGGAGTGGAACTGTTAGAGTCTTTAGAATAAAAAAACTAAGCAAGAAATGAGCCTTTGCTCTTGCCAAGCGAAAATGGAAGATTCATTGCAAAATGAATGTCATGGCAGAGCAAGATCTGTTATGCACAGGGGTGTTTGTTAAACACAACTCCTCTTCTGAAGCGCTATTATAGACACAAAGATGAGGAGGAGGTTACTGAAAGTTTATACAGAACCACATGGCCTGGACAGTGTCCTTTTAATTCCTGCCTCCTTTGACAAGCGTTTTCAGCTCGCTGCTCAGCATCTCTGCCCTGCAGGGATGCCTGGCCTTTTTCTTTCACCCTAAAACCTGCACAGCAGGGAAGGAAAGTTTTCCTGATATATACATGATATTGGGAAAGGAAGCAAATCAGCATGTAAGAAAATCATCCAGGTTTTTTCTGGGGAGCAGAATCCCTCAGCAGCCCATGCTGCTGCAGCTCACTGCTGCAGTGTGCGGTGGATGTGCTGGTGGGCAGGTGATCCGTAAGGAATGCAGAAAATGCAGACGCTGGCCATTTTCTGGTTTATTTCCTTTGTTAGGCTACAATTCTGTAATTTTGACTTGGCATCTGTTTGTAACAAAAGTTGTTAACCAACTGTGTGACCAGAGCGTTCTCTTAGTAGCGTGGCACGAGAGTTTCCAGCCCCATGACAATAATGTGCTGTAAAGGCGGAATCCTACCAAGCCTTGCATGATAAATTCCCTCAGGTTGCTGAAAGTAATTGTTAAGAACTGATTAAAAGGAATTCCTGCAGAGGACTGTCAGACCGATCCGTATCATATCACATGATGTGGTTCTGAAATGACTTGTTTAGAAACCACACGTAGAGGAGCTCTAAAGGTCCCAAAGCTGTTTTCTGCTCCAGAAGTTGGGTGAGAAGAGGGCCAGTGCCCAGTGGGCTCTGTGATGCCCAGGTACCCTATTTTCTCTGCTGGCCATAGCTAGGAGGGGTGTGTACGTGAGCCATGATCCTGCAGCTGCTGCAAACATCAGGCGTGCTCCTTCCTCTGTCTAAAATTTCTGTGTGGGTGGAAAATGAAGAAAACATTGAAAAACCAAACGTGGTATTAGCACTTGATTCATCACCTAAGCGCTGCCTCTGCTTCGTAATCTGTCTGCTCCGCTATATAAAATTTGCTCTTTTTCCCCTGGCCTATGAAAAAAATTATGTTTTTCTTTCTGGTGGGAAATTAGTTTTACAGTAAAAATATTTACTGAGGCATGGAGACCTTGATCCATTTCCCATTTGAATCGGTGGAAAGGTTGCTATTGATTTTGGTGGGGTTTTTGAGACAGGCTCTGTGTTTTATCCAGTAGATGAACTCCCTGCTGATCCATGCTTTGTCAAGGTTAGCCTTCGTCGTGCTTGTACGTCTTTGGGGAAGGAAGAGGAGCATAACAGACAGTATGCCCTTTCATAAGCTAAAAATGCAGCATTAGAATATGAAAATGTGGATTGCAGTTGGTGGCTTGCGTTACTGTATCCTGGAAGTCTACAGATAGGATGGTTGAACTTGCTATTTTTCATCCGTGGTGTAAAAGCTGCCAACTCCTTTAAAATGTGATGCCACATGACATTTGTGTCACATTTTATCTGCTTCCATTGATTTACATTCTATCAACGGATGTGATGCAACCAGACATAGCCTAATAGCTACTGATGTGCAAAACAGGCATTTTTCTTCTTATTATGCTTAGGACTAGTGCAAGATATCCGAAAAGACAAAATAATCCTTGACTTCAACTCACTTTTATCTTCAGAAATGACAAGGAAGCACATGAAACCCCCTTAGCAGCACTGGGGATTCCCTGTTTCCAGGTGTCCTCTGCCATTTTTATCGGGGTGTTGGTGCCTGGTCGCTTGGTTCAATGAGTACGTATTAGGGGGGTGTTTCAGGCGAGCAAGTTTGGAAGCACACGAATGGACTCCATTTGGTAAATCCTGGGTGACAGAGCTGTAGCAAAATCTGCAGGGAAATGGAACCAAAATGTCCTGCTGGCATTTTGGTCCCAGCAAGTGTCGTGCACCCTGGGGCTCCTTTGAACACAGTGGACATGTTTTGTTTCTCTGCAAGCAAACCCATTTCCAGGCATTTAGGGGAACAAAACATAAAGCACAGTCAGCTACTGCCTGACTGCTGAGTAGCTGTCCTGGGTATGGCCCTGTCAGCGTGGGTGAATGGGGGAACTCTTGGTGATGGAAACCCTCACTAGCTAAAAACCCAAAGGTGTGATGTGGCCCGTTGAGTTGGGTTTTTTCTGAGTTGACTCACAGTGGGTCTGAACACTGTAGCTCACAAGCACAGTATTTATGGTGACATTTTTAATTTTACCGCTGCCATAAAGCAAGCTCCAAGGAGACCTTCTTGTGGCCTTCCAGGATCTGAAGGGGGCCTACAAGAAAGCCGGGGAGGGACTTTTTAGGATATCGGGTGGTGACAGGACAAGGGGGAATGGATCCAAACTAGAGGAGGACAGATTTAGATTGGACGTTAGGAAGAAGTTCTTGACCATGAGGGTGGGGAGACCCTGGAACAGGTTGCCCAGAGAGGTGGTGGAAGCCCCATCCCTGGAAGTTTTGAAGGCCCGGCTGGATGGGGCTCTGGGCAACATGGTCTAGTGGGAGGTGTCCCTGCCCATGGCAGGGGGGGTGGAACTCGATGATCTTCAAGGTCCCTTCCAACCCTGGCGATTCCATGATTCTATGAATATATCAAATGGTAGCATGACAGATGTCAAGACTAACTTAAAGTATAACAATAATTATGGGCGGAGAGGTATTCTCAAAAACCGAGCCAAGATAGCATGATTGTTCTGAAAGACCTGAATTTCTATGGGACTGTTCCTCCTTTAAGTGATGGGTTCAGACCAGCTGGCCACCACATCTTACCTCACGGACACATGTTTTGTGAGCATTCCACTTTTTCCACCGTGAAATACCTCTGGTGGAAAGATCTCTAAGCAGGCTTCACATGTACACTTCCAAGTGACGTATTTACAGCTGCGCAATAAAAAAAAGCTAGAAAAGGTATTTGCGAGGGAAGTGGTAGGCTAGGGAATTTATATTTTGTATGAAAGGCCACTTAGAAACACTTAGAGAAAATCAGCATGGTACCTGCTTCTCTGCAGCGAGCTGGTCCTTGTAGTCATACGAGCTGCCATCCAGCCTAACACAGAGGCAAGAGTAAACTGTCTCAGGGCTACCAACATGAGAAAATTAATCTGTTCACTGAGCAAAGCACAACAGGAGCCTGGCTGCACACGCACTGAGGCATTGCCTGCTCTTCACCGCCGGTTTGTTTACACCACATAACCCTCAGCCTGGAGACAGGAGCAATTCATAGCTAAACGTGGCAGGGAGAAGAAGGATTCAAGGTGTCAGGAGATGCAGTATTCAAACCCAAGCTGGGAGATTGGCGTATCAGCTCTTTTGTTAGCATTGTTAACATAAATTGGTTGCTTCTGCAGTGCTGTCACTAAATGCTCTCCTGGACAGCTTCATCTGCTGCGCATCTGGCTTTCCTTCATAAATAATAATGGTATCCTAGTAAAAGGTACTTGATAAAACCAGTCTTAGCAGTGGTTCGGGGAAATAAAATAAAAGAAAAACATCATCTTTGCTGGAAATTCCATGCACAGGCAATTTAAGATAGCGTGCGTGCCTGAAGGTTGGCCAAGCAGGCCGGGTCCACCCCAAGGACATCAAGGAAGGAGAGATTGGCCACGTGGACACACGACTCCTCCAAGGCCGTGCTGGTGTTGGAGCTCCTCTGCACGAGCACAGCTGGGCAGGGCCCGGCAGCAGCTGCTCTCTGCATAGGCAAAGCTTAGCAAAGGTGGGTGAAACAGGGCTTAGCAGGGGGCTCGCCCTAGTCACCTGTGCTTCTGCAGATCTTGGGCAGGATTTGAGCTTAAGATTTCCTAAAAGTCACTGTCACCTCTCTCCTGAAACCTGTGAAGAGCCGACTGGTTTTGTGTTTCTGCCCTGACTTGAGCTGCGCACAGCTCTGGAAGCTCAAGCTGAGCTAGAGGGAAATCTGCTTTATTAGCAGTGCTGATCTGATTAGGCTGGCAGCAGAACAGAGACAAGCAGAAACCCTTCCCACTAGTCATTACTATGTCAATATCTCTGTGACACTGTAAAGGTCCTTTATATCTTGGCTAGCTGCTTTTCCAGTACAAGCTAATGATTAATTTCTATGACTGCTCATTATTTTTTTCCGATTTAGAAACTTACAGGAATTGTGATAACATTTAAAAGGCAAGAAATGGCTTGAACTGTACCAGCATCGGTCTGAGAGTCCCTGCTCAACCTCTTGACATTTCAGGAGGACTCTCATTATCCATGATGCTCAGCTCTTTCTGACACGATCACTTCTGTAACTTTTTTTTCCTAGGGGCATATTTATTTCCCTGACACTATCTTGTGCTTTCTGTAACTCTGGTGGGTACGTGCAATTTGATCGTGGCGAAGCTTGTAGCACGCTGGTAAATGAATTGGCATCTTCTGATTTCTCCTTACTGAGAAAATCCTGACTGCTAAGCAAAGTGTGCAGGGTGTGACCAGGGTGGTGGTTTGAAATGATAGGTAGTGGTCAGAGGGCTATGCCTGGTAACCGGTTTCTAACAACATTTTGCTAATTACAGCAAAAAGTTCTGACAAATGTGGCTTTATGCTTTTTTTGGCCGTTTATAGACACACATACATCCGCCTCCATGATTTCTCCTTGTGATGCTTGTAGCTGCCAAAGCAGGTAATGAAGCTACAAATCCCCATGCCTACTTTGTCTGATACCTATGGCTAGTTTCCTAGAAGGGCAAAGCTCACTCCTCCAGAGAACTGTACAAAGCACCTCGCTGAGACACCATCTTCCAGCAAGAAAAAATGTTGAAAAGCCGAGAAAGTCTTTGGCAATTCCCCCAAAGAAGCGGGGGATTCAGTCAGGGCTCCCACACACTAATACTCACTGCTCCTCTGTGTTACATCTTTAATACCTGAACATTTGGAAGTGCTGGTTCTCCAGTGTTAGAGGTTGTATTGGGTCTGACTGGGATGGAGTTAATTTTCCCCATAGTGCTGTGCTTTGTCCTGAGAGCGAGAAAGGTGTTGGTAACACCCCCGTGTCGTGGCTGCGGCTGAGCAGGGCTGGCACAGCACCAAGGCTGGTTTTTTACAACATTCCCCCACAGTGGGATAGGGTGGAAAAGGTCTGGGGAAGGGATACAACCAGGACAATTGACCTAAACTGGCCATATGATGTAAGCTCAACAATAAAAGCTGGAAAAAAGAGGGAGGGGGGTGGGGATGTGGTATCAGCTTTGAGAGGAACCGCTACGTGTATTGGAGCCCTGCTTCCCCGTACGGGGCGGACAGCGCCTGCTGAGGGGAAGTGGAGAATAAATCTTTGTTTTCTTTTGCTTCCACAAGCGGCCTTGCTTTGCTTTTCATGACACTGATTTTTGTCTTAACCTACAAGTTTCACCTTATTTTCTCCCCCTGGTCCAGCTGAGAGGAGGAGGGGATGTGGGAGTTACAGAGCGGCTCGGTGGACGCCAGGCTTCCAGCCAAGGTCAAACCGCCGCAGATGTACTAGGGAGAAAATCTAAACAACACGTGCAATGCCAAGAGAGCTTGCCATTCTGTGACTAAGCCCAAAATATTGTGTTAACCGTGAGGATTAAATAGTGGATAGCAGTTTCCCCTCCTGATCCTTGTTGGGAGCGGTGCCTTTTCTACGCTCAGAACTCTGCCAAAATATTGCAAGAAAAAGAAATACGCTCCGCAGTCATCCGTTTTCTCAGGTCTCAAAGCCTTGGCAGAGTAATTAAGTTATTCTTGATAATTTTGGTCTGTGAGTCTCTTGCATGCAGTGAAACAGCAGCGGCGCAATTATACACCGAACACCGCGCTCAAGGCAGGGAAGAGGACTGAAGTAAAAACACTGCAGTAAAAAATCCATGGGGAGAGCCTACCGCCAGGCGTCACTGACCACAAGCATTTCTGGGATCAGTGACCTGGTTATTCCAAGTCTCTTCAGTTTGAATGTTGTATCCATCCATTGAGCCACGGGATTAATCCAGCAGCTGAATCCTTGAATGCATTCCTGCTGCAGGTAGCGCTGGGGCCTTGCAAGACTCTGAGCAATTAAAACTCTCCTGATTTCACTTCAAATTCAAAAATTCAGTGTGGTGTTGGGCGTAGTGGATGGGAACTGAGCGTTTGGAGGGATGGGAAAAGGAAAGAGCAGCTGGAAAAAGATCTCTAATAATATCACAGCCAGAATTTGTTAAAAAGAGACGTATTCTATGTGGAATGAGGAGCGTAAGAGCTCAGTAAATGGATCACTGTTTAAAGAACGAATACCAGGCTTCTTAATATATTTGGTGCTGCATCAGAAGTATACTGAGTGAGCTCAAACTGTCCTCACTGTCCCCTGCTCTACACGGGCTGCATCTTGCATACCTGTTACTGGAGGGTGTTTCCATGGGGTAGGTGCTGTCTATGCACAGAGACAAGGTTAGGCACAATTATAAAGCTGTAATTTCCAATTACCTCCTTCTTCTGAAGATCTGGAAATCTATGGAAACCAGAGTCAGTTTTCAGACTCCCAAGTCTGTAAATCCTTCCGTTGTCAATGTTTGTTTTTGGATTGAAGACGAATCTAGCAGTTTGGGCAATGAAAGAGATGTATCTCTGTATCTATAAGTCCCTTACGTTGTTTTAAAATCCCACTTGTGTGCTCTGTGCTCCTCCAGAACACTCTTAATGGATTTGTTCATTGTAACAAGCCTTGTAAAAGAATTCTCCATCATTTTCTTTTGTGCTGAATCTGGCAATATCAGCTGTTTCCCTCTCAAGTCTTGGTTAGAAAACAGCATTTCTTCTGTGATCTTCTCCGCGGTGCTTTTCATCTCATTATTGAAATGGAACTATTTTACTAGTTAAATGGAGAAAAAAAGTAGTTAAGGCAGATGCTGTTTCATCATCTGGCTATCACAGAGCTCCTCAGCGTTCAGAATGGTGATTTACTGCAGTAAATTAAATGCAGAAATTTTTCATGTGGAAGAAATGATGTCTGAATTCCCTCTGAACCATCATTTCTTCTGTAGCAAGAGGAGATAATGAAGAAATTTACAATTTAGTGTCTGTTAGTGATACAGAGACGCTTATTCTGGATCTCAAAGGTGGGTTTGTATTATTTTCCATTATTTTAAACTCCTCCATCCATGGTTTGGAAACAGCACCTGTGATCATTCCTGCAGATGTGGATGTGTTTTTCCGGGTCTCTGATGCTTGCAGGAAATGATGCCACTGGGTTTGGTACACTCTAACGTCAAGCTTTTGTGCTTTAAAAAGGGATGCACCCAAGATGGATGATATGGGGAAAAAATTAATTCAGCTTAAAAATGGAAATTTTATTTCTAGATGAGTGTTTCGAAAGTTTTCTTCCTCTTCTTGATAGTATTTTGTACCGCATTTCTGCCACGCCCTTTCTAATTGGCAGCTAATTAGATTGCTAGATTGAATAGTTCAAAGATTATTCTTGGCTGCAGTTTGGTTTCCTCTGACAGAGAGAATGTGTTAACAGGCCTATGTCAGGCATCCCTGGCATCAGTAATCCTGTTACACTGGTCCAGTGTTGCACTGACAGGTACCAGCGCTGGCCTTTTCCATTCTGCAGCGCTTGCATGGCTTGGAAAAATGGTCCAGCTCTGGTGCAGATCTGGGAGGGAGAGTAGTTGCTCTTTGAAGCATAGATACAGCAGGTTTCCAAAGGCTAAAGAAAGATGCTAAGCAAATGAGTAAGGAGTAAAAAAGGAGTAGAAAACAGAAGCAGAAGAATAAAGCTAGAAGCCATTAACCAGTTAGATGTACTAAGCAGGAGAGTGTAGAGATTTCTGTTTTCAGGGCAAGGGTTGTGTGCTCGTTGAAAAGGGATTCAAGAAACTTCAGGAATGAATCAAAGCTACTCTTTCGACTTCAGAAGCAGGTGAATTTGCAAGTGTATTTTCCAAAATATAAAGCAATGAATTTCACTTTGTGGTGAAACTAAGCCTTAAAATTACACAGCTAAACCTGAAAAGAATAGTGACATTCCAGAAAAAAAACTTTAAAATTTTTTTTAGAAATGCAGAACGTGATGAGATTATGAAGTTAACTGAATAGGAAAAAAAAAAAAAATCACATGAAATATCGGACTCGGGGAAGACATTTTTCTCTGCAACTTGAGTTCCAGCAGCAAGGAAAAAAATAGATGAATCTACAGTCTATAAAGCAGCAGTAGTTCAGCACCCAAGGGCTCTGCTGTGCCCCTCTGCCGTGCTGCAGTCCCTGCTTGCTCCCTGCACCCAGCTGCCTGCGTGCAACCTTGGCAACAGAGAACTGATGCTTTCATTTTCTGCTGTGTTTTTAATAGGAACTTTTCTGATTGTGTCAGATTTATTTGGTTTTTGGTTGGTTGGTTTTTTTTTTAACCTACTCATTTATTTACAAACCTGATCTTGAGGCCTGGTCTCATCTGTCAGTGTCCCTCTTCAACAGCAAGAACATTTAGATGGCCCACTGCTGAGGGCAGTCGAGGGATGGTTGTCATAGGCTCTAATGACAATGCTTTATTAAGGATGCTTTAGGAATAAGAAATCAATGAGAAAATGGTTTGAAATGACCTAAGGACTTTCCAACCCAGTGATTTAATAACACAGTGAATAAAAAAAAAATGAATCTTAGTGTATACTAGTGGCCTAGAATAGAATCTGCCGAAAATAATTTTCTGGTATTACTTTTATTTACTTGTAATAATACATTTCAGCTGCAATTTCCCCTTTCTGTTCCATATAATATATTAAAGATGAAAAAAAAAAGTCTCATGTTAATTTTTAGATTTTCGTGAGTCTTCTTGCTCACTATTTAACTAGAACAGCTTTAATAACAAATATTTAATTAACTGACAGAACAATTTAAGCCAAGTTTAAAAGTGGTTATTGTAACTATAAATGTGTGCCTGGAGAAGCAACAAGGAGAAAATCCCTTACTTTAAGATGAGTTTAAGGTTGGGGTGGTTTTTATTCTTCTGTGCAGAGAAAAGCCTTTTTTTTGATCTCACTCTTTTGTAAAGTAACTCTTTGTCAGATTAAATATGAAGATCTCTATCAGAAAGCACTTGGCTTTGACAAGCCTGACAAAGATCTATGTAGCCTGCAACATGGGAACGGCTGGCATTGAAATGAAAAGCACTTGGGTAATGAATAAAGAATATTTCAGTAGCATGACTCATAGGTAATACAAAGGCAGCTCTGGCAATGTCTGTACTAATTACAGCCTGGTTGCTATGTTGTAACAATCATGAGTATTAAGTGTGTGGGATGCTGAAATGTGTGGGCATCCTGCTCGGCTTGATCTCGGTTCCTTGCAACCGAAATCCTGTCTGTCCCAGCTGGAAAGTGGGCAAAGTAGGTGCCTAAGTATGGTCTGAAGGTGACGAAATGTTTGTGTCTGGGTTTTTTTGTTTGTTTGTTTCCCTTCCTGGCCACAAACTTTTTGTCAGAATTCAGGGAGGCAATTACCTGCTGCACAATTTAACAGCCAACTGTCCTGTTGCTGCCTGGTGCTCTGGTTTTGCTCCTCGTTGCCCAGCACTGCCACAGTGCGGCATGTCCAGACCAGAGTGGTGGGATTGGAGAGCAGGAGCAGTAACGTTTCCAAGTTCTGTTAGCTCTGTGAAGGCAGATGCTGCTTGGTTTACATCCAGGATTTCCCAGCATGAGGTGATGTGGGCTGCTGTGGTTTTGAAAAGCAGAATCGGGTTCAAAAGGCTGGTGGTAAATCTTGGATGGGCAACTTGGAGCTGTTTGATGAATGTCTGTAATGGGACAGCAGTGCTGAGTGCCTGCCTTTCTAAGGGATGGGCTTCCTAGTCTGGTCAGGGAGGGCTGGGCTTAGGCGGTAAGATGTCAATGTGACTCAAACCTGCAACTTAATGAAGCCAAACCCAGATGTGGAAATTGCTCCATTTCAACAGTTAATGAATTGGAAAATCATCCAGGCCTCGTTTTCTGTTTCCTTCAAGGTTCTTGCTTCCTAAGTTTGGGTTGTTATTTCCCTGGGCAGCATTTGCCCTTGCCAACTCCTTGTCTTTCTGTCCTTCAGACTTAGAGGATTTCTTTCTCCCTTTTCTGAAAGGGGGAGACCCTCAGCCCGTTTTCCAGACATTTTCGGGATGTGAAGCATGGTGCATGACTGCTCAGAACAGTGCTCTAAAGCCGCTCTGTCTTGACAATACCTTGAGACCGTCTTATAGGTGAAGATTTCTGTATTTAGGTGATGTGTGGTGAGGAAGGCAGTCCCTGCGCTGGGAAACCCACGCACAGAAAATACGCCCACGGGTATTAACTATCCATGGCTACCATCTGATGATGTTTTAAAAAATCATCTGAGGCATACCATCAAGCTGAAGGCTCATGGACTGCAGCAGGGAAGGAGAGTGAAAGATGCGAGTGAGATTTTGGGAAGGAGGGATGGGTTTAGTTTGGGATTAACGTCTCCAGAACTGTGACCACCTTCTCTAATCACACGAATGCGACTGCAAGGAAAATAACATTTAATCTGTTATTGTTCCCCGTGTAACGCTCCCCTAGACTCGCCGCTGCGTTGCCAACATTCCAGTGAATAAAACCAGGGGTATTTTTTCAAACATCTCAGTTGTAATAGAGAGAACAAGCTGCCAGCAGACTGTGCTAATGCCTTTGCTTTGGCACCAGCTCTCCCTGGCTGTATGATGCAGGGTGCCAGCGAAGGCTGAGGTGGAGTAGAGCCAGACAGGGTCTGTGGTGCCCAGTTTTGCTGCTGCCCAGGGACGGGTGAGCCGTGGGGAGAGGCCCCAAAAAAGCTCAGCACACCTCGCTTAGTCTCTCACAAAGCTCTTCATCGCTTAGAGGCTCTTTAAGCCAGTAAAGCAGCACAGAGGATTTGGAGATCGTGCTGAAGCCACGAGGTGAGGTTGCCTGATCCCCATTTGGGTAAAGAAGTTTCTTGTTTGGCAGGTTCACTGTGTTACTGCTCACAATTAGCAATTTTTGAAGTTAAACAGAACATACTGTTTTGTAATCTCTGTTGTTGAAATGCCCATAACTTCTGGTGTTATGTTTTGAAGAATGTAACTTCCCATATGCATTGAAATGGATATTTGCAACTGAGGCAATGATTATTATTTAGCCCCCAAAAACACGTATGAAGTATCCTGGAGAATATCTACTTTATCCAACACTTGAATTGGGAACTAAATGTAACAAAACCCCAACTTCATGTGAGGAAATATGCGTGGGTCTGCACAACTGAGGTGTTGATATCATTACAATCTTAGGAGCACTTTACAGGATTTCTTTTCTAGCAGTGGCACGATGGGAGGTTTGTTGCAACGGCCTGGTGTAATTTGTGGAATGGGTAAAGCTGCTCACAATGGTCTTTCCAGGTGGTTATAGGCAGGGAGAGCTTTTCAAACGCAGGAAGCATGCTCCCAGCAAGAACCACTGCCGCCACCCAACCAAGAAAGCACAGGGAGGTGAAAAGCAGCAGTTCCCTCCATCACAAATGACCCTGTGACACCCCAGTTCCCACTTACAGGGAGTAAAAAGCAAGCCAGGAGGAAGGAGTGGGGTTCCCACCTGACTTTAAGCTATGGTAAGAAAATGGAGGCAGGGACACACAGGTGCTTATAGTGTTTTGCCCAAATGTTGGTATTTCCTTAGAGTGCCCAAAACCTGCGAGGACTTTGGCAAGCTAGCAGAACCCGCTCCCTTTCACTGACATGCATCCTGGTAAGCCATAAACTCAAGCCTAGTGCCAGGGTGAGGATGGAAGATGGAGAACGAGGACAAAGCGGATGTGACATGCAGAGGGGAGTTGGAGGGTGTTCAGCATCTTTCTTGCTGCTCTTAGTGACGCCTCAGGACAATCCCATTTCCACGCAGCTCTGGCAGAGGCCCCGTGGCCAAGGAGGGCACAGAGCCACAGCTCAACCCAGAGGTCATTCAGGTAGAGCAGGCAAAGAGAGGGAGAATGTGGCAGGACACAGCGTCCCGTGTGTTTGACAGCCCCGTTGCCTCAAGCCCGTCCTTATTTTCCAGGCTGAATAATTTCCAGGAGCTCACCCAGGGTGTGCAGTAGCAGCATAGAGATTGCTTTTGCATGGGCACTGTGCTCTGCTAAGAAGCTGTGTGGGAAAAAGCAGATGCTATTAATAACCCTTGTGCTACATCATGTGCATCTTCCAGTAGCTCTGCGACACAAACCCTGCAGATGATCGTGGTTTTGACAGCCAGATCATATGCCGGGAAGAGCTCACAATGAGAACAACACCCAAATATAGTTTAGCAGAATTTACTTTATATATATATATTGCTTGAGAAAGTTTATCAGTAGCATAATATACGGCCCTGAAGGAAGTGAAGTGTTTTTTTCAGTAAACGAAGAAATAATCTGGTGTCTCTGTTTGGGAGTGTCTTGAACTGTCTTTCGCTACCAAGTGTCACGCAAGGTCAGCGCGTTCGTGGAGGAATAAGTTCTGCTGTCATTTATTTGGCTAGAGAGCAGATAGCTGTGCCAGCATACCAACAGCAGAGCTGCCCTCCCAAGAAAGACAAATTCCTGAGCAGCCCCTGGGACCGAGGGAAGCGCTCCGGAATGCTCGGCCGCACTCGTGCTCTGGGATGGCGAATCTCCCGTTGAAGGATAAGACAACCAGATGCCCGTCGCATTTGATGATGCCACCACTACTTAACTTCTTCCCCATCAAACATTCCTGTACTTAAGTAAGGAAAGGCTGTAACAGGGCTCCGATATTTGCATTCTGTGTTGGGTTTGGCTGAGCTGGAGTTCATATTCCCCAGAGCAGCTCTTCTGGTGCTGGGCTTTGTACTGGGAGGCAGATCAGATGCCATCATTGTGGCTGCTGCTGAGCAGTGCTTGCACAGCACCCAGGCTCTTTCCAGCATCTCCCACCCAGTGAGATGGGGTGGGCAAGATCTTGGGAGGGGACCCAGTCAGGACAGCTGACCCAACCTGACCCAAGAGATATTCCACACCGTGTAACGTCAGCTCAAGTATAACAGGGAGAGAAAGGAGGGGCAGGTCGAGGTCATCCCTTTGTGAAGACGTTTGTCCCCCGAGCAACCGCTACACGTACCGGAGCCCTGCTTCCCGGGAAAGGTCAGACATCACCTGCTGATGGGAAGGAGAGAATAAGATCTTGTTTTGCTTCGCTTTGCGCACGGCTTGCTTTTTGCCTTTTCCTGTTAAACTGCCTTTATGGTACCCCACGGGCTCTTCCCATCTTATTCTCTCCCCCTTGTCATGCTGAAGGAAGTTGATGGGGGAGTGATCGAGCAACTTGGTGGGTACCTGGTGCTCAGCCAAGGTCAACCCACCACACATTCACTTTCCAGATCAAATTTTAGAGGCGTATTGGTGAGTTATACAACCCACACCCCAAAGCAGCCCTGCAAGTGTTATCTTTTGACACATAAACCATTCATTTTATCCATTCATTGCCAGCATTCATTGCATGAGGGTGTGCTTTGTGTTGAACAGCAACTGCCCATCAGGCCCTGTGGTGTGTTTGTGGTTGATTTTGTGCAAGAGATGAGCGTAGACATTACCTTAAATATTCACAAAGAAATGTCAGCACAGATGAGGCAGTACAGGGGGTGGGCTTGGCATAAATGATTTATGGCCATGAGGCATGAATAGCTGTTCTGGTCCTATCACTCTCAGCAATATTAGTTTAATAATGTGATGCAACTCTTCTCTTTAATGGTGACCTGTAAATAAAACAAGCACTTCTTATTGGAAATACATTGGCTTGGGAAACCTGGCGGGCAGCTCGCGATGTTAAGAATTATCGTAGGATTTGCATTAAATAATCCCATGGGGAAAGCCTTTCCCATTGCAAGCCGTAACAAAGCTGATTTTCAGAAACTACCCACCTCCTCTGCTGGTGAGGGCAAGAGCTCAGCTGCCTGGGCAGCTCATCATTTCAGAAATATCTGAAGTGCCTTAGCACCCAGAAGCACCAAGCAGCTTTGAATGGGTGTCACTTATCCAGCAAAGATGAATTTTTAATTTCTTTTGTGTACAGTGTTGCTTTACTGGTGATGGTATTTGAGGACTTTAAGGTGACAGATGTATTGGGTTAAACCAACAAGTCTCTTAAAAGACACTTTCTGAGGCCTTTGGTAATATCAGATACTTGCAGAGTCTCCTTGTCTGAATCACTGTTCACGTGGTGTGTATTTTTTCTTTCCTTTTCTTGTCTGCAGCCTTTGATGTAATGATTTCTCTTGCCACATTCATTTCATATGACTCCATACATGAGGCTTTTCCCATTATCATATTTTTCTATGGCTGTACCAACAAGGCTTCCTTTCCAGTTTATCTCCACTTCTCTACTCTTCCAGGTGTTGCATTGACCTTGTGAGGTGCTAACAGGCCTGTGTTTTCAAGCTCTCCTTACTCTTGGAAAAAATAAATTTTAACCTGCTTCACTTAGACTCTGCATCTGGACACAAACTTTCCCCATAACATATACTGTGGTAGACCTGGCCTGGCTTTGCTTGTTGCCCTTTCTTCCACCATTTATAAGAAATTTCATAGTAACTGAAGGATAGAGAAGACAAAAAGCTGTCTGATCTTAGCTGAGTGTACAGTTGTGTGTACCAGAACTAGCTGGATAACACCATTCCCTGTTTCTTCTGTGGGAGATCACGGCTGGATAACCAACAGGTCAAATATAAGAGTACTGTTGATGCTTAAACTGGTAGTTGTACGTCCTGGGTAGCAGAGAATATCAATATTATTTGGGAAAATCAATGCTGAAGGAGCAAAGGAGTCACATCAGTGTTTTATATCACGTTAGAGGAAGCAGGTTGGCTTGTGGGATGAAAAACACTGGAACTGAGGCCAAAAATTGAGTCTCGGGACACAAGAGTAGCAAGCTATTTGTTCTCTCTTAAGAGCTGTCTTTAAAAAATCCAGTTCTGTCTGTGACATTTGCTGACATGGAAAATCTAAACTGCCAGGTGTCATCTTAAAATTCCTCTTATGAAGGAAAAAACCTCTTGAACATACTAGGCTCATGTCTCAAGTAGTGAGACATCCGAAAAAGGCGCACGTAGCTAAGAACAATACTTTGATTCTTTTGTAATACCCAGGATAATTTTATCAGAGAGAGATTTATGTGGTGATGCATTACATTAGCCTAGTGCTGTGCAAGACTTAACGGAAATCAGAGATGGATTAGATTTCAGAAGGCTTATAAAAAAAGTCTTGCAACACCTGTAACCTTCGAATCATTCATAGCTGAGCAATCCATTAAGAAGTATTGAGGCAATCCGTGGTTGGTACAGTAGTAAGAAATATGATAGTGATTAATGGGGTTTGGGTACTTTCTTAAAAGTTTAATATGTAACTGTACAGAAAACATCCCTGATAATGGCAGCCACAAGACCTCACTGTTGTAGAAATGTGAAAGTCGTGTGGGTTGTTTGGTTTTTTTTTCTTTGCAAAGAGCACATAAACTTTGTTAAAAGCTTGATGCACTTCTAAGGCCCTTTGCAGCCTCCCCAGTGTCTGCACTGCAGCCTGACACAGGCAGGGTTCCTACCAGCAGTCTGAGATAGATACCTTCTGTGAGGGACACCACAACACAGGGGGGTTTCATATGGAGTCATAGAATCATAGGATGGGTTGGGTGAGAAGAAACCTCCAAAGGCCATCAAGTCCAACCCCCCCTACAGGGAGCAGGGACATCCTCAACTAGAGCAGGTTGCCCAGAGCCTTGTCAGGCCTCACCTGGAAGATCTCCAGGGATGGGGCCTCAACTCCCTCCCTGGGCAACCTGCTCCAGTGTTTCACTGCCCTCCTGGGAAAGAACTTGTTCCTGACATCCAATCGAAATCTGCCCTTCTCTAGTTTAAAACCATTGCCCCTCGTCCTGTCACTCCAGGCCTTTGGGAACAGCCCCTCTCCAGCCTTCCTGGAGCCAGGTACTGGAAGGTCGCTAGTAGGTCACCCTGGAGCCTTCTCTTCTCCAGGCTGAACAAGCCCAGCTCCCTCAGCCTGTCTTTGTGGCAGAGGTGTTCCAACCCGCTGAGCATTTTTTGTGGCCCTCCTCTGGGCTTCTACTATCAGGTCCATGTCCTTCTTGTACTGAGGGCTCCAGAGCTGGACACAGCACTCCAGGTGAAGTCTGACCAGAGCAGAGCAGAGGGGCAGAATCCCCTCTCTTGCTCTTCTGGCCACACTGCTTTTGATGCAGCCCAGGGTGCGATTGGCCTTCTGGGCTGCAGGTGCACACTGGCTGCTCATGTCCAGCTTCTCACCCACCGGCACTCCCAAGTCCTTTTCTGCAGGGCTCCTTTCTATCACCTCATCCCCCAGACCCAAGTGCAGGGTCCTGCACTTGGTCTTGTTGAACCTCTTGAAGTTCACCTGGGCCTACCTCTCCAGCTTGTCCAGTTGCAGCTCATGCAAAAAGCCTGTGTGAAGGTGCTTTGGCTTTGCTCGGTGCTGGCCAAGCTGGCAGGGGATCTCGTGTGGCACATCCAGAGGTTCCCAGGCCTTGCGGTGGCAGCGCTGGTGTCTCACACTCGTGCGTGTCCCTGGCTGGGTCAGGGCACAGTTTTACCCGTACAACAGTTTCCTCAGTGTCAGAGCAGATGATTCTGCCAAGGCAGTGATCTGACAGGCTTGTCTACACTGGTTTATGGAGCCTGGCTGCCTAATGTCACCCAGCATAATTTTCAGGGCTGGAAATAGAAGCTTAATGGTGGAAGTGCAAATCAGATTTTCCTGTTGGACACTCCTAGCGCTGGCAGCACGTGCGGCTTGCTGACTCCGCAGGGAACAAGATCACTGCGAAAAGATTCATCACCGGTGACGAGTGTTGGAATATCTATCTCTGCACCAGAAAACATTGCCAACGGTCTGCATTTTTGAGCTGCTGGCAAGAGGCTTAATGTTGCAGAAAAGGAATTTCTCTTGTAATGCAAAAAAATTTCACTTCCACCGTGAGCTTGCCTTATTCTCAGCGGTTCCTCTTGTTACCGTTGTTAAATGCCAGGTATGAAGCAAGATATGCTGGCAGCAGCTTTTTTTTATCGGCAGCGCTGGATGCAGACTAGGGAACTGCAGGTTGTCAAAAGGTGACGGGCAGGACTGTGGCACACCCCTGGCCTCGGGGGGCAGCCCTTGCTGCCACCTCATACCCAGGGGCTCCTACAAGCCACTACAGTGAGAAAACCGATCTGACAGTGTTACTGGCTTCCCCTAAAGGGAGAACAAGGATGAGGTGGTGGCTGTTCCCTTTCAGGTCAGGACATTGGAGCTGTACCCGTACCAGAGAAGAGCAGGTACATCGTCCCCTTCTTTGCAGGAGACACAAAGCGGAGGTGTGCTGCACCAGGCTCTGTGTCTGCACAGCTCTGGCAGAAGCAATGTCACCTGTGCAGTACCAGCCTGCCAGGAGCTGTAGTTATGCAAGGGCTAGAGGTTAGCCTTTTCTAGATGAGCTAGAATTCATACTTTCTTCTATCTTCTACTATCTTCCATTTAAAAAGCTATAACAATCATTTCTGTTCTGCTAGGGGCCTTCAGTTTGATGTATGCTTGTACATGTGATGCGTGCTTTCTGTTCTTCTTTAAATAGTTCTCCAACTCATCCACCCATTTCTGACATGTTATCTTAGTTTAAATAGGGCTGTGCTACTAATTCCAGTCACTGCCTGAGAGCTATTTGTTTTAGAATCATAGAATCATAGAACGCTTTCAACTTTAAGAGACCTTCAAGATCATCGAGCCCAACCTTTTCCCAGCCCTATCAACACCACTCAGCCATGTCCCTCAACGCAACATCCACCCTTCTCTTAAACACCTCCGGGGATGGCGCCTCAACCCCATCCCCGGGCAGACTGTTCCAATGCCTGACAACCCTTTCAGGAAAGAAATGTTTCCCAATATCCAACCTGAACCTCCCCTGGGGTGATTTAAGGCCATTTCCCCCTGTCCTATCACTCGCCACTGGGAAGAACAGACCAGCCCCCACCTCACTACACCCTCCCTTCAGGTAGTTGTAAAGAGCGAGACGGTCTCCCCTCAATCTCCTCTTCCCCAGGCTAAACAGCCCCAGATCCCTCAGCTGTTCCTCGTATGACGTCTGCTCCAAATCCTTCCCTAACTCGGTAGCCGCCTCTGTACCCTCTCCAGCACCTCAATGCCCCTCTTGTAGTGAGGGGCTCAGAACTGAACACAGCACACGAGGTGCAGCCTCATCAAAGCTGAGGACGGGGGAATGCTCACCTCCCTACTCCTGCTGGCCACGCTATTCTGTCATTGCAAGAACTGCATTAGCTCTGCTCACCAACCAAGTCCCTTACGCTCGGCTGCAGCAGCTGCTGGAACAAATGAAGGGACCGTCCGTATGCATTATGCAGCAACTTTGGAAGCTTGCTTTGCCTCCCACCTTTCTGTTGCAGATGTCAGGTGCTGGTGAGATGTCACAGAGTTCCAGGGTAGTAATCACATCAATTTGAGCAGAGAACAAGCTGTCGCAGTTCACTGTACTAATGAAAATTATGATGACACCACAAGAGAAATCCTTGCCAACCTAATCATTTCACTCCACTGTAGCACAATGTTATTTAAAGACTAGTGTTCTTAGCGGCATATACAAGCTTAGGAGCAATTTCTAAAGGTGACTAAACACCAAAGCAAAGTGAAGTTGTATGGAGAATTTAGTTGCTTTTTTTGGTGAGTGTGCATTCTTCTCAACACCAACATTATTTCTCCTGTATTAGAGAAAACAAGTTCAATAAAGCATGATGGAAGAAAATCTGGGGAAAAGTAATTTTTGGCCCGATACTTTACTAGGAAAGATGTAAATGGGGATGCATACTCAGTTTGCTACCACTGAATTTCCTCAGTGTTGTGAGGAAGTTAAATTAATTGGGGGAAAAATAAATTTAAAAAAAAGGATTAGAGAAAAATTTCTGAGGAAGAAGATGTGATTCAGGCTTTCTGTAGTGTGATAGATTAGCACCTGTGCAGAGAGAAAAGAAGTTGTGGATCCCCTCCATCCCCAGCATACGGTCAGCACCACACACATTACGTACATGTGTTTACTTCATCGTCTTTTGAGGGGAGTATGTCCACAAAATCCACAAAGATTTATCAGGGAGAAAAAAGAGCATGGATTCAAATTAGTCGTAGGGAGCTGTAAGAACTAGTTTGTACAATCTGATCTACTTCAAACTCTATCCCCAGTGGTGACTCATGAAGCAGAATGTCAAACTATAGTAAATTCAAGGAGTGGGTACAGCATTAGAAGACTGAAGGAAAGCCAAAATTAATGTGCAAGTGGGCAATCAAAAGGAAAAAGAACAAGCAGGGAGGATGGTGGGAGGATGGAGGAGGAACAAAGGGAATGTGAGGCAAGGAGGTGAACTGGGAACGTGACGATATGAGCCTCTCCATTATATATTCTCTGCTGCCTTATTTGGAGGTATTGTTTCTCAAAAGAGATTTGAAAAAGTGTTTTTAAGGAGGAATGGGAGCCTCAGGCGAGCAAAGAGAGAAATCTGTTTGGATCGGTTCTTCCTTGACTTGTAGACAAGGCCAGGGGAATAATACTTGGAAAGTGTTGTAATGCACAACTTGTCGCTGAACTGAACATCCAGTTCCTGTGTACAGAAATACAAGATCTCACATCAGATTTAAGGCATCATCGGTGCTTTTTCTGGAGGAGAGGTGGCCCATGCAGCGGGCTTCTGACAGCCCAGAGCCAACAGCTCCACAAGTGCCCAGTTTGGTTTGTGCAGGTTCTTGGCTTAGTACTTGCCTGGCATGAATGCGCGTGGGCTGGGGAAGAGAAGCCACACAGCCACAGCCATAATGGCCTCAAAGGAGGAGATGATCACTGAAGACTGAAAAGAAAAAAAAACATGAAAATCCACAAAATTTGGGCTGGGCTGCTGATGAGGAAGAGCTCTAAGTCTTAGCAGTTCTCAGCATCCTGCTGTTTGACTTCATAGGCACCATTCTCATCTCACACATACTCAGAGCTGCTCACAGCCAGTCTTGTGTGTGCTGGGAGGATTTCTAGTATGATTTCCGAAGGAACTGAAGCATTTTCAATCAGCTTCGCTTTTCCTCCCCATGCCTGTCCCTGGCCATCCTCTAATGAAATGTGACATCATGGATTTCTGTCAGCTGAATTTCACAGGACTATAGGACTACAGCAGGGAAAACCTGCAAGCTCTGAGGGAATATCCAGCTTGGTTAGGAAAATAACTCTGCAGATAGCTCAAGTCAACTATTTCTGCATTTCCCTCGCATAAAGATGCTCCAGCCATCACTCTTACAGCCACCTGTCTTTGTTGTCACTGTGCAAAAGCAACCTGCCTGTCATCAGCAGTGTAAGAGGGACTTCTGCATTACCTAGAGTAACAAGACTGGCTGCTACTGGTTGTAAACATAAGCCAGATTCACACAGAGGCAGCACAGGTTTCTCAGTCTTGCATCATCCAGGTGCAGGGATGTGACAATGGCACTTCTTTAAGTCATTCTCAGTCCGCGATATCTAACCAAGTGGGAGAAAGACATACAAAGGCAGCTTCAGTGGCTTCAGATCTGCTCAGCTCTGTGCCCTTCGAGCAGCTTGTGGCTCCTGGAGGACCGACTGCATGCACGTGATGAGCTCTAAGTGCCTGTATTTGTAAGGCACTTTGTGAGGGCTCCTTTTATTGCACAACATTCTAAAGCATTTACTGTGCATTTCTCTCTATTGATCTAGAATCACTGAATTTCCTTTCTTGGGATTTTAAGCCTCTCATTCAGCTGAGGCAAAAAGAGCATCTCTTTCTTGTGCAAAAAAGCATTAAATTGCCAGTAAAGTTGTTTTGCTTATGCTGGAGTTTTCAGGAACTGGCTGTGTGTGCCTACAGCCAGCACTCACAAGGCTGATAAAGAAGCAGACCAGCAGGTAGCTGTGCTGTACTTTCTGTGGGTGAGGGTGAGCTCCAGCTTCTCGTCTGAAGTGCCACTTCTCTGATCTGAGATGCATTAGCCATAGGGAGAAATCTTACCAACCTGTACAGAAATTTTTGTAAGACGAATTCGTTAAGGATCAGTCCATGCGCTCTCCGAATTGCTGAACTCTCGTACGTGCTGGGAATCTCCACTCCAGGAAAATCCTAGGATTTAACCAAGGAAGAGGTGAAGGATGTGTTTTGATTTTAAAGAGGACAAGGAGGAAATGCAAGTTGTCAAACTCTGTCAGAAGATCTTTGGATATATGATGGTGCTCTTCAAGCCTTGTCTTGCATCTTAAATTTAACTTGCAAGGTTAACAAAATCCACAGACGGCCACACTGCGAGTGCTGAATCATTACATTTTACACAGTCCTTCACACTATGAAAGCTGGATGGTTCCCAAGAGTGAACAATCTGGAAATAAAAAATGTATCTGATCAATAAAATGAAATGGCTTGAAGAAATCTGACTTTAGTGCTCTGTAAGTCCTAATTGGCTTTGCAAGTACCAGAGGTGACCTTGCCCGTCACAGCTTAGCTATTACAGCGGGTGCAGGGTTATTGCAAGATAACAACAGCGCGGTGGTGATCCTGGTGCTCTTGACAATCCAAAAGACACCAACTACAGGAGAAATCAGCACTGAGAAGAGCTGGCAAGAATGGCAAAACGTCCCACTGGCACCTGATGAGCCTGAGTTTCTTGTGCCCTGCTTGGGTTGCGAGGTCATAACATCATCGACTCTCGACATCAGATGCTGGCTAATCCCTATTTGTAGACCTACGTGCCCGCTGTTGTTTTTTTTCAAAGAAGACACAAGTTGCAGCCATATAAATCACTAACATGGGCGAGCTAATAAAAAGGCAAGTGTAAGTAATCAAGCGGCATGAGCTATTTAAATATGGATATTAAAAAAAAAAATCCATCCCGACCGGCTTTCAACTCTCAGTCCAGTGATCTGAAAATCAATTGCTTTTCCTGACAGAATGCTAAAACCTCCCGAGGAAATGCTCCTCTCTTCTCAGCAGCATCTGTGGCCAGAATACACTTCAGAGGTTTCACAGCGGTTAGCCACCAGAGACAGCCCAGCAGAGCCCAGGCATCTCCTTCCACAAGTGCTCTGATCCCCACTAGCATACAGCCCTGCCCTTTCATCAGTGCCGTAAAAATATCGGGGAAATGTGCAGAGTGAAATGTGTTGTGAGCCCTCACGGAGGGAACTGGAAAGAGAGTAGGCTTTGACACACTGCTTGACTTCAAAAAGTCCGGTTTGAATGGGATTTCAAGCAATGCCCAGAAGGATCCCCAAAGATACTGGATGGACGAGCCGAGAGAGTCGTGGTAAATGGAGTTCAATCCGGTTGGTGTCTGGTCACTCGTGGTGTTCCCCAGGGCTCGGTGCTGAGGCCGGTCCTGTTTAACATCTTCATCAAGGATTTGGATGAGGGGCTTGAGGGCACTTTCAGTAAGTTTACAGAAATTAGGTGGGAGTGTTGATCTGCTTGAGGGCAGGAAGGCTCTTTAGAGAGAGCTAGATAGGTTGGATCAGTGGGCTCAGACCAATTGGATGAGGCTTAATAAGGCCAAGTGCCAGGTCCTGCACTTTGGTGGTAACAACCCCATGCAGAGATGCAGACTGGGGGATGAGTGGCTGGAGAGCTGCCTGGCAGAGAAGGACCTGGGGGTGTTGGTTGACAGCCAGCTGAACGTGAGCCAGCAGTGTGCCCAGGTGGCCAAGAAAGCCAACAGCATCCTGGCCTGGATCGGAAATGAGGTGGCCAACAGGAGTAAGGAAGTGATTGTGCCCTTGTACTCGGCACTGGTGAGACTGCACCTTGAGGGCTATGTCCAGGTTTGGGCACTGCAGGATAAAAAGGACTTTGAGGTGCTGGAGCAGGTACAGAGAAGGATGATGAAGCTGGTGAAGAGTTTGGAAAGCGTGTCTTAAGAGGAGAGGCTGAGGGAGCTGGGATTGTTTAGTCTGAAGAAGAGGAGACCTTCTTGCTCTCTACAGCTCTCTGAAGGGAGGTTGTAGTGAGGCGGGGGTTGGCCTCTTCTCCCTAGTAACTAACGACAGGACAAGAGGTAATGGCCTCAAACTGTGCCAGGGAAGGTTTAGATTGGACATGAGGAAGAATTTCTTTACTGCAAGAGTGGCCAGACATTGGAACAGCCTGCCCAGGGAAGTGGTGGAGTCACCATCCCTGGAGGTGTTCAAAGGGCAATTGGATAGGGCACGGTCTAGTGATCATGGACCCATTGAGTAGTAGGTTGGACTTGATGATCCTAGAGGTCTTTTCCAACCTTAATTACTCTATGATTCTATCATTCTGTGTTTTGAACCACTCTGCCCCAAGATGAACACAAGCTCATGGAACATTTCCCTTGCTTTGCCACGTGAATTTGAGCTTACAAGAGAGGTTTGCCTCCCTGAGAACATGCAGCCCTGCCAGGCTTTCACTGCCGTTGTTAAAAGTCTGTGTGTTTCATTACCTGCATTTTGTAACCTGGCACTGAAAACTGACTTCGAGGCAAAATGTGACATTTCTCCCTTGTAATGAGAAAATTGGGCCCTTGCCTTCTTAAAAATTCTAATAATACAAATACAAAATGAGCTTTACATATTTAAAGTCTTTTGAATAAACACTTGATGGTGGTGGGGACCGAACAATGACAATTCAGAAGAGGAGCAGGAAAGAACAGTTTTGCTGCTCACACTCTTCACAGCTGCAGGTAAAGTGTTTGGGGTATTGAGTGCCTGTCACCTGTCCTGGGGGCTCAGGCAGCTCCATAACCTGGGGAACCTGAATAATTACTACTTTTTTCATCCATATGAACTATGTTTTTGAGCTCCTGCTCTGACTAGCCACAGCGGGCACTGAATCATAGAATCATAGAATTGTCAAGGTTGGAAGGGACCTTGAAGATCATCGAGTTCCAACCCCCCTGCCATGGGCAGGGACACCTCTCACTAGACCAGGCTGCTCAGAGCCCCATCCAGCCTGGCCTTCAAAACTTCCAGGGATGGGGCTTCCACCAGCTCTCTGGGCAACCTGTTCCAGGGTCTCCCCACCTTCATGGGGAAGAACTTCTTAACGTCCAACCTAAATCTCCTCTCCTCTAGTTTGGATCCATTCCCCTTTGTCCTGTCACTACCTGACATCCTCAAAAGTCCCTCCCCAGCTTTCTTGTAGGCCCCCTTTAGATCCTAGAAGCCCACCAAAAGGTCTCCTTGGAGCCTTCTCTTCTCCAGACTGAATATCCCCAATTCTCTCAGCCTGTCTTCCTAGGAGAGGTGCTCCAGCCCTCTGATCAGAGACAGTGATTGACTTGGCTTTGGCCAGAGGTGCATCCAACTTGGAGGTGGAGATGCTTCTTGAAGCTTCTTTTAAGAACCACACCAAAGTCAACCCCTCCCCTGCTACCAAAACCCTGCCGGGCACAAACCCAACACACCAGGCCTAGATGGACCCATGAAAGTATTGCACCTAGGCGCACCTAGCCAGCTTTCCTAAAAGGCACGCAAAGCTGGAGATTTCATTGCTACAGGCAGGTGTCCCCAGCTCGATTGACCTTGGGGTCCCACCTTCCTCCCACGGCTGTGAAACCGGAGCCTTCATTCAAGCGGTTTTCACAGGGTCTCTGCAGCTTCTGCAGGAAGGCAGTTGGTGTCAATCCTGTGGCTTTCATTCGATTTGCCAACACAGTGGCCACGGCTATGAGATTTGCTAAGCCTTGGGAGCATGGAATTGTCAGCCAAGGGACGGAGAACTCTTTTATTTGAAGTCTCCCCTTCTCCTCCCCCCAAAATAATTCACATTTCTATAGTTCTAGCGATAAATCCGTAGACCTCCAAGGGTAAAAATGGTAACTAGAGACAAACCGTGATGCCTGGGGCGATCTGGTACCGTATAATCTTATGATGGCACGGTAAATAACTAGTATCATTTCCTTGTAATGTGCTTACTACTTTATCATGATAAGCATTAGAGAATGCATCATATTTCTTTCTGTTTTTCACTTCCTATTAAACTCCCGACTGCTTCGGTGAGCCCTCTGTACGCAGCCTGACTGCAGACTGGTGATCTGTAACTTTCTGCAGTATGATCTTCTCATTTCTCAAGTCCTGTTCAACTCCAGCTGTAACTTTTCACGGGCAAAGATAGATGCCACGAGCAAAACCAAGGTGTAGGCAAAATTTATCTCAATTTATCCCGGACAGAAAAAGTAACTGAGGGTACCTTGCTGAAAGCAAAATATACTGCTCGAATGAATTTACAATAAGTAATAAAATCCTGCAGGGAGAGACCATTTACTGTAGGGGAAGAAGGCAATATATGATATTGGTAATTCACTTTTAAAACGATGCTATTAAGCAAGTATATGGGTGATGATTACCTTTTTAGGCATTAAAGTACACATTTATATGCCAGTTGATGTGTGACATCGATCAAAATAAAAGAGCCACTTCTAATTTCTTCCAGAAAAAGCTGTCTATGTTTTATGCCATGTGCTGGACTGGCAGCTCTTGCAGTCGACTTGGAGGATGAAGGCAGACCCACGAATGTCATGAAAGCAAAGAAGTCCACTGTCCTCAACACTAGGTTACAAACACCGAAAAACTTACCTAATTCATGGAGGAACTGCCGAGGCCAAATCAGCTATTAAAATATTTCTTCTGGCATTAGTCCCCAGCTTGATGCACGGGTTTATCCTCATCCCAGGGTTGCAGAAACCGAACGAGAAAACACCAGCACAGAGATTTTAAGCCAGCGCTGGCGAGCCAGCGGCATCGTAGTACAGAACCAGATTATTTTAGCGTAGATTCAAAAGGGAAGAATTTTACATAATGAAGCATCTGTAGATGTTTCCTAGACGTTGGCTCTTTGCAACTTTGGGCTGGTTTCAGAGCAGTCGCTTGGGCTGATTTTTGCCTCAATTCAAAATTACAACCCAGTTCCCTCTCTGCTCCATTTGCCCCAAGTACCTCCTAGTCCTAGAGGTGCCAAAAAGGCCACTTGGATCCCCGTTCTCTGCATTTCTGCCATGGATTTCTGACTTCTCTTCTTGAATGCGTGCACTAGCAATTATACAGACTCTTCTTGCACACCACCAGTAAAACTTCCCTGTCACTACAGTGAACACATTCCCCTCTGCAGCTGGATAAGCCAGCTCTGAACCCCTGTGATTTCACCAGCTCTTCTGATATCTGGCATTACCTGTGGACCTGCAGGTCCCAGAGACAGGTGGTTACAGGGGGAATCTCAGGATCTTCTTTGCTTCCCTGAAAGGCTCACAACAAAGCCTGAGTATGAGCACTGTGAAGACTTAAATTCTAGAAGGAGAAAAAAAATAACACCAGCTATATTACTTCCTAAATCTCATGATTTGTAAGTCAGTATCGTGGTTTCAAGGCATTTGGGCTTGGCAAGCAGTCTCAGAGCAGAATCCCCTTCCCTCTGCCGTCACAAACCCCAGAGAGGGAGATTTTCAAACATAGGCTTGACCTTTCTGTCTCTGCACAAGGAAATGCTGATATGTTCCAGTGACCTGGTGATGGCAGGGCTACATTTTGCTGTAACTTCTCTCTAAAGCAATGATCTTTTTACTGCAGGAGGGTTTAAGACTGGCTGTGCCAGTGCTGTGGGAACAGCCTGCGGTGTCTGCCAGGAGAGGTGCAGAGCTCAGTGCGTGAAAGTCACTGAAAAGAAAGCAACAACCTCAATCTTTGCAGATCCTTCAGGTTGTTCTGGCTCCGTGGCTTAACCTCCAGGAAGATGCCCTGAGGAATGAAATCCCCTAAAATGTAGATGAGCTGGAGGCAGTGTTCATCCCACTTACTGTTTATCATCCTGTTGCTCATACCCAGGTGCATGCATTTTAAATAGCTCTTTCAAACACCAGCCAGGCTAATTAGAGTTCATGCTGAATGGGGTTTTCCAAGCCACAGCTGAATCGTGGCAGTGCAGCCACCGCACAAAAGGGACACACAGTTCAAGTCTCCTGCTTCACCTTAGCTCTAGCTGGTGTGAGTATTTTACACTAGAGAGGACTGAGCACCACGTCCTCTCTGACACAGCTCCCTGACACCCTAACAACATCAAAATCAGCAAAAAAAATAAACAAGCAAACAAAACCAGACTGTATCTCCATGGTCTAGGTTGCCAGTGGGATACACCACTCTTGCTCCACAGGGACTGCACCATGCCCAGGGCTGCTCCTGTGGGATCAGATCTGTCAGCTGGGGAAGGTATCAAGAGTGGGAGAGGTTAAAGCAAAGATCCCCTGAATTCCTTGATGAAATGACAACTGTCTCATTGGTTCCTGCATTTCAACTGGTAGCTTCTTTTCCCATCAAGAAGTTGTGCGGGCTGTACGGGGCGGAGAGGACCTTTAATCTCCAGGCAAGGCATTCCTAATGATCAGAGTTTCTATAGATACATTATAAATATTGCTTTTGCAATTAAATTCCCCCCATCAAAGCGCAAGCATTCTTATTAGATTACTTAGGAAAGCCCGTAATTACCAAGAGTTTAATTTATTAACAAGATGGGCAATGTAAACACTGTCTCTGAAGATAATGAAATTGTGCTAACTCTGAGACTAAGAGAGCGTGAACACCATGGAAAATCACAGAATCACAGAATATTAGGGGTTGGAAGGGACCTCTGGAGAGCATCAAGTCCAACCCCCACTGCCAGAGCAGGATCAAAGAATCTAGGGCAGGTCCCCAACAAAAGCCATAACACTGCAGAGATGGAGTTTGCCCCCCCTACTCTGGAAAACACCCAGCACATTCTCTCTCTTAATATGGAAACAGGACAAATAATACTCAGGCTGCACGTGATACAAAGAACAAAATACCGGTTTGTGGGTCGTAACGGTGGTTTCCTTCGGTTGCTGTACCAGGTGTACCCACGTCTGTGGCACTGACGGCCCAGAGCACGCTGAGCGAGGCAAGGCAGGATGCCTTCACTGGAAACTCCAGATGCTGTTGAAGATAATTGCTCTCTCCCAGCGCTTTCCAGAAGTACACATTCACTTCACCAGAAACTTATTAGAAAAATGATGGAAAAAAAAAAAAAAATCTAAATGTTGCATCTGCCGTTGCTTTTGGTATAAGGCTGTTGGCTACCAATAATGCACACTGTGGTGTTGGGCTCTTTCTCTATAGTCCCAGGATTAGCAAGCACCTTTTTTTCTGCTGTGTGTAAAGAGTGTTTCTTTTCCCACAAGTGAGAAACCTCAGAGGCTGCCTGCGAGGGACTGGGCCAGCCTTCAGGAATTCCCTCTGTGCAGCAGTCCCAGGAACCCGACCGAGCCTTTGACGAACGCCGGCTGCCATCGGCAGTGACCCTTCCCTAGCAGAAAAGTTGCTCCTAGTGGAGTAAGCAGGAGGATGATGCGGGTTTGGTTAGCTTTAGGGGCCTGGCAGCAAGATGTCAAGGGATACTGTGTGACAGACAGCAGTTTTGGAGGATGCAGAAGCGTTCCCACTGGTGGGAGCCTCTCGTTGGGCACAGGGAGATGCGGTGCCCTATAACACACTCCAACACTTGGAAAAGGTAGCACGAGGCATGAGGAAAGTCTTGTTTGCTGGTGGCAGAAATATTTCTGCCTGTTAGCTCAGGAGAAGGAATGCTGCCCTGTAATTATTCCTGCTGACTAGACAGCACAGAGGTGCAAACCAGGTGCCGTGCTGTAAGATACTTTAATGAGGAGGTCAGTGCGTTTTGCGTTGATGGATCTGGGATTTGCACATGAACTGGAGCGGCGTGTGTTAGAAGGACATGTGAATTAATGACGCTGCTTATAACCCATCTCATTATCACACGCAGCTTGATGCCTCAGACAGCCGCTAATTCTCTTAACCGATTTCTATTGCTGGAAATAAAACTGCTTTGGTTCAGCCGTTATCTGGTAGAAGAATGCTGCTGTTGATGTTGTTTGATTTTTTTAATGTAAAAAGCTCTTTTCGAAGAAAGGCTCCATGATTGCGTGATGTAACTCCCCCGAGTCCAGGCCTGAGATATGAAAATATTCATGTTGAGTCTGATAAATGAACAATGAACAAATTACATGCTTGATTCCTCTGCTTTGCCTTACTTTTGATCTCTAACATTAGATTGCTACAATTGTTTTTCAGCTCCTTGTGCATATATTACCAGTGTGTATGTTGCTATAGAAATGTAAAACGTTGTCTCTTAGATTTTAAAAATGTGCCCCTCCTTTTATTTCTGTCTTATTCTTTGACACAAAAAAAAATAAGAAAACGTCATCTGACAAATATTAAAGCCTCTGATATGATTCCAGCTTTTTTCTTTAAAAAGTTGTAGCATAGCACTGGCTTTTCTGACCCTTTCAGCTGAAAGAAGAAACTGAGGCCTTATCCTGCTTATATAGAACACAAGTAAAAAGGCACCTTTTTTTGGTTCTGTGTGTCTGTATCTATACATTTATAAAGAGTTTAAGGACTTAGCAGCATAAGAAAGAGTTGTAAGAAAACCAGACCATTTTCCTAGCGGTGACTAGGAGGATGGACCCCCGACATCACTCCATGCCACGGTGGTGCTGAGTTACCACTGGTGGGACCTATGCTCCCCTGAGTCTCTTTGTGCTCCCCAGTCTGCTCAGAGTGAGGATCAATCCAAAAGGGAGTACAGGGGAACTCTCTCTCCTGCCTTGTGCGTATGGAAAACTTTTTTGGAAGATATTTTCGGAAGCCTCTTCCAACAGCCTCTACATGCAGGTGCTGAGCTTAATGATAACCTCCACCAGCTGGCAAATCTACTACTTTGCAGCTAATTCTCCATCCCTGCTGCACCACTGATAATGATCTCAGCGCAAAACCCTGCTCCCAAACCAGCACTGCTTTGTTACAGCTCAGAAGAATCATTTCCTTTACACACACTTCTTACCAGACTATTCCGGGGCTTATCAAGCAGGGGAAGCAGCCTGGATCAGCTTACTGCAAGCAGAGTTCTCTGAAAGTCCTGAGAAAGGCCGTCCTTGGAACACTAAAAGGCCATCCTTTGACCAGTTTTGAGTGGGATCCTCTGTACCCGTGACATTTTAGCCTAAAGACATCACGCATAGTGAAATTATCCTCCTCCTCCACGCTCCATTCTGGAAGTCTCATGTCAAGAGGAGCGATGTGAATCAACACCTCCCACCTCCCAGTGTATAAGGATGGCCTTTTACTGGTCAAAAGATGACCTTTTTCAGGACTTTCAGAGAACTTTGCTCCCAGTAAGCTGTTCCAGACATCTTTCCCACAATGACCCATTGCTGTGAGCTAATCTGCCGTCTTAACTGGAGGCAGAAAAAATGTGAATAGATTGCACTTCTCTCACTAAAAAACAAACGTTTACTGGTGACTTTGTATGGTGGGAAGTCTTTTAGGTACATTTCTACCTCTCTTTCCCCCCACCCAGACAGGCCAGGCAGTTTTCTTGGAGACAACTCAGCGTGCGGCCATGTGACTGTCTCCAGGAGCGGCTGTAACCAAGTATGTGATGACCCTGTGGGCTTTGCTGCCTCTGACTGCAGAAGAGCTATTTGTGCTGTTCTTGGACTCCTGTGAGGTACAGCCTGACACCTTTCACAGGGTGGCTTCTCTAACCTCACTGGAGCAAATCAGCCATGCTCTTACTCCTTGCTGGAGGAGCTACCTTTTACCTCTCCCTCCTGCCAGCCTGGGAGCACAGCCACACTGGCTAACCTGCCTGCCAGGTTGCAGAGTAGTGGTGTCATCTTGATACCTCCCCATCAGAAGTAGCAAAATTTGTTGACCATGACCCCTGCTAACTCCTCGAAGGATACAGAGTAGGTGATGTTCAGCACTAAAGTCATTAGAATCTGCTCTCTGCACAGAGCTGCATCAATATTTGGGAAGTGTTACCCCTCTTGAATGAGCTGAGCCACAAGTTCTTTCATCCGGATCTGTGTCTATACCATTTGAAATGCCCTTTTTTTTTTTCCATCTTTTTCTCCACCTTCACAAAAGCCCATTCCCCACCTTCATGGCTTTCTCTCCTTGGGTTTTCTCCTGCTAAACACACACTGAAGAGCTCAGGTTGACTTGTGCGCTTTGAAGCCCTTCTGAAAGAAAGACTTCTCCCCCTTTTTGAAGCAGCAATCGCTAGTAGAGACATTAACTGGCATGTTGCTGTCTCCAAGAGAGCAGACAATTGAAGGGGAGAAGTAATGTTACATGACATAAAGGGCAGAATTGGTAACAATAATTAAAGCACAAGCAAATACCTAAAATATGCTAACAGTCTGACTTCGGTGTATTAGCCAAGTAAAGCAAAGTGAATCCTGAAGGCAAAACCCCTCTCATTTTCCTCTAAATCAGGGGTCAAAATTCTGCTGCTAACAATAAATGCAATGCCGCTGAAGCAGGATCGTTTGTCACTTCGATCTAATATAACCTTGATTAGCTGCTCAGACCTCCAACCTCCCCAAACATACCAAGATAAAATCTCACCCCAAAGATTGTCCCCAAACAAGTGCTGGGGTCTGGAAAGCTGTCCTTCTGCTCTGTAAGATTACTCTGGGTATTTACTTGGAAAATGAAGCCATACTTGTCCATCCCAGGTCCCATACCTGCTCCAGGCACACACAACCCCAGCTGCTGAACTTGGGGCCTGAAGGGATTTTCCTTGGCTCTGGGTGCCCCAAAAACAGGGGACAATCCCAACTTGCCCTCCAGGCACTGTCAGATTACACTTACACGGCACAGCATGGGGCTGTGAGGCACCCACAAATACAATGCCATCATCAAAATGTGTCCCCCCCAGATAAGCCCAGAACCAAGAGAGGAACAGACCCTCTCAGGGTGCAAATAAGCACCAGGAAAACATTTTCCCTTCTGTCGCAGCTCTCCTTAATCTAATACCTGTCTCGGAAGCTTTTAGCACACCACGTCGCTGGGCCTAAATATGCTCTTTTAAATGCAAACAAGGAAAAGCAGAAGAGAGTGAAATACCCACTGGGATGGATATATTGAGAGATTCAGAAATTGCCAAGCTGCAGGGGATCGCTGTGATTATCCTTCCTGACAGAGTCCCTCGGCTGGCCGCAGCGGCTGCCTCGCATTGATTCCTGCCACGAGTCCGATTGCTGTGGGAACCAGAGCATTGATTTCAGAGAGAAAAATCTGGTCGTGTTTGGGAAAATTTCCTGTGATAACGACTTGACCACAACTCTTCTGAAAATTGTTCCCAGAGTTAATATTCCTCATTCCAAAAATAGCACTGCTTTTTTTTTTTTTTTCTCCAGTTTGAGCTACTTCAGTTTCCACTGAATCTTACTGCGCTTGGTCCAGTACACTGCACTACCTGCTGTTATCAAATTGCCCTTCATCACAAAGGCAAGTAAAGATCGTCTGGGCAGCGGAGTCCAGCCCAAATGAGTTGTACTTAGGCAGATCTCTCATTTTCAGTTCTTAGAAATGTATCTTTCCTCTCTTCCCATCAGAAGAAGGTTACATGCAGATTTCTCTTGTGCCAACTGCAACACTTTTTGAGTTAGGAGATTGTCATCTATAATTATGAAATATTTCAAGGATGTTTGGCAGGTCAAAGCACTGACATCCTGAGACCTCCTTATGTCAGTCAGATTGAAGTCCCTTGTGGTAACTCAGCTTTCCTCCCCACAGGTTACTAAAGGGTGCATGAGGAACCCATCCCCTTACTCTTTTATGGGACGAGGTGACCCACAGCAGCGGGTAGTATCCAGTTTCGGGGCCATCTTCCAACATGAATGTCCCCACACAGCCATGGTCATTTGCTTCTGCACTGTCAGATGGTATCTTGCCATCTCTCACAAGACCTGCCTTCTCATCCTTGCTGTTTTCAAGATCAACAAATGATAGTCTCAAGACGTTAAGCGCAGGCAAAAATGACTTTACCTTAGCATGTGCTGTCTCAAGCGTTACGCACTTCTAACAGTGAAGGCATTTCCTAGAGTTTGGAAAAATATTCAGTATTAATTGCAACAGAAATATTAGCTGGGGAAAATATTTCTACAGATTTAGTGATCATTGTCTTGAGGTGCTTAGAAAAACACTTTCAAAAAATCAGTGAAATACTTGACACTTATTTTTCATTAATAGTATATCCGGTTTCTTGTAAATAAAAAATATCCTAGAATTTGACTAGCAAATTTTTTTTCTCAAACCTTTAGCAAAAAGAATCATCAATATTGCTGTTTCATCAGTGAAAGGTTAATTCTCCCTGGGAAGCTACCAAGTGTGGATAGTGGTGAGTACCCCCTCCTGTTTTGTTAGGTTAATGAGTGGACTAGAAGACCTTACAGGTCTTTTCCACTCTAGGAAATTCTGTGATTCTGTGAACACAAAGGTAGAAATTGGAAGCAACTGAACTCACTGGCAAGGTGTTAGCTAACACCCCCTGGCAAGGGTTGGCTTAGACAGATGCAAACAGTGCACGAATAAAAATATCATTTAAAAATAACGGTTCCTGATGTGCCTCAATGACCACGGGTACTTCTCCTCCGCGGTGTGGACAGTGCACGCAGGCAGGTTTTCGCTTTCCTACACCTTCCCTGCCACCACACCAGGGAAGCATGGGGAAACCATCGTCAAACATCGGGTAAAATAACTGTACCCAACTAATGCAACGTAGTAAGGAGGGCCAATAGCTTGGGCACTCCTTTTCTCGGACTTAAACTGAGATTTTCTAGTTCATGCAAATCCTCCCGTTCCGAGTTTGCAGTGGAGGGCTGAACAGTTAATTGCCTCTATTACCTACTCTTCCTCTGCATGATCAGCATATTTAAAGGCCGTTTAGAAAAAGCAGTCACAACCTAAATTAAAATGCACTGTGGAAAGAAAATGTTTGGTAGGCTGTGTAGGAGAGTGATGGAGCAGATATCACACACCGGAGAAATCGCGGCCTTTTCCTCCCCTGAGATTTGTGCCTGGGTTTCTGCGCTTGCTTGTTTTTATAGTTTCATAGCTTTTCTCTGTTGCTGTGGCAGAAGTGGTGCTGTAGGCACGCTGGGGTTATTGCACACAAGGCAGCAAGCTGCCATCTTCCCACCTGTGTGTAGGAGGAGGCAGCCCATCAGTGGTGACCCAGCACCTCCCCACTGCCCCAGGACCTGGGGCTGGGTCCTCCCAGCCCAACTAAGCAACCTTGCTTCAGAGCATCACCCTGGCAGGAGGAAAACCTCTGATCTCTTATTCCTCAGCTCAGAATTTCTCAGTATCAGTGGATAATAAAATACCACAAGACAGTGCAGAACAGCTGAGGAAAAGAAAATACAAATCCACACCGGTATTTTCCACACAGACGCTGAAAAAACGGCAATGTGAAAGCATCTGCGAGCCCTTGAGACCGGCTCAACTCCAATTTAGTTATAAATAAAACCTATTTATTGTTGCAAGATTAGAAACAACAAGCTAAATGCGAGTCATGGAAGATGGGAGAAGCTAAACTGCCAGGTGGGAGCTGGCAGGTCACTGGGAAGCCGTCACGTAAATAAATACGTGTTCTGTCTCCAAGAGGAGCCGAAGCTTGTGTGTGACGCCCCAACGAGTGTGAAACTGGCTTTAATAATTAAGCCTGCAAAAAGTGAAGATTAAAAATTTATTCTGAACTCAATGAAGCTATTAGCAGAGCAGTTTTCCCCCATTACACATTTATGACATATAATACACTAGTGCAGATGCCTTCTTTTAAGAACACTAAACCCCATTGCTCAGCCTCCGTAAGTGCCTTGAAGCCACCCTGTCTCTCTTACCTTTGCTGCTCGATGTTGGAACTCTCGCTTTATCACTGAAGGAACAATGAAGACACTGAATTTTGTTAATTTTTTAAAGTGTAACAGCCTCACATTTCAAAATGAAAACTCTCTTTGCCTCTCTAACTGGAACAGTGTGAGAAAATGTCGGAAGGGGGTGTTTCAGGGATTACAAAATTTTTTCTTCTGTCTTTTTTTCACAGAATTTCCAAAGCATAGAACTCTCTGAAAACATCTGTTATGTAATATTCTATTATGTGTTATGGAATATTTAGCATAACCTGGGGTTAAACTGAAAAAAAAATAAATAAAAATGCAGTAAAATACTTGCCAATCGTTCCTCTTAAAGGAATCCAGCAAGAACTGGGCATCTGTACAGCTGAGGAGACAACGCTGAGTTATAGTAACAAGTAAATAAAAGAGGAAAACAGATTTATTGATGTTTTCTTAAATCCAGATGCCCCGTGTTGTGCTCAGTGAGCGTTAACAGGACTCTGCTGGTCAGCAAGGCACCTATCAGTGCTGGGGACACCCAAAGCTTGGCTTCTTCACCCCCAGGAGAACCCGATGTCCCTCTTAGCAGGGTGCACACCAGGGCATGGCTCACTGGGTGACTCTATGACCCAGCATAGCTCAACTTACCGGGTCACAGCAACCACGGTGAGATCAACCCCACATTTCAGATCCTTGGCAGAATCACTAACAACCCGGCACCAAAAGGAGCCCCCAGTTTTTAAATACAGTAAGACACTGAATTTCTGGTCACACACGTGAGCCGTGAATGACCCGATGTCCCCTTCCACGCCTCCGGTCCCTCTGCAGCCCTCAATATTTTGAGTGTGATGCTGTGGCCATCTTGACAAGGTAGATTTTTGTATTTCTCCCTTTTCTGACAAGTTTTAGTAACTGCACTTCTGGCTTTGTTTGACACTGTGGATAGTTCTACTGAAGACAAAAGTAGTTTTAAGTTTAAAAATGTTAAAAAAAAAAAGAAACCTACTTTTTATGCTTTCCTCTGGCCAAGGTACTTGCCAGTACATATAAATTCAGAACATAGTCTGCTTCCTATAAAAGTTTGATGGTGTTCTTGGCTGGAAGGCTGACAAGACATTGAATTCCAAATTCATGAAATGTTCAACTCTATGATGTGTTTATAATTAAATTTGTTTCCCTTGAATACAACAGAGCATCTCCCTGGCTTGTTGTGCAAGACAGCTGCATGTTAAGGATTACGTGTGTGGAATCAAAGAGATTGATGACATAATTTAGGATCTATCTGGAAAGATTAAATGAATTAAATATAACTTATACAATTTGCCTTAATCCTCTGAGTGGAGTCTGACCAACTTTTACTTTGCTCTAGAAACCTTATTAAAAAAGAGAGAGAGAGAGAGAGGGGGAGGAGTGGTTGTTTTACATACTTAATTAGGAGCTTTAAAGTTTCAATTAATGACTGCTCTGTGGAGGAAAAATCTGAAATATCTATTGTATTAGCCCTTGCTGTACCTAGTTCACTATATTTTTATCCTTTATAAATCAGCAGGGTGGCTGCAGACCTTGTAATGGACCTTCCAGGTCCCTATCACTTAAATGACCGGATCCTCACCGCAGAATAAATTAGCTTTGCGTTTCTGGGAATTTTGCGCCGCTCCACATAGCAAGTCCCGTCGATTTGCCTTGACGTGGAGAGATGAGATGTGAGCCCTGCTCTGAACCTGAGGAGCACAGAGGCAGGTAAAGCATCGTTCTCGGCAGCTTTCCCCATGTGGGAGCAGTACCCTGGTCCATGAATGGAGCTGGAGGGATTCTGAGCTGCTGATCTGATACTCACCCGCATGACACCATCATTTCCCACATTACCATTTTGTCCTCAAGCTCAAAACTGCACAGACAATTAATAAATATAATTTTAGAACAGGACAAAGATTTTCTCTCAATAACACTTGAGGGGCTTCCGCTGCAGCGTGCAGTATCCATCAGTCGTTACAGAGCTTTTCCAAAGGATCTTGACGTTTTGTAGGATGACACAGAGGCTCACAGCCTGTCCCTAGCTGCATCCCACCTTTACACACCAGCATCACTTTGGCTACCCTTGACCATAAAGAATGGGGTAACGGCCTTGTAGAGTTAGGAGACCCTCAGCCTACCGGTCTGCACCTCTCAGGGCTGTCTGGCAGAAGCTCTGAAGGACTGGCAAGACGCCACTCGCTGTATTTCTCAGGTACTCTGTCACATCACCTGCTTGTGGCACAGAGAGCAAAAACCACGCTATATAACAATTTTCAGGACAAACCATCGAGGAGTATGTTCAGCTGTAGCAGCAGGGGCACATCGGTATGCGGAAACTCGCTCTACGGCTTGGATTTGGGCCAGGAAACAAGATCTAACATCCCTTCTGTGGTGGGGAAAGGGATTTTAAATCCCAGAATCGTCAGCCAAGTAATTAGATGGACAATAAAATTCACACCCCCCCTCTCCCAATGGGTGGCCAAGGGCTTTTCAGCAGTAGAAACCTGATTTTTTTTCCTTACAATGCCTTTGATGAAAGCAGCGTTGAAAGGTAATATCTCATCACTTACAGTTTGAACACATCTTTAAATTGCATAATGATTTATTAATTAAACATTTTATTACTGTGGCCTCATAGGTGCGTTATGGTCACAGTTATAACTATCCAGGAAAATGGCAAATTTGCCGTACGAAACCAATGAGATGCAAAGACAAGGGGCAGCACCTTTTAAAACAACAACATGTTACAGAGTTGTCCCAGGACAAATGCTTGAAAGTTCAGTGCCACAGTATCCCTGCTGTATAGCCTACTCATCATGTAAATATTCGTATATAAAATTTTATATATTTTATGATTTCAGTTCAGATCTGGCATAAAGCCACGAAATTCACACCACATTTGTACTGCCGAGTGAATTGTGCCCATTGGTTCTGTAAGGCAGCTAAGTTTCCTGTATTGTAGTTTTGTTCTGTGCCAACTAATTTGGATACAACAGCTAGAATTTGAAGGTCAAAATAGTCTATAAAATTGACTGGCTGAAGAAGGTAAAATATTATTTCAAAACTGATGTAAGAAAATTGAAGCGGCTCAGAGAAGTCATGGAGCATTTTATGAAATCTGTGTTTCATAGGAGGTAAAATTGAATCTAGGTGCTAGCAACACTCTATCCTTGATCTTAGTATGCTTGCCTCAAATCAGGGATTTCATCAAAAGCTATTTTACTTCTGGCAACACTGATGACCAAGAAAAAAAAAAAATTACATCTGCACCTTAAAGTCCACAAAACCAGACATTAGAAAAAGAGCAAAGAACAAAAGAGAATTCCTGACTCATACCATAGGTCTGACTGGAAGTTATCTGGAGCCAGATTTCAGTTTCCACACAGGTTTTTTTCTCCAGAATGACAATGATGGAGCAAAGCCCTGGATCCAGGCAGCCTGGAAAGCGCTGTTTTCTTGCATGACAGCCCAACCACGTGTGCAGCATTGCACAATAACCCAATATGACTTTCCACCATGGCAAGGAGAGTGAGCATTTGCATTTCTATTGCCACAGAAGTTATGAAGAAAAGTGAAAAGTCTTTCTAATCTGGAGTGATACAAGGAGAATTACAAACTCCACGTTGCATGCAACACCAGTAGAGTTTGGAGTAAATCTACATTTTTGCTGCAGCGTGATGAGTGCCTTGACCAGGAGTTCCAGCAATGTGAACAGGATTTCTAAGGGATGAAGGGATGGCTGCACTCAAAGAGTGGCTGTCAATAGGTCCATGTCCAAGTGGAGGCCAGTGGCAAGTGGAGTCCCTCAAGGATCAGTACTGGGACCAGTCTTGTTTAACATCTTTGTCAGTGACATGGACAGTGGCATCGAGTGCACCCTCAGCAAGTTTGCTGACGACACCAAGCCGTGTGGTGCAGCTGACACGCTGGAGGGAAGGGATCCATCCAGAGGGACCTGGACAGGCTGGAGAGGTGGGTCCATGGCAACCTCAGGAAGTTCAACAAGACCAAGTGCAAGGTCCTGCATCCGGGTCNGGAAGTTTTGAAGGCCAGGCTGGATGGGGCTCTGGGCAACCTGCTCTAGTGAGAGGTGTCCCTGCCCATGGCAGGGGGGTTGGAACGCGATGATCTTCAAGGTCCCTTCCAACCTTGACAATTCTCTGATTCTATGCATGGACTGGCTTAATTAATGCTTACTGATGTTTTATGGCATACAAAGTTGTGTACTTACTTGGGAATAAGTCAGCTATTCCCTTCACAATGTAACATGCCATTCTGAGGACAAAAGATGACTCCTAGAATTGGTCATCCTCGTGACCAAGCATAAAGAACGGCAGCCAATCCGTGACTCCTTTCCAAAAACAAGCTGCTGCATCTCATTGCGCACGTTGTGCTCTTCTTGCCCTGCACAGGTGTTCTTCAGGTGTAGGATGAGAAAGATGCTGTCCCACCACCCATGCTCAAACCCTGCCCTTTAGGTGAGCTGGAAACTGCCAGTGCTGTGCCGCTCAGTGCCATGACAACCCCCTCGCTTTGCGTCGCTGCACGAGCACTACAAGGCCAGGTATTTACCCTTGTGCTGAGGGATGCGGTGCCGTCAGGCTGCTCAGTCTTGGACATGTTATTTGCATGAAAAATCCCTCCTGGATTTACTCTTACAAGGAATCTCTGACCTGAGCAGACCCCTCAGGCTGAGCATGCCACGTAGCACTCGGCTCTCAGATGCTCCGCTGTTGAGCACAGTGCAGGAGCCCACGAGGGCTGAAAGCCAAAAGGCCATCGGAGCACACTGGGCAATGCCATTTGAGCCTAAATGACAGATTTATAGAATCACAGAAAACAGGGCTGGGAGGCACCTCGCAGGTCCAGCTCATACATTTTCTTGCCTCGGGCAGGATCAACTGAGTCTCTGCCTCTGAGATAGGTCTTGTCTGTCCTTAACCACCTCTTCAGACTATTGAAGTATATCACTAGACTGCCCCCTAGGACAGTTTTTCAGATATCTGATGCTGATCTTCCCTGCTGCAGTGCAAATGCAGCATTTCATGGCTGACCTGCAGGCTCTTGCCTTCCCTTCACTACTGGTGCTGAAAGTCTGTGCCACATTTGATGTATAAAATGAAGGGGAGGAGTCCTGGGAATTGTATGTACCCAGGGCACAGAAACAGAGCCCATATTGCCAGCACCCTCTTCACAAGCCCCTGACTGCAGGGTGGCTGCTCAGCCAGCGCCAGGAGAGCTGGTGTTTGCCTATGAGGGGCTCTGCCGCTGGAAAAGCAACACTGAAAANCCCCTGACTGCAGGGTGGCTGCTCAGCCAGGGCCAAGAGAGCTGGTGCTCTCTTGTGCAAGACACAAGAAGGGCTACAGTCAGGATTATTTCTGATCTCAGGAGAGGGAAACTGAGGGCTAGTTGTTAATCACTTTGTCCTTATTTAACATGAACTCAAGGAAGGTTTGTTTGTACGGTCATGAGGGCTAATGCAGTCTAAAAAGGCTGCTTTAGCTGCCACAGCTGCACACTCATCCATCAAATGCTAGGGTATCATATCATTCCTCAGTTTCCTCACCCACATGAGCATCATGCCAGGCAGGACTGCCAGCCCAGAATAATGCCAGAGACTGTGCTGGCCATCTGCTAACCTGCTACATGGGTCCAGAGTTAAAGTGTTCTGTACGAACCTCACACGCACTGAAGTGTTGCAGCCAAAAGTTTTTCAGCAGCTCAGTAGTATATGCACATCTGGTCCTGTTTAAACAGAATCACAGAATTCTTGAGGCTGGACTAGACCTCTGAGATCATCAAGTCCAGCCTATGACCTAACACCACAACATCAACTAGACCACAGCACTAAGTGCCACATCCAGTCTTTCCTTAAACACCTCCAGGGATGGCGACTCCACCACTTCCCTGGGCAGTCCATTCCAGTGTTTAATCCCCATTTCCATCAGGAAAAGGTGATCACTCATATGCACAGGGAAAGTAAAGATATTTTACATCTAACAGCAAAAAAAAGGGACAGTGGGTTTGAAAGCACCCTCAGCAGATTTCTGGACAAGACCAAGCAGAGTGGTGAGGTCAACAGGCCTGGAGGGAAGGGGTGCCATCCAGAGCCTGGAGAGGTGCAAACCTTTAACAAGGCCAAGTGCAGTGTCCTGCACATGGGTCAGAACAATCTGAAGCACAAATACAGGCTGGGCAAGGAGTGGGTTGAGAGCAGCCCTGAGACTTGAGGGTACTGATTGATGAAAAGTTCGACATGAGCCATCGATGTGTGAGTGTAGCCCAGAAAGCCAACTGTATCCTGGGCTGCATGGAGAGAACCATGGCCAGCAGGTCAAGGGAGGTGATTCTGCCCCTCTGCTCCACTCTGGTGAAATCCCACCTGGAGTGTCACACCCAGCTTTGGAGCCCCCAACACAAGAAGGACATGGATCAGCTGGAGAGGGTCCAGAGGAGGACCACAGAGATGATCAGAGGGCTGGAACACCTCTCCTACAAGGACAGGCTGTGAGAGTTGGAGTTATTCAGCCTGGAGAAGAGAAGGCTCTGGGAAGACCTTCTTGTGGCCTTCCAGCATCTGAAGGGGGCCTACAAGAAAGCTGAGGAGGGACTTTTTATGAGGGCTTGTAGTGACAGGACAAGAGGTAATGGCTTTAAACTGGAAGAGGATAGATTTAGATTAGAAATTAGGAAGTTTTTCACAATGAAGGTGGTGGTAACAGGTTGTCCAGGAATGTTGTAGATGCCCCAACACTGGATGTTTTCAAGACCAGGTTGGATGGGTCTTTGAACAACCTATGAGTGCTTGTCTCTAGTGACAGGCCAACAAGGGTTATTCAGAAGATAACCTAGGTTTTTCAGGATGGCAGAGAGCTGTGCTGAGGAATTCTCTCACTGAGAAAAACAAACGTACATGGGCTTCTCTTTGGTTTTTACGTAGAACCATTTAGGCTGAAAAAGACCTTTGAGATTGAGTCCAACTGTGAACCTAACACTGCAAAACCTGTCAGTAAACCCTATGTCTAAGCACCACTACATATAACATGTTGGGGACATGTTGGATGAAAGTAGTTCTGAATGTATTTGGACACATATACAGCTATGTTGAAATTCTTTCCTTGAAGGGATTCTGTTACAGGTTCTACCTGTAAGAGGCAGGTGGGTTTTGGAAAATCAGAGAAGAGCTTGGACACAGCCACTTACAGCTGCTGAACACCAGTGTGTGTTGCTGAGACACACTATGGAACAGAAGGAGCACGTTTGTTAAAAAGCCCCAGAATAAGTACTCTGGCCCCGAGTATTTTTAGGGCACTTAAAGCTGCATTCATTCGAAATTTGCCCCTCCAATGATGGACCCTAGGACATGTCACAGGTCTAGGCTGCTAGGGCCAACCCCACACCCCATAGTGAGCCTACGTACATACCAACCCTCCCAGTGCCACCAAAGAAATTAAGCCTTACAGCTCCATTTATTTTTTTTTCCCCACAGCCTCTTTTGCTCCTGCATCGATTTACACCCTTTCTGATGCGATATCCTCAGTCCAGCAGCCAACCCCTGTCACCTGAAGCTGGGATCCAGTCCCGGGGTCTATAGATCACGTCCTTAGTGCTTTGGGGAAGGAGCACAGATGGAGAGCCATTGACATCTCTCCCCTGCATGAGTGGTAATTGGCCTCAACTGCTGACAGCACCACCAAACACTGCAGGAGCTCTAGGAAAGTCTCATATCCTGAGGGGATTGAATCCAAACACACAGCTAAACTGAAACACTGCATTGTAACTGTAGTGTCCCAAACCCCCATCCTGACCGCACTCCATCAGGAAACTCCAACCTTCCAGGGCTCAGCAGCTGCTGAATGACATCGTGGGTCTGAATTCGAGGTGGGAATTTCCATCTCATCTCCGTTATTAGCATCCTACAAGAACTGCTTTCAGCTTTGTCCTTGGAGAGAAACATGCATTATGCATAGCAAGAATTTCCCCAACCATCTTCCAGAATTCATTAGCACTCTTGATAAGGGTTCTCCAAGTCACCAGTCTCATTTAAAAGGAAGGAAAGCCGATCCATGAGCACCTCACGCTGCAGCTCCACATACGCCTTGCTAGAAAAATTACTGGACGGACACAGAGGGTAGGAAGGCTGCGTACAGACTGTACAGACTCTGCAACTGGGTGATGTGCACTGGACTGTGCCTGACCCTGTCCCTCAGGCTGTCTGTCCCCTGTCCATTACTGCCACATGCATGAGCATCTAGATGGAGCTGTGGGAGCAGGGGAAATGGAGGCTACATCTTCAAGAGAGTCAAGATCCAATGGTTCACCAAAGGTCTCTCTGGATTTCCTGAACCCAAAAGTGGTGACAGTAAGATTAAATTTAGCATATTACATAGTTTCCTTGTAGTGAGTGTCAAGATAGCTGGATGTCTAGACGTGAGTAGTATACACATAGAGAGAGAATTAATTGAAGCAAGAAGCGCTACCCTATTTTACTTTCCATACTGTAATATCAGTTTTCCTATTTCACTAATGGAACGTGCAAACACGGCATGAAGTCTGACCTCAGACTCACGGGGGTGATTTTTACAGCTTGTAGAATCAGAGAAAAATACCTCCCAGAAACACGAAGCAATGCAATCGACCACATCCAGCAGTTGGCCGCTTCCTTAATGAGCGGACATTACATCCAAGTTTCCAAAAAGGCCACTACAAGAACATCTCTGTTCTGTGTTCTAATTCCTACATCCCCCCCCCCCCCCAATAAAAATATTTATGCCTGCTGTATTACATTGTAAATGTGTATTTCTGAAAAGTAATGAGTTATGACGTTACACCAGGCACGATAACTGAACCTCAGGGCATAGCCGTGGTGAAGCTGCTCTAGAGCTGTTACCAGCAGGAGTCTTACTTTTGGGGATTAGAGTAACCTCCAGATGGCATTGGGGATGTTAAAAAAATAAAAAGACATCCAAGTCTATAGCCTGACTTTCTGCCAAGGGAGATGTCTAATTACACATCCACTTTATTTTCCTCCGCTATTTATTGGAAGCAATTATTTTAAATAGATAAAGAGTATCAGTGAGGTTCAATGCTCCTCTCTGTCACCTGTGCCACATGGGCATGCACAGAACAGAGTCTTACTCAGCCATGGATGTAGATGTGTTCCAAAGTTGCATTCTGACATTTGTGAGTCTTGTTAGATGTGCTTCTTTTATTGATTTGTTTGGGTTTTGTAATTGCAGCATATGAATAGTTTTAATTTTTCATTTCTGCTCTTGGCATTTAATTTGAAGTGAACCCGAGTTTAGTGCCAAGGCACGTAGCAGAAATGACCTTCAAGCTGGAGAGAAAATAATTTCATTTTAGAATCCATCAATAAGCAACAGGCAGAAGCCTTGCGCGTTTAATAGCATCTATCAAACGTTTTCCCTTAAGAACTTGCCGACCTTCTTGGCAGAGGCCATTCAGAGACACACACCACTTCTACTCACTGCCTTTATCAAAGAGATGGGATTGCTACTAAGTCATTTCTGCACTCAGAAATTAGGTCAGCTATCAACAGCAACAGATTACAGAACTCAAATGATCTGTTCTCTCTGCTCGATGAAAGGAAAGTATAGCAGTGGCCTTTCAGCGCCTTATAGTCAGGGCATCCTCAGCTCAGCTCTGCTCCTGCATTACAGGACTTTCAAGAGCACAACAATTTCAGGCAAAGGCTCTTTGTCAGCCTGCAAATCCACCTGATAGTTCTTACATCCTGGTTTTGCTAACAGGAGATCGGGTAACAACCGATCGGACAATTTGCAGGGAATATTCAGAGAGGTTTCTCCTGCTTTCCAGCTGTGAAAGTAGGATCAGACCTGCAACAGAATTGACCCCACTGAATTCCACACCATGTCTGCCAGAGAGCTCATTTTCTGATATGCACATCACAAGAGGGAAGGGGGAAATTTTGAGTGACGGCCTCTTCAACAGTAGATTTTGATTACGTAGTAGAAAAATTACAAATCAAGATTTTTCGGAAAGCAGGTGATAATTAAGAAAACTTAAGAAAATTAAGAAAAATCAAGTATTTCCAGATGATCCAAAGCTCTAAAAACACGCCCCATGCATGAATTATACTTCTAGCAGAATGAGGTGACCCTGTTTCCCGAATTAATTCAGTAGTGACAAGCTTACCAGAAGGTAAACAGTTGCAAGTATGTCCCTGTGTTTTATTTTGTAGCACGTGGCTTTTCCTGAGCCCAAACCCTTGCTCCCGTCCTCCCCAGATCCCTGCTGAGAAAGAGTGGATCTGTCACCCAGAAAATCTTGTGTAAGGTGTGGTGATCCTTGCTCTTCTGTTTTGCAAATCTATAAAGGTGAACCGATGAAGAAGGTGTTTTACCCAAAGTTACTCTCCGAAAAAAATATTTATTAATAAAAGTATTATAATTTCCATTCCTTTACTTCTTTCATTTATAAGAACAGTGAAAGGAGGAAATCTATGCCATTAATTCATTCTGCAAAGTAATACTACGTGTGCAATAGGGATTTAGGTGCGCTGAAATATACTGAAAACAATCAGTCTACTTTCAATTTAAAAAAAATCAAAATTTTCAGGGAAATAATTATATCCGAGCCAGATTTCCTCTAGACTTTAAACCCAATAGTTTCACTGGCACAACAAAATTTTCTAGCTTTCTAGTCTACCATTTTTTAAGATTCTCAGTAGTGCAGCTAAGTGGGATTTGATAAGTTAAAACTGACAGGTGGAAAGGTTGTAAGGAATGCACTGCAAACGTGCAAATGCACCAGGTTTTGTACAGGATGAATTTTGGGGTGAAGATACATAAACCTTGAAACATATACCTCTAGAACACCAAGAACATGTATTTTCTTTTGTAAGATTATACAGATTCATTGCTATCAAGTTTGTGCCAGCCCACAATTCCAAAGGATTTTTTTTTTTAACTTTATTCTGTTTAAACCTAGAAGTAAAAGCATATAATTCTGTAAAATGTAAATAAGATATGCTTGCAGTTAGTTCCCTACCATGTGTCTTGGCTTTGGCAAATGGAGTATTCACAAATAATAGCAATTACAATGCCTTTTTCTTTCTTTTTTTTAGTTAGATATGATTTTCACTCAGTGTGAAATCAGATACTTTCAAATGTCATTGGCAATAAAGTTTTCATGAAAGCAGGAGGACATTTGGAAAAAAAAAAATCTTCATAAAAAGCCTCGTGATTTTTCCCCACCAGCTATAGCCTGGGAGACTTTTTCCTAAATCAAGACTGAAAAATCAATAGTTTTTGTAAAAAAAAAAAAAAAAAAAAAGGCAGGGTATACATTTTAGCCCTTAGCTTGAAAGGTAATAGCCTCTTTCACCTCCTCCTGCGTATCCCCAACTTGCTGCCAACCACTGCAACTCCAGGTTGGCACTCTCCTGCCTGCGCCGTCCCTCCTCCATCTGTGCCTACCAAAAACATCCACTAAGCTTAAGCATTTTAAAGAGAACCGCCTGATCCCAGGGAAAAGAAAAAGAAAAGCTCTTTTCCCTCCGCACTTCCGTATAAAGCATGGGACTGGATGTGCATTAGAAGAGCTAGAGCTGCAAAATAGCTGCAGGTGGAGACCAAACTCTGCCTTTTGGGGTTAGCCCCACAGCAAGGAAACCAACATTCCTTCCCAGTTTGGCTGTTTATTATTTACTTACTTAACTATTGAAAAAAAATGGTGGATTTTGTTATTAAAACATTCAATCGTATTTATAAATAATGCAAACCCCAAACATTGTCTTTCTTTCGAGTCAGTTCAGAGCCTTATATATCAAGATACTCCCTGCAAAAATTTCAGGTTTTAACTGATTATGTTGTTAATCAAGAGCATGACTGCATTTTGATTGCATTCCGTTCTCTTTCATCTCTTTCTTCTCGAAACACTACCAAAAGAGATCCAGTACAAGAGGTTCACATCTCCTGCAGCTGCTCTTCATGCACATCTAATTAATCTTGGGACTATTAAAATTCAATACAATGAGAAAGTAGTCAATACCGTAATTAGACAAACGAGCTCACACAGTAGTGAAAATCAAATCAAACAAGCTTCATCAAATATTCCTCCTAAGTGACAGAACAAATACATTGCCTGCTTCTCAATTCCCTGATGATGTTAAGATAGCCGTGTCTAATCTTTCAGAGAACAGCAGTGCTGTCTCCGACTGCATGTGATGAATTTTCTATCCCCTTTGAAACTGAGAGAATTTATCTCTAATACCTTTCTGGATCAAACGCTGGTTGAAATTTTAAAGCGACTAGAAATGACTATTCCCACTCCAGGACAACTCGGCATCTGCAGATCAGAGGAGCTAAACAAACATCTCCGATCTGCAAACCTGAGAAGAAAACCTTTCTGGTAGCAAAGCAATTCACTGTATATTTGCCACATGTTCCTTATCTCTCAGCAGCTTTAGATTTTCATATTCAGGAGCGAAATGAACATCATTCCTGTCTTGATAATCATGTTATGTTTTGGGCCTGTCACGAGAGATTATTGAAATCCTCCTGAAACGGAGTCAGGAGAGAGTAACTAGGTAGGCTGGTTTTGTTAGTTACTCAAGAATATTTGCAGGCAGCTTCTCAGAGCACAAATATCTGCTCCTCGGCAGAAGAAGTGTCTTCTACACATCTTCCAGTAGCTTAATTGCAGTTTTGAAGACAAAATGAAACCAAATCCACACTGTTGAATAGCCAAGGCTCTGGGTTCCTGCATGATCATGGCTGATTAACGATGCTGTTATTCTTCCTGCGACACACGTCGGTGACATGGAGAAAGGCTCAGTGATTGATGTCATGTGAGCTCATGTGCTGAAATCACGTCAATACCTCACAGGACAGTGGCTCTTTTCATTTATGAGTAATGGGGGGAAATGAGCAGGTCTTTATTGCTTCCTGTGCTTTACCTCATCCACTTACTACCTTTATCTGCCGCTATCAGAGACAGTTTTCCGGTATTGTTTTACCAGCAAACAGTCCTAACAGAGAAACAGCCTGTACAGACGACAACCAATGTATTCATACCTCTAAAAACCTCCAGAGTGAAACAAGCCCCTTACTAGCAATATCACTTTGGGGTGACCATATGTAGACTAGAATTCTTGCCAGCATCGCGTAAATTTATTGGTTCCCTATCCCTAATTCACAAAGCCCTGGCAGCAAAATCAGTCCATGCAAGTTAGAGATTATAGGCATCGAGCAGCGTGCACCCCAGAGCAACAGTCCGGTGACCCATCTGATGCTGCTCCCATCCAGAGCAGTACTATTTTTCCCCAGTCTTTCCAGAGATTTAGATCCCACATTAGTGTAAGCAGGTACTTTTATGAATCCATTCCTGAAGAACTTGGGAAAATTTGTCAACGTGACTGACAAATATAAAAATGCTCAAAATGAGTCTTTTGTGATCACTGATTCTCAGTGAAAATCTACAGAGCACGCTTTAATTCAAACAAAACCTCAGTATAAGTTGGGCTTTTGGACTTAGAGCCCACTACAAACCAGTGTGGCACTCCAGGTGAAAGACTGAGGCTGTTTAAGGTTACAATATGCAAACTCCTTTTCTTACTCTAAGATTTTTCTGCTGCTTGAACTCCGTTGGAACAGGAGATGACCCAGATTGCTGCTTCAGTGGTTTTCACACTAGGCAGGTATTAACCCCTCATACTATGCAACCCAGTGCATAAACCTCCGGATAATTCTCACGTTAAATGAACTTGAAAATCTCTATACCCTTCCCCCACTGCGTTCCTTGCTGCTCAGAGATGTACTGGATTGAGGAGATGCCGGTTTTATTCCCCCTTTCTGCCACAATGCCCCTATGTGACCTTGCACAGTCTCTGCTTACATTATAAGCTCTGACCCAGGGAGATCTGCCCCCTTCATGCAAGACAAACCCTCAAACACAGCTTGAAGCAAGCCAACAACTTGCTTAGGGGGTCCAAGTACATCAAAGCACCCACAGACACCCAAGGGTGTAGTCCAACACACACTGCATTTCTCCAAGTCTCCTGACCTGGGGATCTTCCGCACCTTCGATTTCATTTCTTCCTCAGAAATCAACACAGCTTTAAAAGTGCAATTTCTGCCTCTACTCTGCTGCTTTCTATACCCAGGTACTCGAAGCTCTTTGCCTTGCTCCAGTGTTCTTGTGAGGAGAGGAGGGTGGCAGAATAATTCGCTTTTCTTAAGGATGCTTCTGGCTTGCAGATCTTTTAGAAGTGTTCACAAATTTCAGAGTATTGTAAGTTTTAGAACGAGTATCTGTCCATTTGTATTAATCACATGTTAATCATTTGCTGTTTATTATAGTTGACTGTCTACAAGACCCATATTTAAAAATTTTACCATCTTGCCTCCAAATGGTATTAATCTTCAGAGCAATTAAAAATTAGGATCAAGCATCAACTTAATCCATCCCATCTTTGGGAAAGGCAGAACCCTTTCCCTACCCTACCGCTCACCGGTGACTGAGACTGTTTTCAGAACAGACAAGACGAACTGAAAGGGTTTTCCATTTGGTTATGGTCAGTTTGCAGGCTCTCAGCTCTGCTTCCTCAGCACGAACCCAGTGTCAGGAAATAACAGACTCATTACCTGCTTTCCCTGTTTCCTTAGGCTGTGTTCCCCATTGCTTCACACTCAGCAAGGGCTTTGCTTTCTCACCCTATGGTCCAATTTCCTGAACTCACACGGCGCTGTCTGAATAGGAGTGTCCTAAATTGCTTTTTTTTTTCTGGCTATGTCTGTACACATACACACACCCCCCCCATAACATGCCACTAGCATTATAGCTGCCCTGATAATGGGAGAAGAGGAACAAAATGCAGCCCCATAGCCTACAGGAATGTCATAGGTAAGAATCATTTTGGTTGGAAGTGACATTTAAGATCATCAAGTCCAACCGTTTACCCAGCACTGCCAGGTCATCACTAAACCACATCCCTCAGCACCACATCTACAGGGCTTTTAAATACCTCCAGAGACGGCAACTCTACCAATTCCTTGCCTCTTCTAGTGCTTTACAACCCTTTGGAGGGAGGGAATAATTACTAATAATTCACCTAAACCTCCCCTGGCACAACTTGAAGCCATCTGCTCTGGTTCTATTTCTTGTTACTTGGGAGAACAGACTGAATTCCACCTCGCTACAGCCTCCTGTCAGGTAGTTGTAGAGATCAATAAGGTCTCCCCTCAGCCTCCTTTTCTCCAGTTCTTTCATCCACTCCTGTGAGCCTTGCTCTCTAGGCTCTTCACCAGCTTTGGACAAACTCCAACACCTCAATGTCCTCACAATGTGAGGGGCCAAAGACTGAACATGGTGTTCAAGGTGCAGCCTCACCTCATGGGAGGTCAGTAGCATAGCTTCTTGGTGCCTCCAGCACTTTAACGGTGCCTGTAAGTATTTCAGTTCTCCATGGAGAGAGTCACACAGCATTCAGAGCGGCTTTCCTAAGAGATTGCAGCATTTGTCCACTCCCCTGCAATCCTGGAGATCACAAGAGCTGCTGCAAACCCAAACGCACCAACAAAGACTGCAAGAAAGGAAGAAAGAGCTCAGCTATCCCACATACACTGTCCTTCTCCTTCACACAGCCCTTTTAGCCTTCACCTGGCTGAGCAAGCAACAACGTTTGGAGATCACAACCATCTCTGGCAGCTGATATTTCTTAAGAGCAGGAAAGCAAGTCTGCAGTGCCTTAGCACCTTCTGCCCTAGAGAAAATCAGTGAGGGAGACATTGTTTTGCTGGCTCTGCACAAGCAGGACCACCATGGAGCATCCCAAAAAGAAGTTACGGCTGTTTCTGGAGGAACTGGTGCTCTCAGTCCTTGGAAGCACCAAAACTGATTCCATAGCATCTGAGTTTTCTTGTTCTCATAAGTCTTTTCTAATCATAGAATAATTTTGGTTGGAAGAGGCCTTTAAGATCATCAAGTCCAACTGGCACACACATTGGGTAGTTAAATATGGCAATTAGTTCCTGCTTCATCTCCTTGTTTCCAGGCTGAACTGCTCCCTTGACCCTCCATATTCATCCTAAACTCCAACCCCTGCCAGCTCAGGATATGCATTTCAATTTGAAAAAAAAAAAAAGCAGCAAAATAACAACCCACAAACCAACCATGTAGGAAATAAAGAATAAAAATGCCTGCTAATTATCACATCTCTGGTTTACATCACTAAAGTTTCAGCTTCTTAAATATATTCCATGCTCTTGGCCTTTGACTGAATTTATAGGCTTGGATATAAGCTGGAAAAAAACCCTGTAGGGATGAACAAGCCAAGGTCTGGCTCAGACTCCCAGCACTTAAAGAAATTGCAAAATTTTCCCATGCTAATCCTGCTCATTCATATTGATGCTTGGGAGATCAGTGTTAGTCTGATAAAAATGCACACTCAGTGTTGTGAGCTTATTTATTGAAAATAAGGTTTACCACCAGAATTCACCGTTAAGAGAACATGAATACTGTGAAGGCAACGAGGCTCGCTAAATTGCTTTGAGGATACTTAACCAGATTTAGGACAACAGCATCCAGAATACCTCAGGAGTTAATCAAGTACTTCGTAGGGATTATAGACCGGGGAATTAGGAGTCATACCGGACACAAGGCACAAGTGATAATCTTGAAGCGATTTGGTAAAGTAGAACTAATCCGGGAAGGGACAAAATGATGTCTAAAACGCCCAGTGCGAGAACAGAAATGTCACAAGCTATCTCAGGATGAAGCCTGAAGTTTCTTAGCGTTACTTTGAAGAACGAGAGCAAAGCCAGTTAGCTCGTGACACTCTTCAAAATCTGTCACGAAAGACAACTTCCAGAAATTCATTTAAATTAATTTTTTTGCAAAGACAAAACGTCTTTTTGTGAAAAGCGATGCGGATATTTTAGCTCAGAGAAGATGCAGGAGATAAGGGCGAAAGGAATCTTTCCTTACACAATAGCTCACGGGAACAAAAGCAGCCTGGCAGCCTTCCCCATTTGAAATGGATATTGTTCCTATTTTTGTGAATGACACGGTGCTTGAAACCTAATGTTAAGAAGCTAAGAGAGATGAGAAGACTTTGATGAGTACTACTGTTTTTCCCCCCTCCAGAAAGGATTTTAAAGCTCTCAAAGTTGATTCCGTTCTTTACATTTTGCTGCCAGCGTGTCAGTTTTTTTCTGTTTCCGCCGCTGCGGAGAGGTCTCTCGCACATAAAAGCCAAATCCATCTGTTTATACAAAGAGTTGGAAATGAGAACTGCAAAACGCTGACTGTCAGAAAGGGCAGCCAAGACAGAGACAGTTCAGATGGCATTGGTGGGAATCACATGGGCCATCTTCAGGCTTTGTAGCTCTTTTAATACGCATCATCTCAGCCGATTTTGCTGGGGGTTGCAGAACCTAGGAAATAGATGCTTCTTAAATAAGGATGTTTCAGTGGTTTTTTTTTATTGGTGAATTTGATTTTTTTGAAGCTCTGAGGATCTCAGCTACCATCTGAACGAAGCTTCACACTCATTATTCCAGCTCATTGCTGCAATGTTCTCAAGTAACGGAGCACAACACATAATCTGGCTGATCATTTAGCTCCAAAGGACAGAAAAGCAGAATTAAAGAGCAGAAATTGCGCTTCTGTCAAAAGATATTTTTAAGCCATTCTGAAGAACGGATTTTTATTTTCTTTTTAGTTTAATTTACCATCCCTCAGGAATCCACACGTGCTCTGAATCTGGACAATCGTGAAAACGAAAGCTACAAAATTCAATGAGCCAAAGATTTTATTTTCTTTCCTTTCTACCTCCCCTGAAGGACAGGTGGTACTTTATGCTCCACCTGAAGATCATCACAACCAGTCTGCACAGACAGTCACAGCAGGGCTTCCTCCTCCTTGCTCCAGTGCAAAGGGACATGATCTCCGCCTAAATCAAGCTCATGCTTCAACGAAGTCTAGTTGGAGCAGCCCTGCACAGCAAGGTATTAGCCAAGGCCAAGAAAGGTGCAATGAGGGTAGAAACCAAGAGTTCTCTGGTACCCACAGCAACCCAAAGCAGACAGATGTCAGCCAGTCAGCAGAAAGACCTTCACTGGTTTCACTTGGCTTGAGTTACAGTTTCAATTATTTGTGTTAGCAGGAGGCACTCTCTGTGGGGCAAGGGGGAAGGGAGGGAAGAAGGAGCCCTGGGTTTCCTTGAGCACCCACCTCTTGTAGGACAACATGATTGCTGGTAGGAAAGCCACGTGGCCATGCCGTGCATGGAATCCAGGAGCACAGTGTCTACAGAAGCCTTGTTTTTGGGGGCAGTCTTTGCAACGCCTCGCATTGCTCAAGAGCGGTGCTGCCCCAAGCCAGTGAGCAGGAGCAGCAGTGGAAGGATGCTTCATCAAATCCTACCTCACCTCTGGACCTTGATGTGGGAACAAACTTGATGTGCACGAACACTACTGGAAAAACAACAAGTGTTTTCCAACACAATGACCTAAACCAGTGAGCCATCTTTGTCCTCAGTTGCCCCTTATGAAAGTTGCACGGCTAGTTTCGTAAGAGGTAAATTTGGGAGTTTCAGTTCCTCCTCTCAGGCTCCTTTGCAAATTCCCGAGTTCGGCCCGGGTGTTCACATTCAGACCGCCCCACTTTGGGGTTTAGCCACTCTGTCTAGGAAAAATCAGCCCTCCAGCAAATCTTACAAGGGGTTTCAGCAAACATGCAGCTGACTTCTCCCTCCCTTCTGGCAAGGCGAATTCTCTTTGCTCAGGTGGGAGCAGCGAGACAGGCCAATAGCTGCAGGCAGCTGTTGTGCATCGTGACAGCAAGACCTGAGCTGCAGGTCAGCTACAGGGCCACGGCTTCCCAGGGAGGATGGGAAGCACTCAGATGAACAAGAGAGCAGTGCAAATGGACACACAGTGTCCCCCATGGTCCCCTCCACCACCACCACTCAATACTCCCTGTGGGGAGGTAGAAGGGGAAGGACCGGTTGAGCAAACATTTCTTTATGCATAATGGCTCCCCAAATAAGGAGCTCCTTGCCTTTGACTCCCACAGACATTCCCACATTGCTTTCTGCCTAGGAAATTCTATCCCTAGCATTTTTACCCAGACTTTCTGGTTGCTTAGAGCCAGGTCGCAAAAATTCCAGTACAACTTTCCACAGCATGGGAAAGTCGTTGCGTTGGGTTGTTTTTAAACTGCAAACGTTCAAAAGAAACTGCTGTGATTTATAAATCCCAGGGAATGAGGGTAAGAAAGAGCTGTCAAAATACATCTGGCTATTATCCTATCCCCGCCTAGCTCTAAGAGCCGTGCAATTGTCTGTGTGTCACCTAAACTGTCCCACGTGCTATCTTTTCCTGCCAAACGACGGGAAAAAGTTTGACCAAAACAAACCCTACAGAACTGAGAAACCATTTCACAGCCCACAGCCATTGCCATCACTTGGAACAAAATGATTATTAACCCTAAAACATTTTCACAAAGGCGGCCTCTTGAGGGAGCGATCCTCCTCACAAGCGCGCTCCCTGGAGAAAGGACTGAAATAGCAGTTCGTTAGGAGACTCATTACAGACAAGCCACAGACATTTTTATGACCTAGTTAACGTCTGATGGCCAACACAAGCAAATGCAGCCGTCCATGTCGGAGAAACTCGGCAATGCTCATATTTTCACCCACTCCTGAGTGCTTGCTGGACCCCTCAGCAGGGCTTTTGCCTTGCAACCAGGCTGAGTGCCTGAGGAAAGACAACCACAAGACTTACTCTTTTCTATCTCTCGATTTACCAGAAAAGAAAACTCATTTGATAAGCTAACGGTACTAGAAAATCTTTGGGAAGGCTGGTCTGGAGATGGGCAGCAGTCAGACAGCCTGACTCTGCCCCTCATCTGGTGGTCCTTAGCTCCATGTCAGCCAGCATCTGTGACGTAGCCATCAACAAGCGTCAAGATCGTTTATTCCTCCTGCTCTGCACCACAGCAAGTGTGAGGCTGCTAGGATGAGAGTGTAAACAACTCCTGCCAAGCAGGATGCTCAGCGAGCAACATCCATACCTTAAAGAGCTTGGGAGCTGTTGGATTTAGGAGTTTAGGATCTCAGTCCAGCTTCACATGGGGTGCTCAGTGCCAGAGCTCGGGAGCTTTTATCTGCAGCCGCTTCTGAGCTCGGATCATCAATGCATGAGTAAGCAGCGGTGCAGAAGCACTGGAGACAGCAGGAACATCACAGGGAGGCAGAAAGCTTCCAGTTTTGTCCCTGCTGCTCTACAAACCCCTGCAGACATACAACCTGCTCCATCCTTAAGTTCCTGAAATACATGGGACATTCACCTGCAATGACTCCTCTCTTCCTTCCCTGCAGAAAACCATTCACTTTTTTCCTTTGGGATCCTCTTCCACGCACGAATGTGACAGAAACATCTAGCAAGGAGAAAGGCAAAAGCTGCATCCAAGCTACAAACTGTTTTTTGGTGTTAAATAAAGCAGTGCTACTGCCTGATACCTGCTGCATGCAATAAAAACCAGCCACTGCTGTTTCTCACAGCTTATGAGCAGGAGGTCCAGGATCCGGGGCAGCCGTGCTGAGCCTTCAGCCCTAGGCAGCTGTAAGAGGGACTCATCATTCTTGATTCATGCTAACACTCTTTTTCAGATTTGTTTTTAAAATATTGCACTGTTCTGTCCTGCTTCTCCCCTTTTTACACGTACAGAGCCTCAAAGAACATGCAGCCTTATCAGTTTGCCGTTAAATAATAGCCCCCCAGGCCCATATGTGGCCTGAGCACTGCAGCTCTAACAAACAGCACCATTCACAACACAAAACACCCCCTCCCCAAATACTCTGCTCCCAGAGGAGACACAGCATTGCTCTTGGCGATTCCCCTGAGGTAGGTTAATTCCTCCAGAGCTCCTTGGAGGAGGCAGCTCATAAATTTCTAAGCCCTGTATGAAAGCCTCACAACCTTTACAAAAGACACGTTCGGTGCCCAAGAGTTCTAATGGAAAGCAGCCCCTGGGAGGCAGCCAGGTGCACAGACACACGGCAGTGGGGTCCCAGGGATACAGTTCTACTGCTTCACAATACCCCGGGCACATCTTGTGCGTCCTTGAGCTGTCTGTGCATGAACAAGAAAGGATCCTGTACAGGGAGTTAAGAAGGGCCAATGCAACAGAATCCCAGAATTGTCAAGAGTTGGAAAGGACCTCTAGAGATCATCTAGTCCAACTCCCCAGCTAAAGCAGGAGGGCCTAGAGCCCATGACACAGGACAGCATCCAGGTGGGTCTGGAATACCTCCAGAGAAGGGGACTCCACAACCTCCCTGGGCAGCCTGTTCCAGGGCTTTGTCACCCTCATGCTGAAGAAGTTTCTTCTCCTGTTTAAAGGGAGCTGCCTCTGTTCCAGCTTGTGCCCACTGCCCCTTGTCCTCTCACCAGGAACTACTGAAAAGAGCCTGGCCCCACCCTCCTTGCACCCACCCTTAAGATACTTGTGAGCATTAATAAGGTCTCCCCTCAGTCTTCTCTTCTGCAGGCTAAAGAGTCCCAGCTCGCCCAGCCTTTCTTTGTAGGAGAGCTGCTCCAATCCCCCAGTCACCTTTGTTGCCCTCCGCTGGACTCTCTCCAGTAGTTCCTAGTCTCTCTTGACCTGGAGAGCCCAGAACTGGATGCAGGATTCAACCTCACAAAGCATTGCAAAACATTACACCACAGCTTGGTAGAGCTCTAGAAAACCTGGAGCGGCAAACACAGTCAGCCAAAGGCAATCAGGCATCAACTGCAGACTGACCAAGATCGTTACACCAGTGACCACCCAGCCCAGAGAGAGCCCAGACCACACTGGGGCTGTTTTTACGTAGCCTGGCACATCGGCCAACCCAAATCCCTCAGGTCTCCAGGGAACATACAACCCACCCAAAGAGCAGAGGCAAGTGTTTAGCATCTTGACCTTGGACAAGTCTGTCAGGACATCCCCAGCTGCAGCCAGGAATCAGCTCTGCTGTTCGCCTGCTTTCCGGGAAGAGAAAAATCCATAATGGTTGTTATCAAGAATCATCTTTTAAAGGCTTAACAAATTAGTTGGCAGATTTAGGTGTTAGCAATTGGCAGCTATACTCAGGAGACAGCACAGCCTTGGCTGAAGTTTCAAGGTTGCAATGACCTGAATTTCCAGCTTCCATGTCTTTATGTATCAGGACACCTGGGATTAAACAGGGTGGAAATGTGGGGAAAATAGGAATTTCTCCCCTCCCTCCTGTGACTGGCAGACTTTGAGGTCTCCTGACTGTAAGAGGAGCAGAACTCATGGGTCCAGGGATAGTCCTGCTCTATTGTGTGCCCTCAGTGCCCAAGGGCCTTTGACACTAGTGGAAGGAAAGCTTTCCACAAATCACTTTAGCAAAAGAGGCTCTTCCACACAGAAAGAAAAAAAAAAAAATGGCCTTGATATATAGGCCTTTTCTAACAGAATTCTACTGTAAGTTTTCTGGCCAGCTCTCATTTATCTATGGATATTTCTTTAAAATTTTTCCTCTCATCCCTACAGGCAAGGAGGGGAGGAGGAGAGTGGAGTGGGTTACACCTGGGGTACGGTGCCTGACTATACTGTGGTTTGGTGAAACACAGCCCTGAGTCAAAGAGAAACTCGGATGTTCTTAGGAGATGGGATTTATTGGGTTTTGGTCCTTATTTCCTTTTTTTAAGGGAGCAGCTGAAAGACACATACACAAGAGCTCCAGGGATCATAATAAAGACTGCAACACGGACATCTTCTAAAATTAGCCACAAATTCAAGGAGTCCTCCCACTTCTTGTGGGAGTGAAGGTGATTTTTTGGATTGGAATTTTTCTTTTAATCTATTCAATCTTTTTTTTTTATTTGATTGGTTTGCATGGCTTAATCCCAACAGCCTCTACTGGACTCTCTTGTTTCTTCTAACATACTTGTTAGGTAATCAGAGGGTGTTTACCTCAGTAAAAGACAAATGAAGATTTATTTTTTTTAAGACTGTGATTAGGAGAAATGATATTTTACCAGATAAACTTTTGGTGGTGATCCAGAGTGAAAAGAGGAAGTCACGACCCAAAACAAAACCAAAAACCACCATCCTATAATTAAGTACCAAATTATTAATGTAGAGTTTCATAATTAGAGGTTTTTATATATATATAGATGCATAGAAGGTCCCTGTTTAGAGGAAGGCCTGTGGCTGCAGGAACTTTCAGTTAAATTAGCATTCTCGTAAGAAAACATTCAAAATGTATCTGTACATTCAACAGCATGGCAGCGTATCGAAGAAACAGATATGACTTTGCCTTACCTATAATGATCTCACATATAAAAAGCATTCATGATGCACTAGTTAATTACAGCTTTCCTATCCAGTAACGAAAAAAGATCCCACTCTGCTTTAATTTTAGTGTCAGAGAAAGGAGGTAGAGAATGAAGAGAGACTCAGGTAAGAAGCAATTTTGCTAAATATAATCAGTGGCTTTACCAACCCTCAACAGACACGCAGAGAAAAGAGGCTATTTCATGCAAATGGGAAACCCAGTAATTATTCCTTTCAACAGTCAATGCTCAGTTCATTCCACGAGGCCCTGTGTGAACATCCAGTTTTATCTCCTCCCACACACAGTCAAGTGGGTGTGATCCTCAGTCCACTCCCTTAAAGCAGAAAAAAGGCTTTTGCTCCAAGCTGTGCATGGAGCCTTTGTGCACTTTATCTACAGTTATGTATTTAAATAATGACAAACTCAGGAGATGTAGATCAAGCAGAATCACTCTAATGAATCACACTTTTGACTACCTTACTGTCATCATCACAGAGGAGTCTCAAGAAAAACCTCACAGCTTTTCCCCCAAACACTAACTTCTCTGTGTTGGTATTTATGATATTTAACATTTTTTAGGGTCTAGAGAACAAAGTCTTATGAGGAACAGTTGAGAGAAATGAGATTGTTTAGCACTGGAATAGGCTGCCCCAGGAGCTGGTGAAGTCACCATCCCTGGAGATATTTGAGACATGTAGATGAAGTGCTTAGTGACATGGGAATGGCAGTGTTAGGTTAATGGGTTTACTCAATGATCTTAAAAATCTTTTCCAACCAAAATGACTGTATTATTTTGATAAGTTTTGCAGAGCACCCAGTGACTTTTAATACCACAGGGTTAGGGAAGAGATTGGCTGGGGCTGCATCGAAGTGAAGCCCTTTCATTTTGTTTCTCACACTGTCTATGCAACAGTGATTTAAACAATTCAGAGCTGCCCACCCTCTTGTAATTTATGAGTTCAGCTGTTTTCCCCATTTTGGGATGAATCACAGGGTGGTGAACTTGCCGACCAAGTGAGGTGGCACTGGGCTGACTGGCACTAAGCCCCACAGGCTTTATTAAGATTCTCCAAGTCCTCACATCCATATTAACGGGGCACAAAATAAGACTGGGAATTTTGTCCTGGCTCACAAAAAGCAGACTTGTTTCCAGTAGAAATCCTCCAGCTGTGCATTCAAGAAAGATTAGCCTATGGTTACTGGGGAGAGGAAAAGACGGTTGGATGGATGTGTCTATGTGATACCAACAGACCTCAGGATGGCACCCACCGACAGAGGCTGCAAATCCAGAGCCAGACAAAGTGTTGTCTGTATTACTCAGCTTCTTATCATGGAAGCATTTAACATGTAAATTTGCTACAGTCGTAACAAAGGGTTTACTGATTGCTCCAGTTTCACACAGGGCAAAGAATTACCAAATGATAAATTCCAAGTCTAAATCCAGGTAGTTCCCAGAAGCAGTAGAAGGAGCACATCAGAACAGACTGGTGATCTGGTAGATCACCTCTGATGTGGATTTGAAACTACTCTGTGGTTTTGGATATGGATCTGCTTAGCTTTAATCATATGGGATCTGAAATTCTGCAGACTGACAATAAATGGAGGTCCCTGTAGAGTCCATAACAAATGAGCATCTAGCTATGGAGCAAACAAATCAAGACCCCACAGAAATTCAGCAGAGGACCCACAGAACCAGAAGTCAGGACACAATGGCCAACAACTCTCTAGTTACTGTGAAGGAGCTGAACTAGTTCTCCCAGCTGAGTCTCTCTCTCACATCATGAGCCTTCCTGGCAAATCAGCCTTTTCTGCATAAAATTGTTTAATCAAGGTTTCCCATGCAGCTGGCTTGAATGCATCCTTCCTATTGCCTTAGTTTATACAAATGGATGGCATTATTGATGCAAGGAAAGGAATAAAAGGTCACTGAAGCAAGTCTAATTAAAGAAACAGTTTGAATCTGAGCAAGAGTTAGCTAAACTGAGCCATTGATTTGCTGAGCTGGTTTTCATTATTACAAGACAGCCACAAGTTTACTTTGATATTGAACAGAGACAATCCTTCACATCACGCTATCACATCTCTGACATTTCCAGTCACTTGGGAGATTGGGTAGGCTAAAAACAGAGGGCAACTACTGGTAGAACAGAGGTGTCCAGCCTGACACAGGCAGAGCTCCTGTCCTTGATGAAAGACCAAAGCAACTGCTGCTGCAGAGCACCCTTCTGTGGGGTAAAGATGTCATCTGGGTAACAGCTAGCCCCTCGGACTATGACAGGAATGGCAGAGTGGCTTAAATCATGTAATTATACTGTTGATGCACGTTAAAAGAAAAAGGAAAATGAGCAGGAGGGAGGAAGAGAATGAGGGAAGGAAGAAAGCAGGCAAAAGAGGAAGTACAGCTATCCCAGAGTTGTAGGTGCTGCAGGAAAGAGAAACAAAATAAAATTTCAATTTATTTTTTTCTTTCAATCTTAGTACAAACCAGGGAATGGGGATTCAGCAGCCACATTCCTAAACAGAGAACAGATCCACAAGGCTGTTCTAGGACTGTGACCTACTCAAGAGAAGGCTACTTCTCCCATCACTTACTCAAGACAGCCCTGAGTCTCAGCAAAGATTTTAATACGAAGTTTTCAAATATGTCTTACCCCAGTGGAACAAGTCACTTACACCAAAGCTCAAAGAGCTCACTTTCTCTACTTAAGCTTCTTCCTTTCCACTTTCTCCTCCCCCCCAAAAAAAGAGAAATTGCCTGCACATTAGCTCCATCACACATGTAACACGACAGGTATGCAGTTGCCAAGTAAATACCATGGGGAGAGAAGGGGACAGAACTGAGGGGATGTGCCTGACAGAGTTGATTCTGGTGTGATAAGAGAGACAGAAAGCGAGCCCAACTTCCACACAACAGATGGGGTTTAATAGAAAAAAACCCCAAACGTTTCTAATAAGTTGTTTCAATATCCTGAACAATCTGACAGACAATGAGATGCAGGGTATAAATACGAAGCACCCAGAAAACAGGCAAGACTTTTAATCATGGCAAACCCAAGCACAAGAGAAAAAAAAAAAAACAGAGCAAATCCTGCCTAAGCAAAACAGGGGAGATAGCATCAGATATGAAGAGCTAATTGAAATTATCCCAGTGTAGCTAAAATAATTAAGTTGACATTTAGTTCTAATACGAGCTAATTCTCCTCTGAAGGAGGCTGCCCTCCAGCGCCAGCAGAGATCGCATCCCCCTCACATTTCACCATCACCACACAAGATCTTCATTGCCATGAGACTGAACACTGCCTTTCCAAGAGGGGCTTCAAGTCCCTGCTCACCTCTGAAATCTGACAGCTCTGGGATTCAAGCACAGCAAGCCCCTGCATAGCACAGAGCTGGAGAAAAGCGGGCCCAGAAACAGAGGCCTCTTGAGTCAAAACCAGAAAGTAACAAAGGAGAAAAAACCCCCATGCTTTTGGAGCTGGAGAGGCCTTGCTTTGACTGCCTCAAGGTAAGGTCCTTCTCCTTAAAGGTGCTTTAAGCATATCCCAAAACTAAAGGTATAGAGCAAACCCAGCAGCACCTCAGGTAACTACTGATTCATACTCAGCAAATAATCTTAGAAAGAGCTGGGTCATTCAGTTCCCTAGTGAAAGGGACTCCTGCTACATCCCTTTCTTTTCACCTTTCTTTCTCACTTACCTGTCCATCCCCAGTACCGTCCTTCAGCTTCTGTCCACCAGCAGTCAACCATCATTTATCTCTGTGCCTGAGGCTCTTGCTAATTGGATCCTTCCAATTCTTCCCTTAGTCCATCAGCTGCTGCTTGTATTTTCCTGCTAATCTTCCTGAGCCAGACAACCAAAGGCACCTGGTGCTCATCTCAATCAGGCTCTTCTACCCTGCCTTGTGGTCAGCTTTGGCCATTGGCTTCCAGAAGTGCCAGAAGTTGATTGCCTGCAGGCTGCAATGATTAGGAGTGATTGCAGTTTAATCAACAGCCAGCCCTGTGGAGTTCAGCAGCTTTGATTTTGCTTGATAGGAGGAAGGGATGTTAGAAATACACTAGCCTTGATCCCAGCTGGTCAGGTAATTTTTTGAAAGATCAAAGGGAGCAAAGATTATGTTAATGAGAGGAAGAGATTTCCCCCCACCCTTCCCAAGACTGAACAGAGTGCTCAGTGATGCCGTAAATAATATGCTTGAAGGCACCTGAGCTGGGGCTTACAACTGTGAGGAAATCTAAATCACGCTTTGAGCTGGCACAGAGCACAAGGGAAAACTCCACCCAGTTAAGGAGATTTTGTGGTGAGAAATCTCACTGAAATTAACATTGTTAGAGTCACTGCGTGAAGGTAAGAGGCTGGATCCATATTTAGTCTTACCCCTAGACAACAGATGATTAGTTAAACCAGAGATGAAGTGAGGGTACGGTTGATGGCCTTGGTGCAATGAGAAACGTGTCATAGATTTCTGTCAAATACCAGTCTCATCTCCACTGAAGCCACCTGATCGCTGCTGCACAGTTTTTATGCTGTGGTAATTAAAATGCAGACAGACTCCTTGTTGGCTTCCCTTGGCTAAGTCAAGACAGTTAAGTACTCCTAAAATTCATTCACAGCTGTTCATACAGCAGAGCGAGGAACTTCTACCTTCTTCCTACTGGATATAAAAATATCTGGAAGAAGGAAGACAAACATGTTTCTATAATAAAATCAAGTGATTCAAATAAATGAGTTGGACGAATGAATTAGACAAATCGGACAGGATAGTTGCTAAGTCCAACATGGCACAGCCACCTCTACATTTAGGGTAAAGGAAACCTTTCCGAGCTGCTGGTGAAGACAGCCCTGCATGCTCTCTGCACGACACAGCTTTGCTTTGCTGGAGGACCAGACTGGAGAATAGGGGTCCACTCATGCAATTCTGCTTCCTTTGGAAACTCTCCTTGGCACCCATTCCCCAGCCAAACTGATTTCTATTTGCCATGTCCCTGAGCACCTTGGTTGAGCTGAGAGAACCAGGAAGGAACCATTCAGTCCAGCAGCCAAACAAGAAACTGCTTCCAGTGCAGCATGCCTGTTGGAAGACACTCAAGGAATCTCCTGTAAGAACAGCAAACTCCCAAACCCAGTACCACCTACCTAGGGAGCCTGACTCTCTCAATGTCCAGCACATAGTGAACTGCAAAGCCCAAGCAATGCTGTAAGCCAGGGAAATGCTCTGAGATACCCGGATCTGTTTGCTTTCTTACTATTTCACTTAATTCATGAAAATAGCAGGATTTTACACCAGTCTTTTCAAGCACCTTAATGCTGCAGGTGGAAAGACCAACACAAACAGTAAGGGAATTTTGTGCACCACAGAAAAGGCCCTAACAGAGCAACATGTCAAAAAAGGACAAGTGATAAGCAGCTGGAAAAGCAGGGGGGGAAGTGAAAAATGCTGGTGATGGAAGTGAGTGAACACAGAGGGACCACTTGCCAGCTAGGGGATACCACAGAGTAGGGAGGGCAGCACACAGGAGCTGGCTGACCTATGCTCAGCAGGTTTCTGTCTGGCAGTGAAAAAAACTGTTCTTGTCCCAGGCATCCCCAAGGAGGCCACGTGCACTTCTGCTCTATCTGCCACAACTTCTCTGCAAATGGACCAGAGCTCTCCAATGCCCCCAGTCATTACTTCAGACAGGTTTCACTGGCTATCCAACCAACTACGAGAATGTCATTTACAAAAAACCCATCAATTATCCATTTGTTAAAAAAGCCAAGTCAATTAAACACCTCCTGGGCTCCCTGGGTCAGCAAAACATTCCCAGGTGGATGGGAGCAGCGGTGGATAGTTCACATCTTTGTGCTCGTGGGATCAGAAGTCTCGTACTAGAACTGGTTTTATTCTCATTTGCTTGCTTTTCAAATTTTATTTCAGATCTGGAATCAATTTAGTCTAAGTCTCTAGACGCAGTAAATGCATATTGTATGTTGATAAATTATTAGTTGTCTTACATAGCATGCCCTTTAGTAAACCCATCGAGACCTACTTACCATTCCCCATCGTGAATCAGAGGGCATTTGTTTAATAACTCTACACCCAGATGTGTTCAGTGAAGCACAGAGAAAGTTCTGCTCTTTACCAGTCTGGGAGAGCATCGTTGATCTAGGAAGACAAAAAGCCTACCCAGATCTGCTGCCAACTCTGTGTGTGCTGCTCTCTGGAAAAATCTAGTTTAATGAATGTAAAGCAGAGTTTTCCACATGAGCCATGGTGACATGTGCCAGTCCCACCCCCACAAAGGTGTCGGGTACCAATAAGATGAGCATCTGGATTTACCCTTATGGAAGACTAGTCGTAAATTGAGTGGGACACAAACTCTCGGTTGGATTGCCTCTTAGTAAATTCACATTTCTAAGGCAATTCCTTGCAAAAGCTACAAACGGCCTAAAAATTCACCTCTTGGTGTTCCTGCTGACTTCTTTGCTTGGGCAGCTCTTTGTTTGGAGCCAGGTTGAACTTCTGTGCTATTTATTCTCAATTCCTTTAATTAAAGTGAAAATTCTATTTTTAAAAGCAACAACAAAAGTAGAGAGAAGTTATGTGAGACTGGAAAAGCTTTCAACTGTTCAAGATGACAAATTAAGGTTCTGTCCAGTAGAGAAAATGCCTTTTACGTTTGTCTTTTAGGACCCTGGGCTTTATCAAAACTGAGTCATAAATTCTGAAAAGGATTGCCTCTAAAACAGGTTATTATCTTCTGCACTAAGAATATTTACTAAATTACAACTTATTTCCAATGAGAGGGATCTTTTATTAAGAAACTCAACTTGGATAATCAAGGACCACACACTGTGAAATGAATGGTGTGTTCTCTAGAGTTATAATGACTTTCTTTACCAGTGCCTCAACAAAATGCTGATGCATCCCTCACTTGGCAAATACAGCTTTGGAAAATAATTTTTTTTATGTTTTTTTTTTTATTTCAGATAGATGAAATTGCTTGTTAAATTAACAAAGTCTCAAGGAGCAGTAAATAATGACAATGGACCAATACTAAAAGTAGAGTCCCTCTTCCAAACTGCCAGCACCAGCTGCAAACGTTAATGTTCCATTCAGAAAACTGAGTGAAGAAAAATATGAAAGAAGGCAACTTCCTTCTATCTTTTCAAACAGCACTGACCTCCTAATAAGTCAAAGTTAGAAGCCAGTTAAAGGATTGATGATGGCATCTCTGTCCCACTGTTGATGAGAATGAGCCTTGTTTGCCATTACTTCTTTGTAGTGAAGCCTTTGGGATCTGGCAGAAAAATCTGCAGGATGAATCTGCTATTTTCTGTAGAGTTCATCACCGCAGCGTTGGCCAGGTTAGGTGACCCTGAGGTGAGCATGGCTGGGCAGAGTTAAGCCTCACCCCAGGTTTCCTTACAGGCTTGGAACCACCTTCACACAAAACACAGTTAATGAGTGAATCCAGCCAGCCCTCAAGGCCAGGATGCCCTGTCCTGGGGATCCTGCGCTTACCACTCAGCAGGACACTTCAGCATGGAAAGCTGACCAGAAAACTTCACTGTAAGGCAGAAAACACTGTGTGAGCTCCAAAAAATTATCTTTATGACAGGGGGAGATCTGAGGAAGTGCCCAGGTTCTCCTGTAAGTGCCAAGGGGGTGAACATCCAGAGCAGTCAGTTTCATAAAACGTAGTGAAAAATATTGAGGAAAAGTAACGTTCTTGCTTGTTTGGCTTGGAAAGAAATGGATGCACTAATCTGCACTCTGTGGTTCAAGAAGCTTGACTCTTTGGGTTCCTCTTGCACAAGACAGCAATATCAAAGATCTGCACATTTGTCACAGAATCACAGAATGTTAGGGATTGGAAGGGACCTCAAAAGATCATCAAGTCCAATCCCCCTGCCAGAGCAGGAACCTAAATGACGTCACATAGAAAGGCGTCCAGGCAGGTTTTGAATGTCTCCAGAGAAGGAGACTCCACAACCTCCCTGGGCAGCCTGTTCCAGTGCTCTGTCACCCTTGTCAGCTCTTAACACTTAAGGGACGCCCAGCAGAGCTGAATTTTACCCTATTTGGTACAAGTTTCTATCCGCCCAGCTTTGCTTATGGAACAGCAGAAAGAGAAATGAATTTTTTAGACTCTGCCACATAGATGTTTCAAGCCAGGCATTGAGAAACTTCCAAAGAAAAATATTAGAAAATGCTTTTTCTTGCCAACTGTATAAGCTAGGCTGTTATTTCCACTCCCTGTGAGTTTGCCCACCTCCTGCGGTGGCAGGGCGTGCTCTGGCAGCAGATCTTCACCAGTGCTGGCAGCTCTGCTGGGGCAACGGGAACCCTGAGCTTCTCAAGTCACAGCAGCAGGCTGTGAGATTTGCATTCGGACTCACACCAAAAAGAAAAAAAAAAAGTATGTTTTAAAAGATTCTCTTGACCAAACTGTGAAACTGTTTCTTCTTTTGTAAGTGTGTGATATTCTTCTCAAGAATAGCCAAAAAAACATTAAATTTAATTTGTGTATCTAAGGACATACCACTCCCTACAACAGTGTCATGACCTGATCCAGAGAACGCTGACATCAGCCAGTATTTTCAGCTGTGAAGCAGAACATCCTCTCTCCAACTTTCATGGTTGTCTTTTCTCTACTTCCACGGAGATTATAGATGGAGGTGTACTTTTCTTTTTTTATTTTAATATTACTGAATGCGATAAAGTTCTGTTTTGTAATGACTGAACCACTGCATTTTGAAAGGCAGATTTTTCCTCTTCTTTTGCCACTGATCATTATGTTGTTTGTAGGAATTATGGTTTTTATCTTCCTGTCAACAAAATATGCATGCAAATAGACTTAGATTATTTATAGAGCAACATCAAATTAAACTGCTTGTATAATGACTTAAAACTGGTTATCGCCATCCTACATAATATCTGTTTAAATACACCACTTGCGACAAGCTTTCCTCATCAAAGGAGGAAACGAAAACACAATGTCACTAATTTTATGCGTCTCATAATGTGCTGTTCAGCTCTCGGCACCGCGGCCCCGTGCAGTGCAGGAGAAGGGTGCTGGCTTTACCAACACCTGCTCTTCAGCCACGCAGCTCTTTGGAGAGCGTTGTGTTGGCCAAATTTCAGATTTCAGGGCTCAGATACGTTTGAAATGCTGGGGGAGACATTCAGATACATTCTCTTGCTCCTGCTGTGGTGGAGTCTCAGATGAAGGCTGGGAGCTGTGGGAGCGGGGTCTACCCAGGTCTATCCTATCCATAAGCTCTATCCAGGTAGGATATGGGTGGTTTGGGATAACAGGGGTTATTCAGTCATGCCATGGAGCATTTTTAACACCTACAAGCCTCTGTGGGGCATGGAAGGGTGGGCGGGCAAAGGTAATGTGCTGGGTTCTGAGACAGCCATCTCCTGGTCCATTTGAGCCACCCAAGGAGCAGAAGCAGGTCTGTGTGGCTGGGACACATGGTGAGTTGTTTTTTTCTTCACCCAAATAAGCTGTGGTTGTTCCCAAGACCTGTCTCCACCAGCCAGCATGGCCTCTCAGCATCGCATTTTGCGGAGACTGGCTGGTTTGCAGCACATCAGTTGCCCGCTGGCACCAGGCTACTTTCCCTAGGAGACCAGCAAGCTGCACATTTTGGGGCTGCCCTCCTGGCTTAGCCTCATCTGCGCACATTAAGTGAAAGCTATTAAAATCATCAAATACTCCAGAAATGGCTTTTGTCAGTAGCACAGCTGTCCTTTGGCTGCCTTCCCTCTGGCCACAGCTACAGCGCAGGCTGCAAGGGCTCTCACCCCAACATCACAAAAGCCACCTGTATCCGTTTCCAAACTTTCCTCCTTGCCTCAGGTGTTCAAATATACCTGCAATAAGACAGAGTCCTTATGCAAGACAGAGTTCTTACACCAGGAACAGAGCTAGACTGAACATCTGAGAGAAGGGTTACCCACACTGACAGCTCACAACCGCATTGCCTTTGCTGGAAGTCATGGGGAGCCCCAGACTAGCTGCAAACACAGCAAAAAAAAAACAAACCCAAACCCCAGCAACAAAATAAAATCTGCACCCGCTGCCTGAGCAGTTGCAAGCTCAAGGCCTGATAAAGGTCCAAGGGAGTGAGGACAAGTAGTGGACGTAAGAGCTTCTGGACACTGGTGAGGAGCTCCTGGTTCAGAGCAGCTGGCACGGGCAGAGCATGTGTGGTGCACCGGTAACGCTGGCTCTGAACTCAGAGCAGGTCTCATCACACCGAAACATGTGGGTGTCAAAAAGGAAATAAACTGGACCTTCAGTCAATCATTCAGAAGCATTAGAAACTGCCCCCGGGCAGGTCATTTAATTTGTTAAGAAAAAAAGAGATGGATTTTTTTTTTTTCACTGTCACCCTGTCTATTTTTCCTCTTGGCCTCACTCTGCTGGTGATGGAGAAACTGATGCCATGGAAAGAGTCGTGTTGGTAGCACCAGTCCACACAGCAGCAGGAATTGACCTCTCTTCCTATGAGGTCCCATTTCTCCTGAACAATTTAACACCACCGGGCTTGAGCTGTTGCCGTTTACTCATAGAAGAAAGTGCAAAGGGGAAAATTCTTCCCTTTTATATCTGTTTTTCATCATAAGTACAGCTCTGGCTTGTATTACTCCTGCACTCAAGAAATTTTGCCGGTCAAAGGGCAGGGATTCCCTTTCAAAGCTGCTGCTGGTGGCCAGTATGGATTAGGCAGGGCAAGCAGTTGAGGAGGAGTAGAGCCCTCCTCTCCTTCTAAGATGATCTTCTGCCTTCATCCTCTGCATGTCCCTGCTGGAAAGAAGAGAAGAGAAACATCTCTCTTTTCCAAAATTCTCACTGAAAGTTGAGAAAAGTGAAAAAACTGAAGAAATTGACTTCCCTCATAGGGAAAAAGGCCAAGGGAAGGTAAAATAAAGACATTTATGGATCCTACACGAACTCAGTTTTGCACCACCAGCGACCTATCTAAAATGGAAGCAAATCCTACCCACAGAGCCCACTCATTGCCTTCTGTTCAGAGCAAATTTGCTTTCTCAACACTTCCCGGCAAGATTATGGACTCATTGAACTTCAAAAATTATTACCAGCGGTGAAGTCAGGAGCCATTCCAAGGGCATTTCCAAAGCTGCCAGCCTCCCTCTGAAAGCCAACTGAATGTTCTGCTTCTTGCAATCCTCCAAAATGCTCCAAAAGTGTTAGTTAGTATTTCCAATAATATCTGCCTGTTCCTCGAGTGTGTAACAGATGAGCTGCCTCTAATGGCTACAAGATTTAACCCACAGGTATAAAATAAACCAAGGTCAAAATCCTTTATTTGAGACGAGATGTATTGATTGACAGCCTGAATGCTAAACAGGCTGAAAAAACAGTATAACACTAAACATACAACAGTGGGAAAATCTTTGGGCTCTGAGGACAGATTTTACACAACCTACTGGAACTTAGAGAGAGAGACTTGGCACGGGAGAGCTTCCTTAAACCAAATTATCATATTTCTCTGAAAGTATAGACTATTTGGTCCATACACGTTCATTGCAACCACGTGGGATAGGTGTGATCTTGGAAAGATCTCTGTAGCCAAGGAAGTCCCTTGAGGTCTGGGCCAGAGGACCCTTCTTCCTGCACCCCTGCAGCTGGAGGTGGCCCAGATGGCAACGCTGGCATGGAAACCAGTGGCCAAATCTGGCCTCGTAGCAGGATTGGGGAACTTGACGCCTCTCGTGCTGTTGCTCAAGCCTCTCAGCAATGTGAGACCCGCGCTACCCTGAAACCATGGCAACTAGAGATTTAGTTTAAAAATAAAGAAACGCTGCATTTCTGGCAGAGGAGATAGCAGCTTCTACTGTGAGCGGACTGTCTTCCTGTATCCCTGATCAAATCTGGACCAGATTCAGTCTCTGTCCGACTGCATGGTGCAAACTCGTTATTAACAAGGCTGCAGGATTAAGCATGAATCCCAGCTGGCTGACAGCAGCCACTGAAAGGAGAACTACTGGAAGAAGGGAGCACTTGCTAACTCACCTCCATTTCACATTTGCCTTCCCGAAGGATGGATAGCCCAGTACCAGAAGTTTCCCTTTTTCAGCCCTACTCTGCAGGACAGGTTTAGTCCCTGCCACCACGGTGGGACTTGGGTGCCGTGGTCAGTGGCTGGCACCCTGGGCAGAGGCTGCAATGCCAAGGATTGGACGTGCATGGTCCAGGCTACATAGCTCCAGCCCAGCTGCTTAGCACTACACCTGACATCAAAAAAATCCAGAGAGACAGCCACACAGCACACTCCGCTGAGATGAAGCTTCTGGGTAGGAAATAAGGATGCCTGTGTTTCTTTGGACAGGCAGCCCAGCTCAACAAGTCTCTTTCTGCACCCAGAAACCAGATTTTGTGACCTGATGGAGGAGGTTGCCAGTAAATTACAGAAGAACCCAAAGAGATTTGCTCGGTGGAGGAGGTGGTCTGAGCAAGGAGAGGCGCTGATATCTGATGGTGTAAGGAGGCAGATAAATAGCCATCTGGCTGAACTCTGAGCTTCCTACTTGAAAAGGTGAAAAACGGAAAAAAAAAAGTGAACAGGAACTGTAAAGCCTAACTGGATAGAAACTCAGGCCCCACCTTCTGCTCCCCATCTGACAGCTTTCACATTTTGACTGAACTGTAACATTCATAAACAGTGTATTATGTGTTCTCACTTTCAGAGGCTTTTCACCGACACGCCGATGTGCAGTTTCTCATCATTTTTTAAATATCAAACCTGAGCACAGTGTCAGGACTCTTCCTGCGTTATTGCTGACAGCTTGGAGTTTTCACTCATCACAGCTAAGGGCATTAATGAAAACTGTTTTGCTCTTATGCACGAGGTTGAATCTGGGATTAATGGCTTTCTCTACCACAGGAAGGAAAAAAAAAAATAAAGCAGTATATTCTGGAACTACTTAAGTCTTAAAGAAGTAACTGGATGAATGGTAAGCCAAAGGGAGGAGAAAATTTTTACAAAAATGCACTCAGGCCTCTGAGCAGAACTTGAGAAATGAGGAACTGCCAGGAGGGAGTTTTCTCTGCAGCAGGCTGTTATTTATCAAGCCTGCAAACTGTACTTAAACACCGGCTTGCTGCTTTGTTAGAAGTACTTAAACCATAAAATCGAGCTGAAACAGGTGTCCTTGCTCTGGCTGTGGGAGGTAGTGGAGCTTTTAGCTCAATTGTTATGCAATTCTGCCTCTAGCTTCAACCTAGGTTAAAAAAAGCTATTCTCCTGTCAATTAAAATCGGAGTCTCTAAAGCGGTTCTTGCACCGAGGCTCACTTTCCTTAGACGTCAGGCAGAGATATTGGTGCAGAGGTACCAGAGGAGTGGGCTTGCCCTCAGCCAGCCACCACAGCCACTCCAGCAAGACCCACCAGAAAATCCCACCCTGGGCCAAGGGCTGATGGTGTGCACGGATGCCACCTGGCTAAAAGTAGAGCATTTGGAAGATTGCTATGGGTGGGCTGAGAGAGGGCAGAGCTACGGATCAGGTGCAGCCTTGGGACATGATTCCTGGTTTTGTGGCAGGGCACTAGCTCAGAGCAGTGCTCGAAACCAGGGCCCAGGCGCAGCTGACAACTAGGGTGAAGCAGGAGTGCTTCAGCCACAAAAATGTTCCTAACCCTCTGTCCAGAGACTCAAAAGCCTTTTTCATGCTCTCACCCTCAGGAGAAGTTCAGAAGGTGTTGCCAGCCCTGCACCAGGCCGCATTGCACTCGGCTCAGCCCTTGTGCAGCCTGCAGAGCGTTTCAGCTTCACTTGACATGGACTCGTGTTTCCAACTTGTTCATCTCGGACCACGAGCTGTTACCTGCTCCTCTGCCTCTCATTACTCGCCTTTCCAGCTCCTCAGAGCATAGCCTGTGTTTCTGGAAGGCCTGTGCTGTAAAGCTGGGTCCTGGGTTTGTGGAGCCAGATAAACAACACGCAGTTGATTTCAACACACCATTTTACAGCAGGCAGACAACTTTCCCCTTCAGCAGGTACAGGAGTCAGTCAGTAAAATACCAAAGTATGTTGTTAGTCAGGAGGCACAACGTGCGTGGTGAGCAGCACAAGCAATGCTGAGCCCTTCCCTATAAAGAGGCCAGGCTGCAAACAGAGCTCGTGTCACGCTCAGCAAAACCGCAGGGAGTACCAGGGACAGCCAGGCAAACATCAGCAAGTTGGTGAGCACTTGAGTCGCCCCACCACACAGCATCCAGGGGGATCGGTGCTGGGGACTCAAGGACACTGACTGGGGGCTAAAAGGTGGATTATCACAGCACACATTCTCTGGAGAGGGCAGCAAGATGACAAGTGGGATAATGGAGGATAATAGCTGCGCCGGTAGATATTATAACCACGCAGTCTATGCAGAGGGTGAGTTTCCAAGAGAGCCATTATCTCAGCTCTGATGCCTGGATGTTAGAGCTGCTACGCCTGTTTTATTGGTTCAGTACAGGGGTTTATTGCTGTTTATAGAAGTATGCCTGCATAGAGAGCACCAAGGGAGCGGATTAGCTGGGAAGTGCTGAGCTTGCACCAACAACTGTATGAGCATCAACCCAGCCAAGCCTCCAGAAGGGGGCTGATAAGTGCATGTGGGGGCTCCTCTGACACTTTCTGTATTAAATATCACCACTCACTAGTGACGACCTTTCTCATACGCTCTCAGGGAAGCCTCACAGGAACTGGCCACTGCAATGGGGGGGCCTATTTAGAGCTCACCAGCATCTTCAGGCCTCTGGGTGATGGGGAACCCCTTCCCAGAACCCCAGACCCCAGCCCTTAAACCTCACTCATCCAAAGTCCTCAGTTCTAAAAGCAAAACAAGCCCATAAAGGAGTGATGCCTGTGTCAGCCCACACATTGCCCATGTGGCTCATGCCACGAGCAGTGGGTGCCCAGAGATCTCCAGCTCACAGCATCCCCCGTGCCACCTGCACAACAGCTCTTAGGAGAGAAAAAAAAAAAAGAAATGAGTGGGAGAAAACAACGTGCAATAGTCATATTTTTCCTTTGCATTAAGGTTTGTTTGTCAAGTGAAATTGCCCTCTCATGGAACTTCAAGCACTGAAATTGTGGGATATTTAACTGCCTGCCTTTCAAGGTTTACTCCAGCCCCTTAATACAGTCCGAAACGGTTCTGAAAATTGGTCTATCCCCCCTGGAGTAACATTTCTTTAATGACATCTTTACAGCCCTAATGGATGTCTGTGGTAAAGATTATAGCCCTGCTGGTAGAAATTTGTTGCAGGACAATGCTTAGACAATGATAAAATAGCTAGTGGGGAGCCTAGAGTTCAGGGTAAGGGTGGTGCAATTCACAGCGCGCCACATGAGTTACATTTACATCTATACATTCTGTGGAAACAGAAACATGAACCATTAGGAATTATAGTAATCAACATATGACTAATTCATTGGGTTATTTTGGTTTCCATTTAGAAGAAGTATCAGGACCATAATGTCACCTGGGAGAAGCATATTACAGAATCACAGAATGTCTTTGATTGCAAGAGACCTTCAAGATCATCTAGTCCGACCTTCAATTACAGACCAGCATGCAAAGCCCTCAGTTTTCTGGCCTGGTCTACCAGTAGTTTCTTCTGGCAACTGTTCGTGCTGCAGAGCATAAAGAAGCCGTGAGCGAGCCCAACTCTTTCCTAGGAAATCCTGTTCCAGACTAATCTTCTGTCTATGGCAAGGCCTCACACATCCAGCAAACAGCAATTCCTGCCAAAATAGCTCAAGGTTTGGGTCCTGAGGAACACAGTGTGCAGAGGCAGTCAGATCCCAGCTTTAGCTTTCCATGTAGAAAGCTGTCTCAGGCACAGACAAGGTGTGGAACCAGGTAGACTAATATTGCGGTTTGTGCCCAGAGCCTTCATAGAGCAAAGAAAAGAAATGGTCAGGACCTTTCAAGGCCCTTCAGGAGCTACATGCTTAGCATATAGAATCATAGAATTGTCAGGGTTGGAAGGGACCTTGAAGATCATTGAGTTCCAATCACCCTGCCATGGGCAGGGACACCTCCCACTAGAGCAGGTTGCTCAGAGCCCCATCCAGCCTGGCCTTCAAAACTTCCAGGGATGGGGCTTCCACCACCTCTCTGGGCAACCTGTTCCAGGGTCTCCCCACCCTCATGGTCAAGAACTTCTTCCTAACGTCCAATCTAAACCCAGCCTCCTCTAGTTTGGATCCATTCCCCTTTGTCTTATCACTACTCAACATCCTCAAAAGTCCCTCCCCAGCTTTCTTGTAGGCCCCCTTCAGATCCTGAAAGGCCACAAGAAGGTTTCCTTGGAGCCTTCCCTTCTCCAGACTGAGTAATCCCAATTGTCTCAGCCTGTATGACTGTCACAAAGATTTTGCAGTAAATCACACAGCACAAATGATCATCAAACTACTTAAGCATGGAGAATTGTTTTAATGCTACCTTGATGTATTAATGAACTATCCATTACTTAATTCAAATTGTTCAACATTGGCCTTGCTTTCCTGCTAGGCTAGAATGACTCTGTGCCAAATCTAAACAGGAGAGTGGTCTTCAAGCCACCTCTGAAACCATGATGGTCATGAGGACCCTGGATACCAGTGGGCCAGCAGCAGCCACCAGCACTTACCTGCTGCAACGATGCTGAGCAAAGGAGAAAGCATGAAGCTGCTCCAAGCTGAAAGATCTTTGTGGTAAGTGGGAGCAGGTCCCTTTACAGATCCAAACCATAATTGCACCTCATCTAGAGGAGAACTTCAACCTTGAAGCTCCCTCAAACTGACCCTCGGCCAGGTCAGGAACAAAAGCAGATTTTTGGCCATTGGCTGAGCTTGCTGCTCCTACAGGTGTTGGCACATTTGGCACAGACAGAGGAGGATAAGTTTCTGATGGGTAACCACTATACTTTTTAATTTTCCAGGGCAATCAGTAAAGTCTGGAAAGCTTTTACATCCTTTCTTTCTGCCAAAGCACTAGATCATTGATTCTATGTTAAAATAAACAAAAAGAAAAGCTATTTGAATTGTTTATGAAGAGGCTACTCATGTAGAAGATCATTTGATACAGGAATAAATTCACTATAATTTTTATATATATTGATATACATGTATCAATCACTTAACTGGCCAGTAAGTCAGTGATACCCACCAAGCAATGACTGGAAATTACAGATGTTCTGAAAACATCAGGAATCCAACAGCAAATATAGCTGAGGGGAGACTAGTTCCACACAGGGAAGAACTGAGATGGGCTGGTTTATATTCCATATTAAAGACAGTACCCAGTGTCTGGAACTGAAGCTGGGTGCATTCAGCCTTAAAATAGCAGTTTTCCATCTTGGTGAAAAGACTAAACACTGAAAGAACAGGGAAGTCTTTAAAATGAGATCTTTCCGAATGACAAGATTTCATCTTCATCCAGGGAAAAAGTTCTTTGTAAGTGCTGGATCATGTCAGCCTTGCTGCATCCCAGAAGAACTGCAGCTAGCAGATGGATGGAAAGAAATTAAATGTCACTAGAAACCCCCTTAGCAGCTGAAAAGGAGATGTAAAATGAATGAGAGAGGGACTGAGATCTCCTGAGGTCAAACTTTCCCATCTCAAACCTTTTCTCTGAGGCACTGGGATGCTCACGCCGCAGAGCCTCCCATACAAACTTGATCTCACTGCACTGGTAGAAGAAAGCTCAATGCATGCAGTTCTGTCCCACAGCAGCCTGAAGTAAGTCTCCGGAAATCACCGGAATTTCAAAAAAAGGTGGGTGATAACCTTAATCCACAGCCAGGAAGAACTGCAGCGCTGATTTTAATGGAAGCAGAATTAGATCAGCTACTAGGGAAACTCTTCCCCAATAATTATTATAATGTAAGTCTCTATAGCACCAACCACCAGCACATTGTTAACCATTTCCGTGTAGGAGTTCATTAAAATGGCAAAAATCCTCAAAGGATGAAGCATTCTTTTTCCTCCTGATACAGAGCGGTAAATGAGGAGGTGAGGGCTGAAAAGACTCACCCTTTGGCTCCTCAAGCATTGTGACAAACCAGCACACTCTCAGCTCCATCCCCTGCCTCAGGAAGGAGCCAGCCCCTCACATTGTCCTCAGGGCCAGGCTGGAGTCATACATGTCACGTTATTAACAAAGGAAGAAGAGCTCCTACCTGATAACAACTCCCATCCCTTTCTTAAATGACTGGGGGATCAGGTGAAGCAGCACAGATGGGCCAGGGGACATGAAAAAAAAAAAAAATAAAAATCCCACAACATAAGGTGGCGAGAATTTGCCAGTTATTCAGGAAGCTGTGTTAATTAGAAGCTTTTCAAGAGAAGAGTCAAAGGACTTTGCAAAACCGAATGGAAACCTGTTTTAGCAGTCTCAGTCTTGGAGAGGCATCAGCAGTGCAATGTCCTCTGCTGGCATCTCCCAATGCAAGCCAGGGATTAGTTTGATTAATTTTGGGTGTAAGACTATGATATTAAAATGAATAATCTTGCAGCCTGACCGGTAAAAGACCATTCCCTACATAATAATCACAGCTCTTTGAGAGGCACCTGGATCATCTGATTGCTCAGAAGTGGCCCATCATCAGTGGCTCAGGGAGGAGGAATTGATTTTGCCTTTTTCTTAATGACAGCGTGCAATGTAGTAGCTTTATGCACTAGTTAACAGAGCCCAGGGTTCTTTAAGAGGATTTGCTAATAGCTCATACCTGGAGCAGTTGGGTTTTTTTCCCAGGCAAAGTACAGAAGAGAAAGGCGAACAAGTCACGATTAATTTGTTCATTATGTGTGGTTATGGTCATGTCCTTTCCTACTTAAATCAGGGAAGCTCAGAACTTGGATGTGGTTTTTATTAGGAGCATCAAAATGGGTTCCTTGAAGTGCTACATATGCCTTCTTAAAAAGGGCACATGAAAGCCACTTAAGTATTTTAAAAAATAATAATCTAAGAGATTGACCAGAGCTGTTTTATTTCATCCCCAAACCAACACCAATTTTGAGGTAATTCTTGAGCTTTGTTGCACTAACCAAGAAAACTAGGTCATATAATATGAAAAAGACCGTGTTACCTGTGCAGGCAAAAGTGTCCTCTCAGCAAAGACTTGTTCACTCTGCGCTTGTCGTAGACCATTATTTCCTCTTCCCTGAGATGCTTTTTGTGGGAAATACCACAGGGAGCAGACATCACCTTAGTTGGATTGTAACTGCATGGGGCTGTGAGATGGAAATGAGGACTGAAAACACCAAGCTGTGACAGATAGAGCATCCCCCTCACTCATGCTCCTCGTCCTAAACAGGTGTGAAATGTGGAGAAAAGTGCTCCTAAGAAGCAGTAGAAGGAAAAAGCTGCCCAGAGACCACAGGCACTGGAGATGGAGTCTCAGAGCCCACCAACTGCTAACTGCCTGACAATGCCCCGGGCCATCCTTGCCAGCAGCTTATTCCTGCAGTGACACACAAGCAACAAATGGACGTGATTTTTGACACAATAAACCTCAGAGACCTGCTCAGCAGCTTCCAGACTCCCCTGGAGCAGAAGTGCAACTGCTCTGAGTAACACACTTTGCAAAGGCCGAGCCTTGGTGTGATGCTCACCTCAACAAGGAGGGGAAACCACAGCCCAGATGTGAGGAACTCATTCCAGATGTCTGTCACCAAAGCTGTGGATAGCCCCAACTTATTTTTTAAAAATTACATGGCATTAATAATTGCTAATCTATAAAACCTAGCAAAGCATGCAAAAATCTAAAGTGGATGATATTTTACGATGGTGAATTCTGAGCTACAAAGCCACTTGTCTTGCAAAAGACACTTCAGCTTAGTCTGAAACTTCTGACATTTAAAACAAGTGACTCCCGTTTCCTTCTCAGGGCATGACAAAAAGTTCGTGTTCTTAAAAATCCGGGTTATTTTTGGACACCAGTAATAGCAGGTCCTGTCAGCATGGAGGAGCACTAATCCTCACAATGTGAGCACAATCCTGGGTAATGCAGACTGGCATCTTAAACCGTATGTTCATATCTAAAAGGATCATTTGGACAGGTTTACTTCCAATATGTGCATAGTGATGTCATCCTCCTTTTTAAAGTGTCCTGCCCGTACTGACACCTTTTTTATCAAAATTTGTAGGCCCTCTGTCATTTTTGAAAACTTTGTCACCTGTAAGGGATTTTATAAAACAATGAGCTAAGCATAAAGAAAGGAAGAGAAAAAAAGCTGTTGTTACAGGGGGAAAAGGATTGGAAATTCAGAGTGGCACTTTCCTGTGAGAGCCAAACGTGCCTTCTAACGTTAAAAGGGCGCAGCAGCTGCTGTGAAATTCTTTGTTACCTCCACAGCTTATTCCATTTTGCTTATTTTTGTTTGCTTATTTGCCAACTCTATCCTGGGCTGCAGCAAGAGAAGCGTGGCCAGCAGGGTGAGGGAGGGGATTCTCTCCCTCTACTCCACTCTGGTGACACCCCACCTGGAGCCCTGCCTCCAGTTTTGGAGCCCCTATGACAAGAAAGATCTAGACACGCTGGAACATGGCCAGAGAAGGACCACGAGGGTGATCAGAGAGCTGGAGCACCTCTCCTACGAAGACAGGCTGAGAGAATTGGGACTAGTCAATTTGGAGAAGAGAAGGCTGCGAGGAGACCTTCTGGTGGCCTTCCAGGATCTGAAGGGGGCCTACAAGAAAGCTGGGGAGGGACTTTTGAGGATGTTGGGTAGTGACAGGACAAGGGGGAATGGATCCAAACTAGAGGAGGGCAGAGTTAGATTGGACATTAAGAAGAAGTTCTTGACCATGAGGGTGGGGAGACCCTGGAACAGGTTGCCCAGAGGGGTGGTGGAAGCCCCATCCCTGGAAGTTTTTAAGGCCAGGCTGGATGGGGCTCTGGGCAACCTGCTCTAGTGGGAGGTGTCTCTGCCCATGGCAGGGGGGTTGGAACTCGATGATCTTCAAGGTCCCTTCCAACCCTGACAGTTCTATGATTCTATGATTTTCCCTATCTCAGAATAAACGTGGTTTTGTGTAAGGAAACTAAAGCAGATATTTGAGGCTATAAATGCAGATGTGGAGTCCATCTCACATCCAGACTGCAAACTTTCCTGGCAATAAAATATATATATTTCAGGTTTAAATTGGTAAACTGAGAAATCATGTCAAAAACTTCAGGTGATATAGTATTGGTCAGTCAGTAAAACTGTTATTAAAATGTCGCAGTACCTACAAAGTATTCGCCCTCCTTGAATTCAGTCTCCCTGAAGTCTGGATCGTGCTGGATGTTTTCCATAATCTCAGCTGTTCTAACCAGAGAATGGACCAAACCAGTGCTATTTTATCACTTCAACATTTCTCCTGCATTTTGCACCTAATTGTCTCTCCCTGATGGGTCAGGAAATGAAAATACAAAATGCTTGGAGTAGGTGGAGTATTTAATCTCCTTAGATACACAAAGCTGATTTACAACTAGGGAAAAAAGTTCCATTTGAAAGGGAAGAAGCAGCTGCCAGAAGGAAAATTTTTCAGAACTGGTCAGTAATACTATCAAATGTAATACTGCAAATAATCAAAGTGTGTCTAAAAGCAAGAGGAGGAACTGCAAAAGAACGGAGCTCGGGATGTTGCCAAAGATTTTGTTCAAGGGCTGAGAGGATGAAAGATGTGAGACAGATGCAGCTCCAGCTCCCCAGCTCCTGGCCCCAAGGAAAAACTCTACCATTTATAGAGATATTTTATACTTTAAAGAACATCAAGTTATTGATACTAAGGAAAGAAGAAACTCACAGAAACACCAAACACATTTTTTTTGCTTTTTCATGAAAGCTCCACAACGCATCTGGACATAAGGCAATGTCTTCAGTTTAATTTGCTTGTCATTTGGTAAAGCAAATTAGATCCACTTCCAGATTAGGAACCCATACAGAAAATAAATGGTGGTTTGACCTTCCAGCTGCAAACGAGACCTGCAAACAAGCAGAAATCAATGGATGTAATTCTGCTGGAAGAAGCAGACAGGAAACCTGGCAAAGCCACTGTCCTGCTCAGGATTTCCCTGGAGGGAGATGGGTGTAGGGAGAGGGAAAGGTGCATTTATAGCATGAAGTTTACGGGACTCAGCACCCCCTGAGCATCCCCACAGGCCCCTTTTTCAGCTTGCAAGAGAGCTTTTGAGTGGAAAAGATGCATCATACACCTGGACATCCCTCGCTCCCCGAGCTGGGTGGGCCAGAGGGGCTGAGAGGCAGCAGATGGGACATGCTGCTGTGATGTTCACATTACACTTGGAGCTGCCTGACCCCCCCAGGGGCTTCAGCTTTGCAGAGCATTAGAGCATTTTTCCCTTTACCAGGGACTCTCCACAATGCTTATTGCAGAAGTGACTGTCTTTATGTTGGGTCTGTTTACGGATTTGAAGAGGGGGAAAAAAAAAAGAATAGTATTTTTATTTTATCTCTTAGTTTCTTAAATGCAGAGAAGATCATAGGGTTTTCAGGCCTCTGGTGCTTAGCCGTCGAGGGGTTGCCAGTTGTCTCCTCTAGAAGACAGACCACCTAACAGCTGTATTAATCACGTCTGCTGTGAGCAAAAAATGCCCTTCAGGATTTATTATGCCAGCATGTAGAAGTGCAAAGACACAGTGGTCCTCATGAAACCACAGAGGCAGTTGCTTGTTCCTGAATTTTACTTGTTTCTCTAGCACTGTGAATGTTTAATGTTGGGATGAGTTTTACTGCAGCTCATGAAAGCTAATAAAAAGCTCTATACACCACTGCCTTAGGAAATCAAGTTTTGTGTACCGTGGATCCCTCTCTGGCCCCGAGCATCTTGAATCCCTTCCTGAACAGCAGAAGGGGCAGAATGCTTTTGTACCTAGATGGTTTTGTGTGCAGTCTAAGGCTCCTTAGAGATATTTTGTGCCTGCTCCAGCGTATGCACATCACCCTCCTGCCCAGGTTACAAAACTTCCCCATGAGGCTTATCCATTCACTCCCCATATCGAGTCATCACTTGATACCTGTCAGAGACTCATGAGCAGAGTGCAATCGTCATTTCTCAACCATTAAGCTCACAGACAGGGACTTTCTTGTATACAGACTCGTAGAGTTAGGAAAACTAGGCTTAAAGCATCATTTTATCCCCCTCCCACATCCTTCTGCTGAGAGGAAAAGCAGGGTCCCGGTTCCTCAGTGAGCTCTGGACAGTACAGGTGACAGCTCATGCACTGACTAGCTGTATAAATGTTCCTGCAGAGCTGCAAGGGGAGAGCACAGATCTGAAGGTTTTTGAGTTACAAAGGAGCAGGCTAGTTCAGAGAGAACAAAGCTGTGGTCGTGGTGCAGACTCTGGACATTTCTGGTTTGGGTTGTTTTTTGTGCAGGAGTGATATGTAGTTGTAATGCTAGCTGCACACTGGTGCCAACACTGAAGGCGGAAAACTAAACCCAAAACCTCGCAGGACTCCATCAATCCTGGTTCTGCATCATCTTCACACCCCTTCTGACACCTCAGACTTTACTCTTGCAGCTGACTCCACAGCAAGGACTTCGCAGCCAGTCGTTCTCCCTTCCCTTAATGTACACAAAAATCTTTGCAGAACTGGAACTGAAAAGCCACAATATAAAATCCATGGCTCTTTGATTTCTGACTGACTTTACACTGTCATTCCCAGTACCTTAATGCTGCCTGTTGCCAGACTATTGCCTCAGTGAGAAACTTGGACTCAAGTTCTTTTCACCTCTTTGTCCTTTAGTGCTTTCAGCAGCCACAGAAATGAAAGAATTTAGTCCTACAGAAGCCCCAGGTTCCTGGGCATCTCTTTATATCCTCTGGTTAATTTTCATAAGATTACACAACACATTTTTTTTTCAGTTGTACACACAAAAGGATTCATAGGAATATTCAACAGAAAGGAAGTATTACTCTGTGAAGCTGTTTTCATATGCAATGTCCTCAAAAGCAAATAGCTTGCCATTAGGCTCTCTTTTGCATGCCATGCAAACTTTTTACATGAGGGCTGTGATGAGGCGCAGAAGATAATCTTATCTTAAGATGCTTTGCCTTTCCCCCATCTAATTAAATATGCAGCAGAGCTCTGTCTTGGTTCCTAGACAAGATAAATAAGCAATCCTGAATGGGCTTGGAGCTCATGAAATTCTAAATGAGTCAGGAAATATTTCTCCACGAAACTGCAGCACAATTTACAACAGCAAGAGCAATGAATAGCTTTGAAATGTCTCACATACCTGCAGGCTCCCACCCCAAAGGGCCCAGATCTCCTCTCCAGGGTCCCCAGGGAGCAGTACTCCCAGGGCTTCAGTTCTCTCCAGGAGGTAAGTCACATCAGGAAATTGTCTACCCTAAGGAAACTCAAGTGCAAATCCCAAGACACTAAAAGCTCCTTAACTGTTTCTCACCATAGCCAAAGTCAAAGCAAGGGAACAGTGACAGCATCTTAGAGCAAAACCAAACCCAAAGAGTTTCTAAAGAGTTCTGAAAACAAGCACCAGCAGGAGGCTTTAATCACTTCAAGACATTTGGATATTTTTTTTAATATTCATGAGCGTTATCAATAAAGCTAAAAGGCAGCAGTGACAATGAAGGAGCCCCTCCCCTCTTTCTGTTACTCTTCACCTTTGCTTTAAAAAGAATAAAATCAGGATTCCTCTATCCTGTTCCTGAAAGGTCCTGCATTTTTCTACCAACATTGTCCCTATTCCCCCAAATTTGATGGTATCTTTACCATTTCAAAAATCTCGCCTAGCAACCATATATAAGACACCAGGTCACGTTCAAAAAAAAGCCAAACAACACGCTAGCAACCACAAAACGAAACAGAAAACCCCAACCAAACAACAAAAAGCAACAAACCAACTGAAAACTCAAACTGACAAACTCCAGTGAGGCTAGTAAATCTTGCCTAATTTACACCATACGAGCCTTTTGGCATCAGTCTCTTAATAGGGCGAGGTAATTAAGGTAACACGCTTGGTCTTTTCTACAACAGGAGCAGTCATTTTCCCCTAAGTGCAAAAGATCTGAGCTGTTCTCTGTCTCTGCCGCTAGAATGAGCATCTTAAGGTGTGTTCACCTCTGGAACATCATGAGAACCCACTCCCACCTCTCCTGATGGTAATGGAAATGCCTACAAACAAGGGATGCTGCTGTAGCCTAGAGGACCCATAAGCCACGCTTGCTTCATTCCCTTCCATCAGCTCCAGGTTTTTAGCTACGATGAAATAGCTGGACTCGGGAACGCAGTTGTGAATTGTCTTAATAGGTGCAAAATCCAGGGGAGCTTGTGTGCTGGCTGTAGAGTGGCTAATTTCTGCAAACAAATGGTGAAAAGGGCCTTGAGATGGATCTGACGTGCCCTTGGTACAGAGGGCAGGGTTTATAACAGCTGGTGTCAGACTCACAGCAGCAAAACTAAAGTTACTCGTTGCTCTGGCAAAGCCCTGGAGTGACCTTTCCCAGGGTTTGGGATGATGATACAGAGGGAATGAAAGGGCATGTTGTCTCCAGCACAGCCTGTCTTGGCACCTGCAGCAGCCACCTACCGATGGGCTGAAATGCGGGGTGGCTGCCTAAGCTCGGCCTTGTCATGGAGGAGCAGCCAGATGCAGGCAGCAAAAAATCCCAGGACCCACAGAAAACCCTCCAAGGTGTTCAGGGCGTGGTGATGAAATTACAGCTTTTACAACTGAGGAAATTAATGCATTGATGAGCTTTGCTCCGGGATACCGATTTCTGGAATAATAAACGATTGGACCATAGAGCTAAAACGTGCAAAACTCTGAAAGGAAAAAATCCACCAGAATCCTCACAATTAATATTTTGACTCAGAGTTTGGAGAACGGTTTAATTTAAACCTTTTCCACTCGTTTCCCCAGCTGAGCCTGAGAAACACAGTGCCGAGGACAGACTCATTGTTCACTTGTCACTTAATGATTTTCTTTCCTGAGAAAAATGTCATTGTCTTCAAAAACAGATGCATTTAGAAATTTTTCAGTCCATTAGTCAATAGTTTAGGGAGAAAAAGAAACCTCATTTAAAAAGGTAGAGCAATTCTTTGTGGAAATGTCTTCTCCCCACACTTGTTTTAATGTAAGGATGGCTTACCTTTATTTTCAGCTCCTGTGGAGAAGCCACGTGTTGTCGATCAGGCCAATAAACCTGCATGAGATAGTCAGGAGCCCCTGTGCTGTGGGGTTAAATTTCCTCTTTTAGAGACTGGCTGAATATATATGCAGCCGATACAGGAGCAAATGTATCCCAAGGAGCACAGAGAGAGGCACTACCCTGGGGACAGTTCATCCCAGCAATGCACACCAGAGCAGTCCATAACAGGGCCAGGTGCTTCCTCACATTCATGAACTGGATTTTGACAATCTCTCCAAAGGGACCCTGACTCTTCTAAACACTTCTGGGTGAGACACAGCCTGCCTGTAGGATGAGATTTACTCCCAGCAGTTTTTACGTGAGCAAAGGGCCCGTCAGGGAACTGCATCTCCTAAAAGATGCCGTTTTACAAGGGCAGCGTGGAGCAGGCAGGAGAGTGAAAATCTGTCACACAGGGCTTTGCATAGTGGTCCAGTGACTTTGGTGAGACAGTGTTGTCTTGGTGCCTTGTTCAAACCACTGCTGCATCTGCCTGCGGTCTTAGGGACCGGCTCATGCGTGCTGCTGAACGGCTTCAACTTGGGCTGGTGACCACTCTGCGCCTTGTTCACCCAGTGCCTTGCACAAGGGAGTCCCAGGTAGTTACAGGCATTCCTATGTAGTATGGTAAAGAAATAATGAGGAATGAAATGAGAGAAGGCAGATGATGATTACATGGAGGGCCAAGGAGCTGCAGAGAAGTGGATTACCTCCTACACAAACAGGACTTTTCTTCTTTGACAATAACACAAAACTGCCCTGCATTTTCTGGACTGTGTTATGTCATGGAAACACATGCACAAAGCCACTGCAATGAGCTGTCTTACTGAAAAAGGGATTTGTTCAAGAGTAGAGCTTATCATAGGTAAGTGACATTAGGTGGGCAGCTCTCATTTGCTTAGATTTCAGTAAAACCTTTCTCACAGGTACAAATACCGTGCTTGGAGATTCTTAAAAAAGAGATGAGTTGGAGAAGGAAGTGGCTAAAGTGGGGATGGTGTCACCAAGTTTACACAGAGGTTGGTGAGAAGATCATCTAGCAAAACTAGATGACCTCAAGGGTTTGTCTTATAGAAATGGGACAAAGAGCACACAGTGCAAAGTCTTCACTTTGGGGCTGAGGATGAGGATTTCTGGCTGCATTTGTTTAACTTAGGATGACTCCAGGCTGTCAAGCAGATGCTGTGATGGAAAAAGCAGATGAAATTCTAAGATGTATAAGCAAAGTCGTTCCAGTAGAGAGTAAACAGTTTTAATATTCTGATATAAAACATCTAGAATGGCCTGCACTTCTTTGGATGCACAAGAAAGTTACTCAAGAAGAAAAGGACGAAACGAGAGGAACATGTCTTTCCTCGGCTAACAAATTGCAAATGGAGACAGATCACTGTAGATATCCCTCTGAGAAACTCAATGGCAAAGAAGAGCACCCAGGCAGGCTAAATGACAGCACTAATACCTGAGCAAAGGGTATAAGCTGCTCGTGGTGGATGCCAAGAGCTGCACTTTTCCTGGTGCTGTTCCTTGTGCTTCCATCAAAGGGGCAGGGGCTGTCTCCATCCTTACATTAGCTAATGAAGAACACGTGATAACACAACTGGCCAGGCCACACGGCTCTCCAGGCTCCTGCAGCACTTCTGGGAGGTTTCACTTGGTCCCATAGCTGCACAGTCCTAAGTGTTTACAAAACAAGTTTCCAGGGAAGCAAAATTGCACACCAAGGAAACCATAAGCAGCAATGTAATCAGATGTGAGAGGGAGATCATTTCATTACCTGAACCAGGCCTCATTATTCACTATTTCCCTGGCAAGAGCTGATAAATGCAGGCTAATGAATCTCAGCACTCTGGACGAGTGGGAGGAGTGACGGCTCAGTGCTGTCGCATGCCAAGCAGGACCAGAAAAATCCAACTTTCAGCTAAAAGTCCAGAAGGTAAAATATGAGAACTCATCCACTACAGCACTGCAGTCAGATGAGAAAAGGGTATTACCCACTGCTGGCTTGATCTTGTAGAGTAACCCTGGCTGCGGGACCCCAAGGGCTCCTATCTGGCCCAGAGGATTGAACTGCACTCTAGAGCATTCCACAAATACCAGGAGATTTGCCATGTGGTCTGCATACACTGGTGGTAGGTGCAAGGTCCAGAGTTAGCTCTCTTGAGAAAGCCTTCCAGGACCAACAATACCAGCTGGAGACTTTCTAGACCGACAGCTAAATATCTTCTACGGTGAACTGAAAGACACAGACTCTACTTGGATGCCAAAGCAGAGATGCTTTATTGTTCTGATCTGCACTATTTATCAGCTACAAGCCAGGAACCAGACTATGTGATAAAATCATATTTCTGCTAGGGTGCCTCCCCATCTATCCTCCTGTCACATAGGGGCCCTGGTGTTCCAGTCCCTCGTGCCTGTCCACATGCCCACAGGCACATCCCATGTTTAGGTCCTGCTGCCCGGCATTCGCACACCGCCCCGCACTGCACAAACCAGCATCAGCTGCACTTGACCGGTCCTGGTTCCGTTACTTGGAGTAAACAAGCTATAGATCATGTCCCGAGGATTGGTTCGTGGGTGAATTCTCTTATCTCTTGATACGGTGCAGCTGACGTCGAGCTGGCCATCTTCCACAATCTTCCTGGTCCTGGTAATAAGGTAAGAAAGACATCAGCAGAGAAAGAGGCAGCAGAAAAAAAAACACAGAAAAACTCAGGACCTTTGCCTCTGTGGCACTTCTGTTTCTTCAACACAGTTCCCCATTGGTGATTGTGGCCATTCCTCCCTTCGAAAAAAGCCAACCAAAAAACCAGAGAAACAGTAAATAGACCATTCACTGTACGCAACTAAAAACCACCCAAATAAACAAGCGGTGCTACAGAAGTCATTGGAAAAGGGGACTAAACCTCTTTAACATCAATGGGTTCTCAGAGTTGCAGAGACTTCCTCTATTTTTTTCTACGTTTTCTGCATAATTCACACCCAACGTGGCCCCCAAATTTCATATAAGAGGCAGAACATCTGGCAAGGCTCCTCTGGAAGGAGCGTAGACGCGAACAGCCAACATAGATGAAAACCTCTTGAGAGAGGAAGGCGCCCGTCCCAACACTACAGGGAAATGCTGCCCTCATCTGTCTTGCAGTGATAGGTTTTATTTTCCTGCCCACCGTGCCTAAAGCATTCATCACTTCCAGAATGAAAAGGTCACTCTATTGCTACGACCGACTCCAAATTCTATTGCTGGATGTCTATTTGCACTGGAGCCCTTAAGCAATGCTGCTGGTGGTAGCTGGAGTCAATATGACCAAGTTGCAGCAATGGAGTTTAAACGCAGCAATGTCTCGAGTCTCTGGACTGAAAACAGCATCTTGGCCCAAAAGAAGAAAATGGCTTATACATTCTTTATAAAACTAAAGAAAATAATTAATCGCCAGGGCCAAGTGAGTGGGAGTACTGAGGGGCAGCACCAGGGTTCAGCACGAGCAGAGCAACCACTGCTCCTGCAGGGATATGTATCCTAGGGCATTGGGCAGCTCTTTGGGGATCTGGATGCCTGCAGCCCAGCCTGCTACAGAAAACCACAGAGAACAAGGCTGGTTTGCCTCTTCCATCCACATCGGTAAAAATCTGCACACACGTAGAGTAGAGACTCATTTCAGGCACCACCAACGGCCCTCAGGAAGGTGAGAGGAAGGAGAAATTGAACTTGCATTCATATTTCATGGAAGTAGATCCTTTGAAGTTGGAAGATTACATCTCATAGATGAAGCATAGAACTAGCCAGTTCTGTAGGGGTACGGAAGACAGAAGGAGAATATATTAAACCTCAGACAATGCTGCTGGACAACTAAGGTCCTCAAAAAGTAATCCAGATGATGAAAGTGCAGATCACAGTATGTATCCATCGGCATTTGCAGAGCTCCGGAGGAGGAAGGCTCTCAGAGCTTGTGGAGATGGTTCTCTATCAAAGCCTGTGTCTTTTAGTTCTTTTTTAATTAAAAATTAGCTCTGATGAAGCTCTGGAAAGTCTGGTGTTGCTGATTCACAGTTTGCTGACATTTCTCCCGGCTTGTGCCTTTCTCCCTAGACTCTCATTCCTTTTGATTTTATTTCATAAATCCTGGATTTAGTCAAAGTCTGCATCTCCCAAACTGAATGTATAGTTGCCCGGCCTCTGCATGCCTAGAGCATGGACCCAGCACATGCAGACAGGTCTTGTTTGATGGCACCAAGCTGACTCACCGCATACTTGAAGCGAGGGTTTACTATGAGCCCCAGGGTTTGGATTCCAGCTGCGTGATTTCAGGTCACCCACAGCAGCGTGGTCAGCTCTTGACCCAGCCAAAGCCTAGAGGTGGCCCTGGGCACCACGCAGCCACAAGCTTTGTCCGGCCTGGCAGCCGAGTGACAGGAATAAGGCTGGATGCTGTCTGTCCTCGAAGGTCCGTCCAGGCTCTTGTGTCTTCATCCAAAGCGAGCCAGCTGGCCAAAGCTTACCAGAAATATTTTGACCTCTGCAGAAATCCTCCTTGGGCTGTCTTTTGGCCCTTTCTATGTACCTCTTCGATACTGCTCTGCCTTTTGGGCTGGGGGAGCCACACATCCCCTTCAAGATGCGCACGCACATTTCACCTCCACGCTGACTCCGTGCTTCACGGAGCTGCAATTTTACTCTTTCATAAAAGGCTGAGTTATCACACACTGATAAATCACTTCAGGAAAGTTATCTCGAGCCTCCTTGAGATTGTTTTATTGAGGAAGAAAACCTTCTTTTAGTAGCTGTGGCTGTGCTATCAGTCAGCTCGACTTCGATCAAGCAAAGTCAGCCCAGATAAGGCTGCCATTTCCCACTGCATCTCCTTCAGTGGGCAATCGAGTTTAAACTGCCGCTCCATCTTCCCTTTCACTGCAGCTTCTTAGTCCCACACCACATCCTCCCCTGCCTGGTCAGAGATTGCTCTCTCTACATCATTTGACTTTTATGAGTCTAGTCTTCAGGGGATCTACTAAAGGGTACTGTTATAAAAACTACCAGAACTATTTTTTTTTCTTTTTTTTTTTTAAAACAAATCATCACACAGAAGTACTTTAGAGTAAGGTGATGACTTCTTGCATAGTAATAAGCCCAACAGTACTGCTAACACAGGCACAGGCTGCTCTCTGCTGGTTAGCCCACTACATTTTTTTCAGCCTTGCCTGTGTGGCAGAAAATGTCCTATTGCCAAGGGTGAATGGGGTAGAAATTAAATATTTTACTATTTTTCTACTTCTAAATTTGACATCACGCCTACAAACAGTCTCCACAATGGAGGTAACTCCCGAGTTTAAAATACTCTTTCATAAGCTTGGCCTCTAACTAATTGATTTGCACGTGTATACAAATGCCCATTGAAATACCTTGTTTTCAGTGTTTCCTTGTTATAGACACGGCTTTTTGGAACTGCACACATCTGTTTTCTCATTCCATACTGAAAACATACTTGAGTTTTGAGCTTATCCAAGACAAATGTACTTTTCCACTCTTACTTTTCCCTCTCCAGGAGTTTTCCTTTCATTCTTATTTAGCTGGCTCCAAAGCAGAACTGTTTTCTTTTTCCCTCAGCGAAAAAAAATCCCAAACCCCAGGCATTTCAACCACCTGTTCAGCACAGAGCATCCTCCCTTGCTGCACTGGTTGGTACTGCTCATTTTTTAAACCCAGCAAACACCGGGATGTTGGGCAGCAGCCTTTGTGGCTGAGGAATACACCCAGGTCTGGTGGGTCCAGCTCGCCTCCGGGGCAGAACCCACGGACATCTCTTCTGCATGTAACCCTCAGGAGCTGTTGAGTAACCCTGGTTGCTGGGCTAGAGCTGTGCTGGATGAGGAACATAAAAGCCAACTTCTAAATACTGTTTGAGATTCCTTAGCAGATGCCAGCAGTCAGCAATGTAAGGAGCAAATCAACTTACTTCTTTTCTTACCTTGCAGAAAGGAGAAAGCACTAAAATTGGATCCCCAGCCCTTGAGAAATTGTCTTCTATTTCTCTTCTGGGAGGATTTGATAACACAACATCACACAAGCTGTTTCTAGAAGTGTATAAGACAAGTCCAGAGCAGAAGCAGCCTCAAAAGAGCTCAGTGGGCAGTAGCAGGGGCTTCCTGCAGGGCAGTAGATGGCTGGTATTAACATTCAGCATCTTCTTTGCTAAAACTTTCCTGGGTGTTTCTGAAGCTAGTTTGGCCAGCCTGCTTCCCCCACAACCTCTCACTCGTTACTTGAGCAACTCCTCTCTCCTTCACAAAGCCTGTCCCTTCCCTGGTATGAACTGCTGTCCACTGTGACAGCTCCAGTGCATGGTTCACTGGTGGATGAGAACCACAGCTTTGCAGCTCAGCCTCCCTGGAATGACTCTCCAAGTGGGAGAACCTGGAATTCTTCCTCACTTTCCCAGCCTCTCAACTCATCAGCGCCACTGACATGGCTAGAACTCGACCCTAGAGTTGCTGGAGCGCAGGAAAGGGGTCTTCTGCAACAGGTTCTAATTCCACGATCCTTTTTAAAAATTCCACCTCAATTATTTTCTGAGCCCACTCTCCAAAACAGGTCTATGGCAGTAGATAACATCTATAAGAAAAGACTTCATGAAGGTTGAATCCTTCCAGTACCATCTCCCAGAGGCTCAGGATCGCAGAAGAGTTGGCAATACTTCCCTTACCACCAGCTGCCCCCTCCTCCAACTCCATCCAAAACGCTAAAAATCTTAGTTCCCAAACCATTACAAACAGAAAATTATATTTTATTTGCCATAAAGTGTTGATTTGTCACAAAAAAAAACCCCAAACAAACAAAACCCAACAGCCAGTACAAAACATACACAAAGTTTTGCAGCTTGGACAACAAGCCACTGTCCACACTCCTTCCTGTCCAGAAAGAGTGACAAAGCCCTGAGAGGAAGGGACAGCTAGAAACCCTGCTGAGTTGTTCCCAAGGAACCATGATCACAGTGAGAGAGACATTTCCTCAGCACACAAAATGTATTCATTCAGTCCATCAGTCTTTTTTCCTTTATCAGGAATTCACCTGTATTACAAGTGAATCTTTTAACCTAACCTCCTCCTGCACAGGTAGAAGCGTTAAGTCTGTGTTCCCTAACGCATCACACATTTCCCAACTTTTCAATAATCTCACCATTTCAGAAAATTTTGGATTAACAGCACTACAAGGCAGTTCTAACCTTCAAGTGAAGATAAAGTTCTGCTTCTTTTGGCTCTACTGCAACACTGATAACACTGTTTGAATCCTTAAAAAAAGCACTTTATGTCCCCATTGGAAGGGAAAACCCAAGCCTGAGAGGGAAAGATGCAGAGAACTAACGGATAGGTAAAGCCTTGATGAGTGTAGGGGCGGCAGATGCACCAGAAATCAGTGGTTGTTATTTCATTCCGCAGAACTTAATGACAGAGTACGAGAACACGGGATTTTTGAATTACAGACAGAGGAACTGCGAGCATGGGGCATGACACAAAAGATGGCTTTGGGGGAAATCTCAAGGGGAATAAGGAGAAACAGAAAGAAGCCTACTTTTCATCACGTGAAGATCTTATTTTCTGCGGTGGCAATTTTTTGCCAGTCAGTATTTAGATGCAAAGATAAAACGCGCGCGCCGTAGTCAGCGTCAAATCCTGAGCAGCCTTCACAGCACTGAGCAAGGCTGAGGCGGAAAAACTATTTCTATTCCCTGAGCTACAGTGCCAGGCAGCAGCACGCTCCTTCACCTCTCTGCCGACCGCACGCCGCTGTCGATGGCCGAGCACGGCGGAAGGTAGCAGCTGCCCACGGCACGCTGGGGTGTGCAAGCACAGTACCTTTTGGCTCAAGTTTCCTGTAGCTGGGAAGCACCAGAATGTGTCTTTGTTCTTTTACACGCCCATATCTGCAGTCCAGATGAATACTGGTTGATGGGGTTAAGCATGCCCAGTCCATTTAGCCTGGGGATCCTGCGAGTCATCTGCCCGACCTCTCAACCTAAATCTCTGGGGAGGTCTCGGTATCTAATCTACCTGTTCCTCCCCGAACGTACAGCACTAAAAAAATAAATAACGCGGCTCGCTTTCATTTGGGGGCTCAGTTTTGAAGGGCACGGGGTTGATTTGCTTTTTGTTGGTTTGCATTGTCACTTTCTAATATTTAAAAAAAAAATAATTGTCATCCAAACGGCCGTCTCAGTGTTGAGTGTACACAAAGCCAGACACAGTAGGAATCTCGTGTTCCTTCTCCTTTTTGGGATCTACAACATGGCTGTATCTTTCTCCTCGGTTAGATTCCAGGTAGGGACCCCAGTTGGCAGCGGGCTTGCAGCAGCTCACAATGCGCTGGAAAGCAAAAAAAGGAGAGGCATTTATTCATGGAATCAGAGTGTCTTATCTTAGTCTGGACTACTGTTAAAGTTCAGTAAAGCTGTAACTCTAGACATGTCGTGCAACTCAACAAATGGCAAACAGATCGCTAAGAGTTTTTAAAAATGGTTCCAAATATCTTTGGGGTCAGTGGATTCTGGACACTGAAGTGATCCAAGCAGGGAAAGCTGTGACCAACAGGACTCTTTGGCAAAGATTGGCAAGACCACTGTACCTCAGATCTTACATTTGCTTGTTTACATGAGGAACGGGAGGCAAAACTCCAAAAAATGATACAGGGATAGAAAATTCGGAGTAATGTCTATCACTAAAAGCAGTGGAAATAATAACAGAAACTATAAAAATCGCTATAGAGTGCTTGACTATACTCCCAGAGAATTAGACTTTATCTTCTTATCAGGACATAGTAGGGTAAATTTGCCTCTGATGCAACTACCAAAGGTGTGTTTTGGTCTAAAAATCCAATTAAACACCAGAAGGTACTGAACACATGTTGGAGAAAAAAAACCACAAGCAGTCCTGATAATGCCAAGGAAAGAAAAGTTGGAGGTTTTGACAGCTTTTTTTTTTTGTGCTCTTACCTGACAGAGGTTTCCTTCAGCTTTAACTATTTTTAGAATAGCAATAACAGGAATCCAGATGACGCAGAAAATAATCATGCACCAGCCAACGGCAGTTCCCCAGGTTGGATATAACACTGAGCCATAAGTGGGTGGTGAAAAAGTGACCAAAGACCATATCAAAATTGCCTGTAAAAATGGCAAAAAGATTATATGTTGCTGGATGAGCCCAGTATCTTTCTCTCTGTTTTATACATTCCTCTGTTTCTCTATGTACAGGAATATAGGAAAGAATCTAAGATTAACTGTTGATAAATATTGCTGTAAAAATAAGATATTTTTAAGAGCATTTTCTAAACCATAGTCTGGACAGATTAAAGGTAATGTACTGGCCAGAGTGACTTGCCACTGCTCCTGGGTTTGGGGTGTTAATGAATTCCCTTACAGTAACATAAATCAACCATCACCGCTCAGAATTAGAAGTAGAGGAGTAACAAAAAAACGGACACACACATAACAGGGCATAAAAAAAGTCTCCATTAGAGGAACAGCTGGACATCCAAATAGCAAATACAAGCCAGAGATCTGTCCCAAAAAGAAACTTCCCTTAAAGAGGATAAAAAAAATTAATAATAAAAAAAAAATCTAAGTTTTCAAAAAATTTTCTCTGCCTGAAATGAAGCTAATCCAGCTGCCAAAATAGACAATCTGATTGCTTTGTGCTACTCAGAGTCTAGACCCAGCTCACTAGGGAACTGAAGGTCCAGCCTCTCCTGAAGAGGAAGAGCAGGATGTATCAGAAAGCACAGAGAGCACACAGTTTGTGTGCTAGTTTCACTAGCACAGCCTGGGCATTCAGCCCTGAATCTTCATGTGGAAACCTCCTCAGTATCCAGCTGAGAAATTCTGTCAGACGGACATGATTCAGTTATCGACACTCACCGTTAACAGCACAGGAGTAATAAAAAACCAGCACATTCGCCACCACAGCCAGAAGGCACAACTCTTCTTTCCAATCATCATTTCAATATCGTCAATGAACCTGTTTCCTCCTGTGGAATGAAAATTGTGGGATGGATTGTAAAGCAGGTGCCTGCCTTGCAGGTGAGGTTACTCAAAAGGGGCAGGAGAAAGGCAACGGTCAAGGACAGGTTCTCCACTTTGCAGACAGGTAAATTGAAGCTGTCTTATTGTGAGAATTAATATTTAATATACACTGTGTCTGCATAGTCAAACCATGGATTTTTCAATGCAAATAATTTACCATAAATGTAGATGATGCCTATTATTTCCAGGACAGCTGCAATAAGGATTCCCCATCCGGCACAAAAGTGATCTATTAGATTAACCCAGTAAATTCCTGCCTGTAGAACAAAGAAAGAGGTTAAAAGGTACCCAGTCCCAGTAACATATTTATGCAAATAAAAGCACATCTGACAAAACTCTGTAGATCTGTATTATCATAAGAATATACACGCATATGCAGAGTATATATAAAGAGCTGAGAGCAAGATTTAAGTTTGGAACGTAGAGTATTAAAGCTGATATTTAGGTTTGAGTACTAAGCTACTATAGTTATACCAATCATCAGTTTTGTTAGGTTTGTACACTCCTACACGCACAAGTTTTCCACATGGGTTAAACACAGCCTTAAACACCAGCACTCAACAGCAGGGTCACAGAGCAGGACACAAGTTTAGGCCACCTCACACTCTTGTGTACTAAGAAGCCCTTTGCAAGCTTCCCTGACATCATTTCCTGACTTAAGTGCTTTGCTTGAGCATACAACTGTCTGTTTATACTAGTTATCTTCTTCACGCTCTCAGTTTTAATGGCATAGAAAAATCTGCATTCCTAGGTGGAGGCATTGCGATGAACCTTTATGTTTTTAAAAGCAATTGCCTCAGGATATTTCACACAGTATACTTAAAATTCCTTTTATGTATGTGTGTGTGTACATATATATCTCTATCTACACAGAGAGAGAGAAGTAACCATGCAATCTACAGATGCTTGTGAGCTAATAGGCTTTGATGGCTTGAACAGGCCATTTCTCAAATCCAGTCCTATTTGGCAGCCAGTTCTGAACAAATAGATCCCATCAGCACCTATTAGTGGTACCCACAGCACTGCAGTCACACTACATGCATATGTTTGAGATTATTCAAATAACCTCCTGAACTGAGCAGCATCAGGCTGATGGTCGACAGGATCTGTACAGGCTTTCTATTTCAAAGCACATCTCAGTTCAATAATCACAGAAAATCTGAGGTTCTTCAAAGCTTCCCTCGGGGAATCTCTTATTTGCATGTCCAAACCCACTGACAGAATTCAAGAGTGTCTCAGATCAATCCGTGCAAACAGGAGCAGTTGCAAAGAATACTTTGACTTGAGTTTAGCACTTGCAGCATAACGAAACCCGCAGCAAGAAAAGAATGTAATGCCTTACCTGAGTAACACAGATGAGACCGAGAAAGAAAAGCAATGTGCACACCCCCAGGGTTATGGGGATTCTTAACTTTTTCATCACTCGAGGATATATATCTTGTATGGTGGTTGTAAGTGTTTCTGCAAAGGAAGAAGGATGAGGTTTAATCAGTACAACCAAGAAAGGCTGCGCACATTTGGAAAGCCGTGGGTTACTTCAAACCTCACTAACCTATGGTGGCAAACTGAGAGTCAAGGCCCAAAAGCAGGAGCATGAAGAAAAACAAGAAGGACCACAGAGGAGAAACTGGCAACCTGGAGAGAGCCTCTGGGTAGGCTACAAATGCCAGATCAAATCCTGAAAAACAGGGGAAGGAAGGCGGTTATTGTCATGCCTTGGTCAACGCAAGTCCCGATACCGACAGCGTGACAATCAGCTTACCTGAGTCCACGACTTCCGAGACGGGTCTCTCGGATACAAATGCCATGTGTCCCAAGATGGAGAATATCGCAAACCCAGCAAATACGCTGGTGACACAGTTGGTTACACAAACTAAAATAGCATCCGAATAGCAGTTGTTGTGGAATTTGTTGTACGAAGACAAAGCAACAAGCCCGCCCCATGCCACGGACAGAGAGTAGAATATCTGGGTGGCTGCATCTTTCCAAACCTACCAGAAATAAAAACATGGGAATTACTGCGTTACTTTCAGTGTGTACGATAAACATGCAAGTCTGCCCTCTGTGGAAGCTCCAGAGTTTTTTTATATTTAGTGTTTTATAAGTTTTAGAGTAGGTGGCATAGAGCACACTGGCGACCTTCCAGTCTCACGCACAAATAATATCTTGTAAGACCTTGGAAGATCACATCCTGATTATGTTGCCAATTCAATTCATTCACATACGTGTGTTGTCAAGATACAAATCTTGTCACAGTGTCAACAAATAAGGAAAAACAGCACAGGGTTGTAGGAATGAGAACTTCCATGTGCTCTTCCACTTGTGCTCCTCACGCCATGACGCACACAAATCACTTCTGCCTTTGCTGTGGCCTCTCAGTGCCGAGTACTCACATAAAATACCACAAATAAATATCACACCAAGTATGTGTGAACTCTGGAGCCCCCAACACAAGAAGGACATGGATCCGTTGGAGAGGGTTCAGAGGAAGCCGCAAAGATGATCAGAGGGCTGGAGCACCTCTCCTGTGAGAACAGGTTGAGGGATCTGGGTCTGTTCAGCCTGGAGAAGAGAAGGCTCTGGGAAGACCTTATAGCAGTCTTCCAGTACCTGGAGGGGGCCCACAGGAAAGCTGGAGAGGGACTGTTTATATAAGGGCATATGGGGATAGGACAAGGGGCAATAGTTTTAAACTAGAGCAGGGGAGATTTAGATTAGATGTTAGGAAGTTGTTCTTTACTATGGGGGAGCTAAGACACTCTAAGGGGTTGCCCAGAGAAGTTGTGGAGCCTCATCCCTGGAAGTTTTTAAGACCAAGCTGGATGAGGCTCTGAGCAACCTGCTCTAGTGGGAGGTGTTCCTGCCCATGGCAGGGGGATTGAAATTAGATGACCTTTAAGGTCCCTTCCAACTCAAGCCATTCTATGGCTCTATGATACGCTTTTGACGAAACAGAATTGATGTTGGCATAAACCGGAACAAAAAAATCCAGGCCTCCTTTGTACAAGGTGCCCTTCCCAGTACATCTGATTTCACAAGCTAGTTTTCTGGGTAAGGTACAGCCTGAGATTCCAGGGTCTTTTCAGCCTGCTGATAAAGTCTCTTGAAATTACCAGTAACCAAGCAAATAAGACATGAGAGCAATGCTTGATCCCTCAGCAAGAACTTTCTCAGCAGGCCTTACTAAGATGGCACACCAGCATGACTCACAAAAGCTACTCAGAGGCAATACCTCACTGCCTAGTGTGGCAAGGAGGGGGCAGAGGCTAAATTAGGTTCAGAGTAGCTAGAACAGAGGTTTAGACTTCTGATAGAGCTGAGGGTTGCTGAAAAAAACAGAACCCAGCTGCAGATACAAAATGCAGGGCAGGAGGTGAGGAAGCAGCCGACTGGATAAAAAACGAAGTTGCTCTGTTACTGACAAGCCCAAAGAACCACAGCAGTGTGTCACACTTCCAGGGCTGACACCTCTTCTCACCTCTGCCTCCATCAGCTTGGTGATGTTGGACTGTTTCCCAATGTAGTATTCAATGCCATCGAGAGCACCTTCCAGAGTGGCACCTCTCACCAGTAAGATGAGGAGGATGACGTACGGGAAGAGCGCGGTAAAGTAGACAACCTGAAGAAAGGAGGGCAAGAACACTCATCAGAAGCAAGGGAGGACACAAACCTCCATGCAGGAGAAATGGCCAGGCTTTAGGCTAAGTTCTACTGGTACAAATGGGAAACAGGCCGTCAGGAAAGAGAATTCACACTAAGCACTAAACTGTCTGGCTTAGCCAGTTCCGAAGCCGCATTCCCACGGAAGCAAAAGGCCCAAGCCACATACCCACTTTTCAGATAGCACTTGACCATTTTCAGAAACGTGTTTTCTGACATGATTTACTGCTGTAACAAGGCCTGGGCTCAACTAATCCAGAGGTCTCTTGCTGGGCAATGCTTTTAGCAAATGGAAATAAAAAGCCAGTCAAAAGTAGATGGTCAGGGTGGAATTATCTCCAGCTCAGAGTGCAGGGAAGGACACACAAAAAAAAAAAAAAAGGCATGCTGGAAGCTTTGTTTACTGGGAACAAGGACTTTTATTTTCTCTTGGACAGAGATCTTTTTTGTTGTTTTCTAGTGTGATGGAATCTGGGCCAGAAACAGGGCTAAGCAGTGCTATCATCATGCAGGTTACATTCAAGAATACTCGTTTGTCAAGTCTTAGTTTCAGTGTTACGCAGGCAGATAATTGATTCAGCACTGCTGGGTACGCCAAGCCGTTGCATTGCACCATCATATGGTGAGTCTGCCATTTCTGAAGTCCGTTTTCATATTTGCCCAGAATAGTCAACTCTCTCTGGTCTTCATCTTTGCCTTGTTCCTGTCCAGCTAGATTCTTACCTTACTCCTCAGATGCTTACCATGCCAGAAGAACAGGAAGAGCCAATTGCCAGGAATCCAAAGAATGTGAGTTTAAGAGGAGCCATGCAGCAGAACAACTGTGGCTGGGAAAGCAGAGATACTCCACCCTGAAGTGCTAAGCGGAAGGCAGAAAGCTCCAAATAGAAAGTAGAATAAGAAGAGACATCACTGAGGGGAGAAAGACAGGTAGTGAGGAACCATGGAAAGGCACAATGACAGAAGAAATTGAAAGGAGAAAAAAAGTGCATGCAGAAAGGGTGAGAGTAAGAACGAAGGCAACAGAGATTGAAGTAGTAAGAGATGAAGATGCAATATGGAAGTGAAAAAGGACTATGGGAAGGAAGGAACTAAACCAGGATTAGGGAATAATGAAGTTCAGCCTGCCTGAAGTGTCCAGGGAAAACTGCAGGCACTCCAGCACGTGGAAATTGGAGCTCAGCAGAACCAGAGTTTGAAAACAAGCACCTATGGACTTGCTTCTTAACAGAAGCTTGAAATCATGAGTACAAACCCCATTTCACAATCTGGCAGGAACCCGCACACGCACAGCTGTTCTCTGGACTTGACCTGTGTTGCCCAAACATCTCAACTAGTCTGGAGGTGCAAATAATTGCCGGGTGTTCCCAGGATGTGTGAGCACATGTGCAGTCACATGCATGTGCTTGTCATAACAGGTTGAGTGACTGCCAAAACTCAAGTGGAATCACTGGCCTGACAGCAAGATCCCCAAATTCATGGCAGCCTTAGCAGAGCTAGGAGGCCCATGTGTTAAGTAATTGCTGTGTAACCGGCACCTTACTCATATTTTATGTAAAAGTTAAGAAGCCAAGGAGCAGAAAGAAAGTCAAATGCAGAGTCCAGCAGAGAGTAGGTGATTAGGACTGTGTCCTGCCTTCTGCTAACTGTCCCTGAGTCCAACAGACATTGGAAAGGCAAGACCAGGCCAGAAACCTGCTACTTACCTTTCCAGAAGATTTTATTCCTTTAAACAACGCAGCTCCAACAATTATCCAGGACAGGAGGAGGCAGAGAGCCAGGTACCACACGATGTTACCAGTCTCATCCAACCCACTCGATCGCTGAAGAGCCACTTTACTGAAAGCACAAAACACTGCAATGACAAGAGGGCGACAGCAGCGTACACCCCTCCTCTTCAGCCACTTCTTGGAGGAAAGTGAGCTGGTTTCTGCAGATATTACAAGACCTTGCAGCAGCATCCATCAGCGTGCCGTTAGAACTGCCTGATTGGCATTGAAAAACTGAAGATGTAACTGCTTTCCCACCGCTGTTTTTAAAGTCTACCAGTACTCAGGCCTGTCAGGCCCACCTCAGCTCTTTCAAGTTAACCACGAAATTCTGACGGCAAGAGAAGAGCCCATAAGGAGAATCAGTCGCCAGGAATCCAGGGAACATGAGGCAAATTGAAACTACGTGGCTGAAGAAAAGCAGTTTCACAACAGGCCCACATTCAGAATAAGGTGAATATATTTTGCACAGCGACTCCTGATAAAAAAATATATGCTATACATAAGGATGCTAAGTATTCCCTACCACGACTCCAGAGAAGAGGACTTCTTTAAGCTGGAGTACTATTCAGTTTTCTACAGATTGACTCCTTTGCTTCTCTATAATTTTATTTTATTTTTTTTAAAAAAAGGACCCAGACTCATCAATTAAATTTTAAATCCTCTCCACACAGATCTGCACGCCCCACCCCGCCTTGAATAGTTTGTTTCTGGATAGTGAGATACGACAAAAACAGAAGGCACATTGAAAACCACAATGCATAATAAATGCATTTTTAGCAATTTCTTTAAAATGTTTACTTACTTCCAGTATTGCTCACTGGGAAATTGCACTGGCTTGTAGTTCATAGTGCCATTTACACATGTGAGGTTGTTGCTTGTGACGAACGAGTAGTTTGCATGAATGATTTCTCCATCTAAGGTTGTGTTGCAATTACTTACTGAAAGCAAGCAAAAAAAAAAAAAAAGGGACTGTGAACACAGTGATTTCTATTATAAAAATCAGACTGTTCTAGCAAGCAGGTTTTCTAAACAGTTACAGTTTCGGTTTGCCTACTAACAATATTTGGGAAAAAAACAACGAACCTGAATTATCACTTGCAGCAATGATTATATAAATCTAAACATCAAGTATCAGGTCTGCTCAGCTCCAATTTTCACTTCGTGTCAAGGATACTCGGAAAAATTGGAACTGAGGGTAGTCAAGATTGTAGCTTTAGTTATTTTATGAAAACCTTTCTCACAAACCAAGATTACACACAGATCATCCTCTAGCAACTTCACCTTTTCATGACAGAGAGCTTACCAGAGATCTTTAACCATTTTCTGCGGGGATATGGGGTGTGGAGGAGTGGTTACTGTTAGGTTTTTAAGATTGGGATTTTTTTCTTAGTTTAGTTTTTTTTCTTTCCAAGAACATACAGTAAGGAATACTGTATCAGCTCTTTTTTTTTTTTTTTTTTCCTCCTGGAAAAGTCTTGTTGAAGCCCATTTCAGGAGAGCTTCTTCAGCTCAGTTTTGTATTTCTCCAGCACTTACAAACCTCAAGCTAAAGTATTTTTGTTTAGCCCATAAACAAGTGTCAACATTTGGTTAACTAAAGCATCTCAACTTCATTTTAAGAAACCTACAAATCTTATATAAGTTTTTCAGATATCTGATTACGAGAGTTACAATTACATTAACACTTGAAATAATGCAATCCCTCATGATCCCTGTTATTTTAATAACCTCAGAAGTTACATGCCTACACATTTCCAACTACTAACTACTACTAAGCTCACCAACTTCACCTCTTGCCTTATCCTGGTCTGATGGAAACTAGTGAAATAATAAGTGTTTGGCTGTACATCTGCTGCCAAACACCAAGAACAATAGTTTGGAGATTAGTTTTAAAGAGTTGTTATAGTGTGAAACCAGTTCGTCACTGGTGCTCAGGATTACCATAGCCACAGGGGAGGCAAGAGGCAATGAAAGAATCCCAGATAAAAGCTGTAGCAATACTCTAGCTTCAGGTAAGGAAGGTATTTGCTTTGCTGCGAAGCTTGATGAAATGGGAATGCAGTATTTCCAGGGACTGTACGTACTAGAAGAAACCTTAGATTTTAAAGGAGGAAAATAATAATAATAATTTAAAAAAATGATCCAACAAGGAGTTCAGCCCTGCTCTCTGTAGATTTCCCAAGGACCCAGACCTGATGGTAGGGAAGCAGACAAGCATCACTCCTGTGTGTTCAGGGACAAAACTCCAGGAAGGACTTCTCAAGCCACAGGGAGCTGTCTTGCTCCTGTAATTTCTCCCAGAAAGCAGTACAAAGTACAAGTATCCAAAGCAGTAATATTAAGCTCTATCTGTTAAATACGGTACCTAACCGTGTTTTGCTGCAGAACTCATCTGCCCAGGAAAAGCAGTCTGACCACGGTAGCACTTTTTGAAATGAGGCAAACAAGTAGTACAGTGCATAAGCAATGATAACATTGTAGTAGATCGTCACAAATGTTGAGATGATCACCATCGTGATGCCCACTCCTAGGAAAAGAGAAAGACACAATGTCTTAACTATCCCAAATCTGGGTTGAAAAACAAAATAAAGGAAAAAACAAAAGAACAGCCTTCACTTGACTTCTGAAAGGCTACTTGGGGAGAAGCTGAGCTTGTTTTTTCTTTGTTTTTAAAATAATTTTTAACAACCATTAATTAAATTAATTAATTAATTTAATTAGTTAATTTTCGCAACCAAACAGCGAAAGGATAAAGTCAGGAAATGAGGATTATGATCCAAACTGACCACCTCAAATGTTCTTTTGACACAGAGTTTGAATCAGGCCCACAGAAAAATCAGACTAGTTGCTCAGTCCAAGTCAAAAGGAGAAATTCAAGATTTTATCCTCTCCCAATTCGGTGGAAAGTTTTGATTGCTGAGTAAAATTAAAGAAACTATACTAGGCCCTTTTAAAGATCCCACTGTAAAGAATAGTTTTGCCAATAAATAGGAGTAAATCTGCAACAATAATACTGTTCTCCTTTGTTAAAATGAACTTTGTCTGAGTTTGGGAAAGTCCGCCAAACCGTTCCAATCACCTTAGCTACTGTATTTAAGTTTATATCTTCACCGACACATTAAATATTTGCTGTATTTATAGACTTTTGCTTTAGAGTTAAATACATTGCTCTCACAAAATGTTTCTTGTGCTGCAGAACGGAGACTGGCAAAAAGAGCAAGTGTTGAGGCAACCAGCCAGACTGTAATCCCTTTTGTTTCTGTAGAAGGTGGCAAGCAAGATTCTCGTTGCATTAGAAAGAAACCTCCTTATTCCTACATTAAGTCCTCTGGTAGATAAAGAGGACAAACAAGACCAACTGCATAGCCCTTTACACCCATCAGTACGGGACTTGGATGGATAGGAATGAGCAATGCACATAGTTGTTTCCAAACACGTACATCTCCATATTAAATTCAAACCCTTGCAGAGATAAGCAAAGTACCACTAGTTTGCTTATCACCAGGTATCTCACCTTACAAAGCCAGAGTCTAGCCTATTTTATCACACCAGCAGATGGCTCCCAATGCAGCCTGCAAACTCCCAATCTACATCTGTTTATTAACTGAGTAATAAGAAAGATCTGGGAACGTAACAAGGACCTTGTAACACTGGGAAAATTCTTTACATGGAAATCAGCTTCTCAGTAACTTTGTGAAGAAATGACTATTTCATATCTGTTTATGATCAGAATAAAAAAGATCTAACAAAACATATCAATACCAACCTTGAAACAATGGTAGTATTCTCCAGATGGAAACTGGTCCTAGACTGGCAAACTGTCCAAGGGAACATTCCAGGAAAAATAAGGGCAAGCCAGCTAACGCCAACATTAGGGTGTAAGGGATTAAAAAAGCACCTGAAGGGAGGTAAAAAAAAACACCAAAAAACCAAACACACAAAACAAAACACACCCACAAACACACACACAGAGAAATCAATTAATCTTTCAGTATTCACCACAGTTCTAACATATTTTATACTCCCCTTTTCCCCCTACCTCAAATATCCCACTTTTTTTTTTTTTTTTGCTTTGCAGAATGGAGATTTGTTTGTAAATCCTGTTTTGTGTAAGACTAAATACTACCTGCAGTCGAGAGACACAGATTACCAGGAGAACTGGTGATTTACATGGTATGACTTCTCTTATAGAACTAAAAGGATTTTACTAAAGCTGTTGAAAACATTGCTCTGATACAAGCAGGAACACCGCTCAGCTGTAGGCACCACTGGCTTTGTCTGCTTTCTAATTTATCTTCTGGCTTTGAATTTGAAAAAGAACAGAACCATTCCTTCATGTATTTAGCTGGGATTTGCAACTGCCCTCTTTCAAGTGGCTGCTGGATGTGAAAACATGAAAATTATTTTCTACGGTTGGCCGATTCCTGTGTCAAACAGCATCTCAGTGTGGTTCTTGTTCAAGGCCATTTTGAAGTGCACATTAACCTGATATCAATGATAGCCCCGTTCTGCAAAAGGAACTGGCACTTCTTTGTGTGCACACAGAAGATAGGGAAAGTGAGAGTGTAGCTTTCCTAAACACAATGCAATATCCCTGCAGAAATCTCTCCACTTCACTCTTAGTGAACTTAAAGCAATCCAGGATCCAGTTCTGCAAGGAACTGTAAATACCTGCTGCAATGTAAGGAAGTAAGTAGGCCCACAGAATTAACTGAATTACTCCTGTGTTTCGAAACAATGATGTAACAGTTGTTTTTAATCAATCATGGCCAAGGGGCACAGAGCAGGATGCGAGCAGCAGGACAAAAATGGTTTAAATGCAAAGCTTTCCGCTACAGCACACAAGAAAAATGTCTAGTACAAGGGCCAATGTCACAACTCGTTTTGTTCTCATGATTTTCTTCAACAAAACTGTAAGTAATTCAACCTGGCCAAGCTCACTCCAGTAAAACTTCTGTAGCAAGAATGCCACCTTGTGTTCCATATGCAACTGTATAGGTTGTGCTGCGTTTACAGTCCAGAATTTGACTTGAAATAACTGTTAGGCAGAGCAAATAAGTACATAAAAGTAAGTCTTCTGCAGTTACTTGGCATTTACGCTCTCTTTAACTAACAATGGTTGCCTGGCAAGTAGACAAAGCTCTGGAATAGCAGCCAGGCAAGCCAGGGCCTCCATTTTGCTTTTCCATTGTGTAAGCAGGTAGAGGCTCTCTCTGCCTCACACTTCCGAAGTATCTGATGAGGATAATTACTGAGCTTGGATAATTATTCCAGCTTAGCTTGTTTGCCTGGCAAAACAAAGGTGCAGAGGGGATTCAATTGTCCTCTGTAAACATACCAGGGAGGGAAGCACCGGGGAGGGAGAACAGGCATTTAGGTAAGTAGAGGATATTGGCACACCGACAAAAAGATGCGTTTTGGTCATGAGTAAATCAGAAGAGTTCTGGAATTCTCAGGTGGAAGTTTGCAATTTAAACTAAATACTATTCCCCTCCTCAGCTGGTACCCAAAAAGCACAGATACGTCTTACTCCTCTTCCCATTCCCATCAGTATGTCCCACTTTCCAGGGCGATGATCACATTAAGCTTTGACAAAACATACCCAGCCCCAGGGCTGCCCCTTGGAGCTGCCCTCCTCTCTCTTGGGGATAGCAAGGTGTGCCCAACCGACACCGTCATTCAACACAGGTACCTCCGCCGTTCTGGTAGGTGAGGTAGGGAAACCGCCAGACGTTGCCTAGGCCCACAGCGTAGCCCACCATGGAGAGCAGGTAGTCGCCTTTGTTGGACCAGTTGCCACGCTCCAAGTTCTCATCGCCGTCACCAGCGTGGGCATCCTTTTCATTTGACAAATTGAAGTCCTTGGAAGAGAAGAAGGAGGAAGGCTCAGGATTGCCCCATAGGCGAGCAGGGCGATCATATCCTCATGTCGCCTTGGCATCGTTGGGCAGGGCAGCTAGACAGGGTGGGTAGAGCCAGGTAGGCTGCCAGTCCAGCTGATTCTTGACAAGACAGCACAGACCTGTGAGAGAGGGTCTCACTAGAGAGCCCAAATAACCTTTATGACCAGTTTTGTCCTGCTCCTACCTTAGTTCCTTGTGCTATCAGCTCCTGGGGGTAACATCTCCAGGGGACTTCTCCACTCTGCCCCCATGCGTGCCCAGATGCCCCCATTCCTGTTCAGATGTTTACCCCAACACATATCTGTATGCCTATTTAAAAAACATCTGCCTAGGTGCTCATCCCTCTTTACTTACCCCTGTGCCCCATATTCCCACATCTGTCTGGATCTCAGCTGCCCAGACCATTTCATACCTGCTCAGTGTCCCCACAGCCACCCAAGTGCCCCTATGCCTACTTGAGCATCCCCTTTCCTGCTCAGATGCCCCCACACCTGCTTCTGTTCTCTCATACCTGCCCAGGTGCCCCCTTATCTCACCTGCCCAGGTGCTGTGACACCAGCCCAGAGNCCTCAGCCCGGGCTTTTCAGCCCTCCTTGCACCCCTACCTGCCCACCCCTGTGCCACCCACCTTCGCCTTCTAACATGCCCCGCGCTCCTTGCCCTTCTCCCTCCTCTGCCAGTACCCACTCACGTACCCACCCCTTTGCCTTCTACTTGTAAGGCTGCCAACTCCTATCACACACTGACCCTCTCCTGAGTATCACTGGCCTACCTGAACTTCTAGCTCCTCTGCCTCCTACTCCACCCCACAGAGCGGTGCCCAGCTGCCTCACCTACACTCACTCGCCCAGAAACCCTGCTCATTGTTCCTTTTTCACCCACACCTGCCTCTCATTCCTTCTTAACCTGCTCCACGCTGGAGTTTAGGCTCAAGAGACATGTGAAAGCAAAGGGCACAAGGGAGTTAAACAGTATGGAAATTTCAGCTTCTCAACACACCTTCCACATAACAGGCACAGAAAAGGCAGGTCAAAAGTGAAGCCAGCAGCCAGAGGAATTTAACGAGATGACTTAAAGACCTTTTCTGAAGCACTCCCCTGCTTCACCTATCAAAGTGACCCTCCTCAGGCATCCCCCTAAGGACATGCAGGAGGACACTGGCCAAAGCACACTCCACGTACAGGCACAAGGGGACACTGGTTGACTGGCTGCTTAATTGCTCTCCTCCATTTCTACCTGCTCCTTTCCATGGCCCTTTCAGATCCAAGCGTGGTGACAAACACACTTTTCATCTTCAATTAGTGGGACTTTTTGTTGAGTGAAGTGCTACCCAGAATAGCTCAATTTAGCCGCAACTAAGTGATATACTGGGAGTGAGAAGTGTGTGGGACAGCGTCTGGAAGGTGGGAAGCTAACATCAGATTGCATTTTATCACCTTGTGCAGCAGGTTCTCTAGCAGATTTATGTTTCCAAAACAGGAAGGATGCTAGAATACTCTATCTTTGAAACAAAAAGCGAATAAAATTGTAGCATCCTGGTAGGACATCAGCTTTGGGGAGAATACATAAACAAAAATCTGAGAAAATTCTGCTGCACAGGCTACCTGGGAATTCTGGATTCAACTGGCCAGGCCACGATGCCAAACACAAACCTTCAGGCTAGTTCTCTGTGAACCAATATAAAATCCACCCGCAGCAAAGACACACTGAGAAGTCAGCCAATATTCTTCCAAAGCCTATCTGAGCTGCACATAAACTAAATGAGCCTTTTTGCCAATCCTGATTCAAGTTACAAATCTGAAATAAAATGAGATAGCATTGTTTGGGTTTAGATTCTGGGTAAGGTCAGTATCTATGGATCACTATCTTCCTAGGGGGAAGCAAAAATGTTCCTGTAAACAACGCTGGGCCTGAGAAAAGCACCGAGTTCTCTTCCGAACTCATGATTCAGAACTGGTTATCAGTTTGTTTAGAAATGAATTGAGATGAAAAACAACCTGTTAGCCACAGCCTCTCCCTCCTTATTAGGATTAAGTGCAGGTTGTAATGTTGTGGAGTCACTGATGGTGGCATTCTCTCTGTGTAACTCAAGATGACTAAAAGTAAAACTATACTGGACCTACCATTCCTGGGATGTGTTCTGTTTCTGATCATGTGAAAGCTTCATTTCTAATGCATTTTATGTGCTTAAAGAAGAAAAACAAAAATCACAGAGTAGTCAGAATTCTAGTGGTGAACAGTGGAGAGAGTAGTATTATTAAAGAGAGAATTGCACCTGAACCAGGGCTTTATTTGGCTCTGTGTTAGCTATGCAGCTGAAGAGCACAGCAGTTTGATTTGCCTTCAGAGGGGTAGAGCGCATCAGTTTGAGCCCTGAGGACTGGTTCCTCTCACAGCTAGCACAGTCACCCAGTATCGGCCAAACACCCTTCAAGCCAGTCACCACAGGAATATCTCAGCTAGAAATACAGCGATAATAACCAGTAAACCAAAGCCAGCTTGTCTCTGTCATACATAACACATCCCATCTCCTGACCAGCAGTGTAAGTCAGATATCTAATATATTTTCTTTGGAACGTACCCCTAGAATACTATGAATTTCTTTTACTGAATGCTCTGTTAATCCAATGGGGAAAAAAAAAGAAGAAAAAAAAAAAATCCCGACCATTAATGATAACCGTAACATGCTGACAACATAGCAAACAATTCTGACATCTCCTAGGAGCAGTGAGATACCCATGTTTTCCATTGGGTTGCACTGGTGCTATTATCACATTTTGGGTATTGCCCTTAGCTAACACAAACACAGCCATGGCGATGAAGTGGATGTGTTTGGCACGCTCGTTTAAGAACACAATGAGGAAATTACGTTTCTTGATCTATATCTGCTGCAACAGCAGTGCTCGCTAATACGGGCACCTGGCACACACACACTCAAAACTGATCCAGCAGACAAAGCCAGGGCTCATTTACCTCTCCCACTCCCAACTGGCAGAAGCCTAGGACTAGAAAACCCCACTCTGCAAATAGGAGCAATGGCTTTACAATAGCAGTAATCCTGCCGTTAAAGCAGTCAAAGGAAATCACTGGTGTGTCTATGAGGCAGGCAGTCTTCTCCAGGATAAAGTGATCCAGAAGATGAGCAAGAATGAATGCAAGAGATGCCTCTTAGCATTGCCATCTCTAACGTGCACTAGCTCTGGAAAAACGTTCACGAATCTCAAAAAACATTTTCTCTTCCACCCAGAGAAGATCAAGCAGCACAGGCAGTACATGAAAGTGTCCATCTACCAAATGTGACTCCTGTAGTTCAAAATAACACCTGCCTTAGTTGAGAGCGCAAAATAAGTAAGGACACAAACGCAGCAATAATTATTGGTATTCCATAAGGCTGACATTAAACCCACCAGCAGCACACAAAGATGCTACATGAAAAGCCGATGGAGCTGAGCTTGGATGCCTACAGATCAACACATTTTATCTCTCTAGATCCCTGCCACAGGAATCAAACTACACAGAGCTGCCATTCTGATATGCCTGTGAGTGCAGCTACGTAACGCTTGCCCCATGGTATCCAGCGTGATGTTATGAACCTGCTCCACACCTCAGAACAACAAGACATGTGCCAGTATGCATTAGGTGGTCATGACAAGGATGTTAGTACCTTCCCACAAAGCCAAAGAGGTCAGTGAGGGACTACACAGCTGTATTTGCTGGCTGAAACAGCCTCCTCACATTTTTTTTCCGGCATCAGCACAGCAGCTTCCCTACAGCTACAAACATCAGGTAACCAAATGGCAGCAAACCAAGCAACCAGAAAGAAAAAAAAAAAACAAAACCACACAAAACCCATCCCACAAAAACACTCAACCAAATTTAAAAAATCGCAGAACAGACAAAACCACCACACCATTTTGGCCTTCAGGATTGGAGAAAGACGACCTAAATCATCTAACCATCTCTCAAGAGCTTGTGATTACTTTCCTCCAGAATTCCACAGCCACATTGCGCTCTTAAAAGAGAGGAGCAGAAAGTCAGTAGGGACGGCTATAAACTTACAGATGAAGCAGGGCAGAAAATTTAGGCTGTGAGCTCTTACAGCAGCAGGAATTATGGTCTCCTCTGCCAGAATCAAGCCTTATACTTCACGTTTAAATTAATGCTTCCTGCTTTAGAAAACACGAACCTCGATCTAAAGACCAAGTGATAATGGGTGAGCCAGTTTTCTCGGTGATGTATTGCAGGTGATCTAGACCAAACCTTGGCCACTAACTTAAAAATAGAAAAATTAATAAAATTAAGAAAAAATTTTCAAAAAAATCAATCATTGCTTAAGCAACCTATGAAAGCAAGGCAGAATTTTCCATCTGGTGAAAAACTTCTTATTTCACTGTGTGCCAGTTGCAAGCAAGGTGAAAGGGTATCTAGAGGGAAGGCACAGCAAGAAGAGGCCCTCCTGCTCCGAAAACAGCATTGGAGAGATGATGATGGTATTGTCAAGAGCACAGATGATGCAAATCACAGCAAAAAAAAAGGCAATTGTTTCTGAAGTAGCCATCTGCAGCTTCAGAGAGGTACTTATGGAAGCAGACTGTAGAGTGTCTAGCAAAAGACAGAGGGGAAAATAGTCACTTCATAGGCCTCGTGCCAATACTGGCTTGCCTGGTTCTAATAGCCCCCATCCAACACTTTGTACAATTCAGACAACTGAGATAGCAAACAGATTCTGCTTCCAACCCTGCTGAGCCCTTCAGGGTGAGAGGTGAAATTTTACTCATGGGAAAATGAGATTTTTTTTATATGTCCTTCTTCTTGGATCTGTTTTCCTCCTTTATCCGTTTTGTGCCTTTTCTGCATAGCTGGTAAGTTCATTTCTGCTGTTCAACAACCCATCAGGAAGCATGCTTCTACTCTCCTCACATCTCAAGCCACAAGTTTGTTTTTGTTGAAGGTTTAGGGGAATAGAAATTCTAAGAACTTCTGACTCAGAAACTCAGAAAAGGTGCATTGAAACTTTTCGGTAATGCCTGAAGAATTTGGCTCACTACCCTCACTAATGTAATACTAAGTTATTTTCCAGCAAAGGTTACACCAAAATGGACAGATCCCCATGAAATATTTTTATTTTCCAGGAGTGGCGTTTTCTGAAGAGAAGCCTCCACAATATTTGTAAAGGCACTTACATACTATTATGCATCATGTAATATATTGAAGACCTGTGTTGGCCTAATCTCAACGATCGGTGCTTAATCAGATTTTTCCCCTGACTTCAGGACTTTTGCATTCATCTGTGTGACCATCTCCAAGGCAAGTGCAGCAAAGTCACTCCTGCTGGACTACTTGCCTCTGTGGACATTTTGCTATCATAACTCAAAAAAAGGCAGCTGAAAGCTCACTCACTCGTTTGTCTTCTCTCAACAGAAGAGTTGCGGAAGTGCTATAAATGTAAAATGCGTAAGCCTTCTCTGTCACGCTCCTAGGAAACCCCTTTTTTTTTCGCAATTGCAGACGAAGACTTGAAACTGTATGGAAAGCAAATCTGCCTTCAGGCGTTTTTAGCAGGCTGCAACCCGCAATTAACATAATGCACGAGTTAGTAATGGGGAAGTTTTACATATGCATGTGGGAAAAAAATATAAGGCAGAAGTAAACTCCCTCAAATACACCAGTGAAACAGAAAGACTCTACAGTACCGCTCTTCTACTACACTGACTCTGGAAAAAGATTTTACTGTCCCAAGTACTCAAAAGGGAGCCACAAGTCTCCACCCACAAAATTAATCGAGGTGTTTTCAAAACTCTTTGCAAAATAGTCAGTTCTTTATCTAAGGTAGTTGATACCTGCATGAGTTGATTTTATTTTTGAGTTTTAACTGAAGAGAACTTGAGAAGGGACACAAGTCTCTTCAGGAATTGTCAGTGAGCACATGCTCTTCAAATCCTTTGCTCTCTTGGACCAAAGCTCTTTTCAGGATAACATGGCCTTCCTTGTAGCACTGGCTGTCTACAGTCCCTGAGAATTTGCCAATTCATCAGATATTACTAAAGTGGCCATATGGGATATATTTGATATTTCTCAATCTAAAATAAGGAGCAAAGCAACCAAGAAAGGACAAAGGTGTTTGAAGTAGGATTAAATAGAGACTAGGTGTTTGTATCAGCTGCACGAACCTCTGACAATCTCTGCTGAAATACTGTCTTGCATTAGTTACCAAAGGGCAGTGAACAACTTCATTTGCAGTCCAGGGCTCCTAATTCCCCCAGTTCTGCTTCCACACGTGGTCCAGAGCATCTCAGCTTTCCCTGGACTAAACTGTCTGGTGCCATTTGTCCAGGGAAAGCTAAGATGTTGCCGTCCAGGTCTTTGTTTGAAGGCTCATCAGGCAGGTCTCACTCGATCTGCACCCTCCCTGACGATCCTAGAGGCACGGTCCAAACATGTTCAACTTGTCTTTGAGCAACTGAAACACTGTTAATGCAAAAACTCAGGTATTATATCATAGAAGATGTAACAACAGATACAACTAATAAAATGGAAGAGATAAAATACAGGACAACTAAAACCTGGGAGTGTGTGATTATCAAAACTTAATGAAAGAAAAGTGCGTAGATATTGAAATATAATGACTTGACTATTAGGAAATGTTTCAGAGATGTGACCATTAGAAATTAAGGAGTGATTTTTTAAAATTAAAATAAAGCCTAGGAATGAGTACAGTATTAATTTTCAAATACACTGAACCGAGTTGGTCAGTCTTGTTAACAGTTTAATTTTCAAATTCTTCCCTGATATCAAGTGCCAATATTTGTGGAGTTCAGCAAAGCCAGCAGGTGCTGGAAGATAGTTTTTTTGGTTTTTAGTTCTATACTTCCTTGCTAGTCACACAAAGACAGCATTTCACAAAGATAACATGAATGCTTATTCTTGAGAAGCTTTTGACTAACAGCAAGGGTTTGAAATACAGGCATTGACTACCACACAGAAAAAAGAAGACCTTTCAGCTCTTCTACCTTCCATTGAGGTAATTTTATATATTAACACGCGGTCCTGCTATGTGATCTCGAAGAGAATTGTCCTTGTGATTGTCCTCCTTCACAACGGGATAAAAGCCAAGCTGTTAGCCCTGCCTGACATCTTAGGAAGTGAAATACCTCCATCAAGGCTTTCCTTTGTGTGCTATCTGTTCCTGCAGTTCAGCAATTACCCTTAGAAATAGGTCAGCCAAGTCAGCCGAACTTCTCACGTAAGCAAAAGCAACCCCCTCATCAAGTAATAACACCATAAAATCACCTTTTACTATAACACAATTCTAAGTCTAAAAGGAAAAAGCAGGATTCATACATTAATATCCACTGCAATATAGCACTTTTCCACGTCCCCAAGCAAACAATGTTACAGGTACACTAGGACAAGAAGTATCTAGTTGAATATTTTCACTTTTTTTTATTTAGTTTGTTTTTTTTTTTTTTTTTAAAAAAAAGGCATTCAAAAGAGAATGAGTGATAGAAGTTTTATTATTCTTCCTACTACTATCTAGGTCTTCTACAGCTCTTTCCATCACTAGACCTAGAAATCCTTTATAACAGAAATTGGTCTTCTTACACTCCATTTGCAAAGAGAAGAGGAGAGATAGGGCTGTTTAAGTATTTTATACAGCACCTATTTAGCAGAAAACACGTGAAGTGGGACATATAACTGGGTCAAGTCCAATGGACACAAGGACTGGACCCCATGAATCCCAGAACCCACGATTTCCTTCATTCTCACCACGGGACCTCCTCCTCTCTAAATCCAGGGAGTGTGTATTGCCCTGAAGCATGGAAGAAAGCTGACTAGTTCCCAGATAATCCATAACTGATTGGAAAAAGCTTTAACTAGAAACACCATAAACGACACACAGCTCACACCCTAGTTGTCACAAATCTGGCCACTCCCCTGACTTTCCTTTCCAGGCCCTGAAGCTTTCTCCTTCTAGCTCAGGCCCTTCTGAGAAGCCCATCCTCACAGTACTGCATCTCCTATTCTCCTGCAGTAGCAGGAACAGCCACATCTGGCCCCAGAAAAAGTCCAGTTAAAGGGCCAGAACCTTGGATGGGTGAAAGGCACGTGAAAGAAACTCTCCTTCTTCTGCCATTAACAAGGTCACAGTAGCAACATCTGCTTGAGGATGCATCTTTTAAGCTTGCTCCCAGAGCACCTGCCCCTACAGCCAAAGAGACGTCTTTTTTCTGATGAAAGACTGTTTTTAATCAGTGCTGCCCATACTGAGGAACATCAGGGTGTTCCAGGCTGCTTAAACTCAGGGTCCATAGGGTTTAGACCTGTTGGGATTAGGCAGCATCCCGGCTTGAGGCTTCTAGAATTGCAATTCCACATAATTGCCACTCTGGGCTGGTAATTTATTTTGTGGAAGGGCCAAAGTCTTTTAAGGAGTCTCACTATAGAAAGGTAAGGAACTGAGGACAGTCCTGAAGCGAGGTCTCTGTGTAGATGTACATCCGAGAGGAATTTCTCAGAAGACACTTTGTTCATAGTTATGCAGATTCATCTTTTCTGGCAGTTCAACTCATTTACACCTCATTTCAGCATTTTAGTGCCCATGATTTATGTGGAATGAGAGCTCCCGATGGGCCAATCTTCTCCCTCTGTGCCAAGCATCATTGCATAACAGAGGAAGCCTTTTATGTCTTTATTACTTTGGATATAAGAAGAGATTGAAAGATACAGTTCTGCTACAATTAACAGGAAAAATATACATCTACCGTTCCTAAATTTTGGGAAAAGTTTACAAGAATGGTGTCACTTTCTGCTCTGCTGAATTGCTAACATTATTAGTATACCTAATGTTAAAACCTGCTTCCCTCAAGTTACAGCTGCTCTGCACTTCTACAAATGTTTTAGGACAGATGAAAAAAAAAACAATATCCACTCCCCTTTCATCAACACCGAAGAGGCTTAATTTGCTTCGTAATGTGTTGAGTCTTACTCTGATTTTTTTTTTTTTTTATTCTCAGAGATCTTGCATATTCTGTAGCTGTTTTTAATGTTCAACTGAAAAAAAGTATTAGGAAGTAATTTTTGTTTCCTTCATGTAGGGGAAATTACCAACATCTGATGACACTCATCCAGATACTTACAGGCGTGAAGCTTCAGCAAACTTTTCTTCAGTCTTGTATTTCTTTGCATAATCTTTGTCTGGCAATCCTGTAATCTCCCACACACCTCATTACAAATACCACGGTAGAAAATAAAGCCGAACAATGAGGGCTGGATTTGCCCACTTGCTTAACCCATGAGAAGACAATCATGTTTATTTGCATTCAAATGACATGCACTTGGGGCTTATTCTGGGTGTGTGTGAGGTAACTGGCTGAGACACCAGACAAATCCATGTTCTCATTTGTTAACCTCGACAAGATTACAAGGAAGGCAAAAGAAATATTTTTCCAGCAATGACTAAAAGACTGTTGGTGATACCAATTGAGTCAGAAATTCTAGTGCGTTCTGGTACATCTTGATCATTTCCTAAGGCTTTTCAGCATTCACTGGCTCACTCGACAATGAATATTCTTTCTCCATGGGCATGCACCGGCTGATAAAGTGGGTGTGGATGGTGGAGAGGAAACTGAACCCTAGAGAAGAGTTCAATCTGCCACACCAGCACGCAGGTTTACTGCTATGCTGCCGGCTGTTTATATAAAGATCGAGGTCTGGTCCTTGCTTATCTGCCTAAATCAAGGCCAGATAACATCTCCACTAGTTTGACTATTTCAAGCACAATATTTAATCACATGGACACCTGTTTTAGGCCTTTCACTTAGAAAGATAAAGCTTGCAAACACAAGAATACAATCACCACGTGGCACTCGGAACAAGCTCAGGGGTTTCACAGGCACACTAAGGTCACAAATAATAAAACAGACTGTAGATGACTAACTTGCTAGCTTTGTTCCAGAACAGCATGACTATCTACCAGCTTGCTGCTTGGATCTTCTTTACCGAAAGAAGGTATCGAGCAAACAAATCAAGATTTGTTAGAATGAATCTGGAATGATCTGGAAGGGTTTATCCTCATCAGCTTCTTTAGTAGGGAGGGTCACTGTGGTGTCAGAAGACACCAAGTAGGAGTATCAGGAGCAGCAGATACAGGTCATGCAGTCCAATATGCCATGGACAGTGTCATTCCACTCCTCTCTCAAAAAAATCAAACCTCAATTTAACCAGGTAAGGTTTTGTCCCTGCTACTCCAAAGAGAGCATTGTTCCACAATCTGACACCTCTGAAGATCAAACGGGCTTTTTTTAACAACTGTATTTGTGTTTAATTAGCTTTCTTTTCCGCCTTTGCTGCTATTGCCCCTTCCACTTCTTTCCTCCAGTCATTCCTTTTGCCCTTGTCTATTGAAACCTGTCATATCTCCTCTCAGACTTTGGTATTTCTAAGGTAAATAAACTGAATTCCTCTAGTCACATCTCAGCTCTTCTGATATCCCTTCTCTCTATCTCTTCCAGTCTGGATTAAGCTTCTTTGAACATGGGTAACTGAAGGTAGGGACAAAGACCAGGGAAGACAAGGAACCTCTGAAGACAATCTAAGCATCATGCTTACACGAGGGCTCAAAGAGTAGAGGCAGATTCTCCAGCCATGTGAAAAGCTGTTGATGGTAGCAGGGTAATAAAGCAGAACCAGTAAGTCTGACGTTTTAAAGCTTTAATACATTTCTGTATTAGAGTGTTTCTCTGGTTGGTGTTTGAAGGTAGTTTCCCAGTGGAGACAAAACAAGCAAAACTATTTTTACAGAAGATTAGATCGTATTAGTCTTTTCTATCATGAGAAAAGTGCCTGGGAGGAAGTCACTGGAGGTGGGGCACGTGTCTTTGTTAAACAGCAGATTCATCAGAACTGGTTTTCCAAAGGACTAAATAGTCTCAAATTCAACAAAAAGCTCAAGTATTAAAAAAAAAAAAAAAGTGTGAAAATGTTGTGACATAATTTTCTAAAACTCCCTTTCAAAATTTTTTAAAATTTTTGTTACAAGCACCTTTTATTTTTCTTTCAACTTAACCTGAGCAGTAGTAATCCTTCTGCCACAAAGCTCAGAAATACACTATTTAGAATCACAGAAAATTTAGACTGCAAGATATCTCTAGTCCAGCCTCCTGCCTATGACGTGAATGGGCTTTTTGGTTTTTTTTTCATATGAAATGAAGTCCACCTCTGCATTTGCAGTATTGTTATGCCACTGAAGAGGATAGAGATCTGGGTTGAAGCAAGGACTCGGATCTTTCTTTATCTGGCCCATCTGCTGAAACTCTTTTTTCCTTTAAAAGCTAGCCAAGAGCTTACCCTCATCTCAGTCTGATCAGAGGCAGTCAGAAGTGACCTCTTTTAATGTTGCTACAACAAACATTTCTCCTGAAAGTCCTGAGATCTACTTTAATGAATACCAGTTGTAATACAAGTGAGATTCCTTAAAAGAAGAAATTCAGGGAAAAAAATTCAGTGCTTAAAAAATTAACACCAACGCAAAATCCTGCTGGAGATGAGAGAAAGCAACAATAGTGAGATAGTACAACTAAAAGCTTCTAACACTCTGAACTAATTTAAAGTTACGTAAAAAAAATAAAATAAAACAAGGCTTTGGCAACCATAGAGAAGCAATTAAACAGGAAAAGGCATACAAAAGCTACTCATGTTTCTGAAGCCTGGAGATGCAGTTTGGCACTTCACAGACTCAGCAGGTAGAAAGCAGTAGCTCAGTCATCTTCTCATGCCTGTGAAACACAAATTCTTGCCGGACTAATGTCAGGAAAACAGAAGATAATTTTCTTCTGATAAAACTCTCCTGCTGAGAGGGCTTTTAAAACGACATAGGAAACTGAAGACTTGGCAGGAGATATTAAAACAAGAACTCAGCAACTATTAGCTCCAGAGTCGCTGCTGTCTATCCCACGCCTAGACAATACGATGGGTCCTTCTCGCGCTCAAATGTTATGAGGATGTTATGGAACCTCACAATAATGAAAGTTCTGTGATGTCACCTAAATCCCTGAGATGTCCCTCTGCAGCTCTCTCTCTCTCTGAGTCACCCTGCTGTATCTATCCTCAGTGGATTCAAGTGGATTTCAAAAGCTCTTTTGTGATAGTACAATAGTTAATTTCTCACCTTTATTGTAATCTGCCAGCCTCTAAGTTTTTTGACCACACTTAGTTTGTCATAAGGGAAGAAGAATTTGCAGATGCAGTTGATAAGATGTGTTTGTCTGCGTGCTGGTTATTTCCTTTTCTCTTTGATCAATTCTTGGTGCATCTGCTCCCATTTCTTCCAGTTTGGACCAACTGATATGTAACCCAGACATCATTTAACCAACACACACAAAGCCTAAGCCATATGCAATCACAACAGAAATTCCAATTTCAGAACAGAATAGTGAGAAAGAGACAAAGTTCAAGCTTAATTGTGGAAGAAAGATAACAAGCGTAACTTGTTTGTTTGACTAACACTATCTCCATTCCCCATGCCTCTAATAAGATGCCAAGCTTAGCTTGTGTACATGCAAAGCTGAGATGAGCCTGAGCCTTGGAGCCTGTGTCAGTCACATTGGTCAAAGACACTCAGATGACCTTCAAGCCCTTTCTATAAATACCTACTTCTTCCTCTTCCAGAAGCTCCACGACAACTATTTTCTATAGAAGGATTACTCATGTTTACAGTCGCTGAAGAAATGTCAAAAGCTGTGTCAACAATACTGAAATCCATCAGGCTGCTTTTCCAGGTGACAAGACCAGTCTTCCTCCTTGGCCAAGTTTCCAAACCCGAGCAGTCATCTGGGACCTTCTTTCTCAGGCATCTGACTTGAAACTCCTTGCGAGGGAGCTTGCTAAGTGTGCCCTCTGCCAAAGAGGCACTTGCACGTGGGCAACCCTTCAGTGCTGGCAATGATGGCTCTTTGCTGTAGTGAGGGGCTTTTTCAGAGGTAGCTGAGAATAAGGCTTCAGCTGCAACATTCTGGTATTGGAACAAAATCCCACACAGGCGGCTTGGCTGTGTCTACAGACAAAAGTCAGCATCTGGATAAAATGCCAATATGGCCTAAAATAAGGTGGAGTAATCCACAGCAAAACACCCTTTCTAAATATATTTTATTCTTCCTGTCCCACTTCAGCTCTTTCTATGGCAAAACACTTGGCTGCAGTCAGAGGTAGAGTCTCACTCAGTAAAGAAATCCTTCTTTTTAAATAAACATTTCCCTCTCTCTGTTTAGAGATTGTGATCCTCCAAAGCTTTGGTTTTATTTGGGCACATCAGGCTTCACACTGCTCCCAGATTCATGCTGTCAGGTGGGAGGAGATGGCAGGACAATGGTGGCATCCAGCATCCCAAATGCATTCCCTGTCCTTGCTCATAGAATCATAGAACATTTTTGGCTGGGAGAGACCTTGAAGATTATCAAGCCCAACCTTTTCCCAGCCCTATCAACACCACTCAACCATGTCCCTCAACGTAACATCCACCCGTCTCTTAAACACCTCTGGGGATGGCGACTCAACCCCCTCCCTGGGCAGGCTGTTCCAATGCCTGACAACCCTTTCAGGAAAGAAATGTTTCCCAATATCCAACCTGAACCTCCCCTGGGGCAATTTAAGGCCATTTTCCCCTGTCCTATCACTCGCCACTGGGAAGAACAGACCAATCGCTGCCTCACTACAACCTCCTTTCAGGTAGTTGTAAAGAGCGAGAAGGTCTCCCCTTAATCTCCTCTTCTCAGCTATCCCTCTCCTCTGAAACCCAGTAGAGCCCCGTGTTCACCCACCAGCTATGGCTATCGCCTCTACACACACTGCAGTTCTCCTGAGTTAAAACACTCAGAAAAGGAAGGGACTGAGGAGCAGGGAAGCCTAGTTAGAAATGTCCTTTTCACCGTACCACGAGCTCTAGTTGTTCGTGGTCACCAGCCCATGTAACAGGGGAGATCTCCCCCATAGGAAGGGGTTAAATTCATGCAGCACACCTCCTGCTGTGTCTTCACTTTGCTTTCCTCTGCTCACAGATTTGCAGAACCACATATTATGCTGCAAAGCCATGGCAGGTGGAAATGTAGGAGGCTTTAATACCCGTCGTGGAGCTGTGTAAAGAGGTAACTCCCAGATACTATCAATTGTTTGGCTCTGGTTTAGTTTCCTGGCCAGTTTGTTTTGAAGGCGTGAGGTTTATTTTTTAAACTTTCTTTAAAGTTACTTGGCCTGGCAGTGAGGAAGGTAATTTATTTACATAGAAGTAACTGGAGTTTAGACATAAAGATAGCCCAAGATAACCTTCTTTTACCCAAAAGTTTACTCAAAGCCTTTATTGAACCCTCTCCTCCCATCGACTTGTGAGCAGGAAGACGGGATAAATGGATTAGTGTGTAGGTCCACCTGCAGCAGTCACAGGGTAAAGGCCAACCAGTGATAAGTTCAAGAAAGTAGGTAACATCATCACACCACAATCAGGTCAACAGAGCCTTGTGAAACACACAGCACAGGGCTGGCTCAACCTTTTGAAGTAAAAAGCTGAAAACAAGATTGAGTCTGACACTGCAAGAAGAGAAATACTCAAGCTCCATAAGGAGGAATGTTCTGTTGAGCTTGGACAGGTAAAGAATTTCCAAGTCCCTTTTCCTAAGGCAAAAATATTGGACATTTCTTCAGGGAAAAAAACAAACAAATAAAAAAAAGCCAAACAAAGAAAACAAACCTCCAAAACAAAACACTTTAGCTTTTAATTAAAATTCATAATTTTTTAAGCTAAAAATCCTTATTCAAAACCAAAGAAATCAAATCCAATGGCAAAGCTAGTTCAACTGGCAATGAAAATTATTTTCATTTTTCTGTGTGGAAAACTGAAAAATTAAATTCTCTACTGAATTTTGAGACGACGTTTCCACCAGAAAATGTCTTTGGCTATCCTGGATGCTGTCTGAGCAAGACCACAATAGCTATTCTTGTCTGTCATTTTCAATGTTAAACATTTTCATATTTTCTTTTAATAACAATGAAGTTTAAAAAGCTGCAACATCAAGCTTGACTTTATTAGACTTAAACTCTATTTTTATTTACCTAGTAACATCCTGCAGCAAGCCGATATGAGCATCTCCTTCTAATTTGTATCATGTCTGAAGTTATAGCTTCGCCTGTCATATTCATTAATACTTCTACCACTCCAAAAGTTTTGAGCTAGTGTAGTCAGTTTGTGTCTTGCTTTATCTGACTTTTCTTTTTTCTTAGTTGGCTTTAGTTGTAGTAACAGTTTAAATTCCATACGTCTCGCAGCTCATTTTGTGTGTATTTAGCACTTCAGTAGAAACCTGCTTCTAGTTCTCTGCATCTTAGTTTTAGTTACTGCATTTTTCTTCAAAAATGGGTGAAAAGATCATGCTTAAATTTGGGCCAAATAGAGATTAGAGTGCTGAGAATTAAATTCAAGTTTATTTGTACAATTGGAAGCTCATACCAGCGCTCCAAGTCTGAAAGCAAGATTCAAACTCAGTCATTTTCCAGTTTGGATTCTGCTCAGGAGAATCTAAGTGGACAATCCCACAGTATAAATAAAACTCTGGCAACTTTATGAGCATCTTTAACAACTTGATTATCTTTCTACAGCCCTGTCTTTCAAACTCTAAACTGCAGTATATTCTTATAAAAACTCCCGACTGCCTGAAGTAAAATGCCCCCAGAGTCAACAGGAATATGCTGAATGATCTTCAAGAAACAGCTGTTTTTTTCAAACAGGATCTGACTGATGTTTTATGAAGATTGAAGATACAGAAATATCAAGCTCACTAACTTTCCACCAGACCAGAAAATCTGGAGCCTTTTTGGAAACCACACACACACAGGGTAGGATACTCTATTGACTTAAGCAAGGTGAGACTTACACCTGCCTCTTGGGTCTTTCTTTCTTGCAATTTCCTTCTCTTCATATAAGAAGTAGCTTCTATATTGATTAACACAAGGAATTATGTCCTACAGCTGCAAATAAACCTCTCCTTGCTCTCCCTCCAGCAGCCTCCTCTTCCCACCCAGTACTGCCTTAAAGACCTTCAGTGTTCTTCCATAGGTGCCAGCAGCAGGGTTCAACCATTTTTCACTTTCATTTTCATCTCTCCCTCTCTTACTGCCTTTGCTATGGTCTGATCTGGACCTAAGATTTACCACAGTTAAAATCTGTTTCTCTTTGTACGTAGCTGGCCTACAACATTATTAACTACTGCTGCTAGAGAAAGGCTGTGTATTGAAAAATAACACGTCCGAAATCGTACTGAAAACTAAAGATCTTGGAAGTCACACGATTTGGAATACAAACACCACTGAAGATACCACGTCTCATTTACAGTCTGCTTGAACTTGGATACCTTGGAAGTGAGTGCGCAGGACCCGGACTGGAAAGTAGCTGCTGCCTGGGAGTGTTGAGGAGTTGGCACCTCATAGAGGAAATTTAATATCTGGCACAAAACACTCTGTTGTCTTGCCCAAGGAAGTTTTATCTTTGCCTGAAGATCCCTTTATTTGCATCGATAAAAACTTTCCGTGTATGTGTTTCTGCACTGCCTACATCACTGACCTGAAAAACCCAACCATGCCATGATGACAACCAGAGCACGTGAACGTATAACTAAATGTTCTTCACACCAGACAGAGCACAGTGCCATGGCTAGGATCCCTGGAAAAAAAAAGGGGGACCACAAGGTCATGATTAACCAAGGAGCCAGAACCTTTGATGAATGAATCATCGTCTTCCAAAGCATCTAAATTAGAAAAATATTAGGTACCAGATATACACGATAAGACAAGAAATTCAAGCCACACTTCCCTTGCTGGAGCAACGCAAGGCTCACTTATTTCACTTTCCTATGTAGCAAACACGTTAATACCTGGGGAAGAGAGCACACGGGACCCTTTCCTGAAGTAGCTCCCTCCCTGTGACATCCCTCCCTTAGAAGGCTTCCCTATTCTGTTCTTCACATATTTCCTGCTCATGTATTTGCCACTGATTCATGAAGGTCATTAGAAGACTTATATTTAGAGAACTCCAGCTGTAAGAAGGCACGGGTAGGATTTCACCATTATGGGAGAGGGGGGAATAAAATCCAGGGGAAGGAGATCCTTAGTGTGATCAAGCGCTTCAAGAAAAAGAAGGTACTGTACAACTGCTAAAGTGCCTTATTCCCAGATCCTGCCGAGTTCTTACGTTAGCAAAAGATACATTCCACTCAAAAAAAACCCCAAACAAACCAGATATCTTGAACTTCTCAGAAGAAAGCTTGCTATCACGAGAACTGTTGCCCAATTATCATCCAAGGATATAAGGACTTTGAAAGGACATAATCGTTTTGCATGTATAATGCACATCAATTGCTCATCCTCTGTCACCTCTGTGGTGACACTGCAGTTGATGAGGCAGTGATTGTTTGTTTGAAAAGCCATAAAAATTGTATGAGGTCACAGACGCACACACGCTGTTGAGAGTAGGATGTGTAAACAAAAAAGAAAAGTCTTGTCTAAGCTGCTGTAGCATTCATAACCAGGAAGCTTTTGTTGCCATCAAGGTCATTGTTACTTATAACCCTCCCAAACTGGGGCTGTTTAGTCTAAAGAAGGGGAGGCTGAGGGGAAATACTATCACTCTCTACAACTATTTGAAAGGACATTGTAGAGAGGTAGGTGCTGCTCTCTTCTTATAAGTAAGTAATGATAGGACAAGAGGGAACGCCCTAAAACTGCACCAAGGGAGGTTTAGGCTGGACATTAGGAAAATTTTTTTCTCTGAGAGGGTTTTCAAGCGTTGGAACAGGCTGCCCAGGGAGGTGGTTGAGTCACCATCCCTGGATGCATTTAAAAGTCGTATAGATGAGGTGCTTAGGGATTTGGTTTAGGGGTGATAACAGTAGGGTTAAAAGTTGGACCTGATGGTCTTATAGGTCTTTTCCAACCTAGATGATTCTATGATTCGTAGGGTTCTCAAGATACAGGCTTTCTGACTGGCACAATATCTGACAGCAACACCAACAGAAATAAACCTCTGAGGCAGAAGACCCCAGCCATATCAGGAGGTACATGTTGGTCAGCCCCATTAGCCAGGTACAACTCGCTCACTATGGACCCGTAATCTCGCAGCATGATCAACTTACTAAGAGCAGTCGGAGCCTTTATCCACTAAGATCAATTTTAATATTTTGTTCTAATGCAAAGGTACTGCTTCATAATATTTATAAATCATCTTATTTGTAAGACAGGTAAAAGTTCTCAAGATTTAGTGAAACTTCAAAATGATATTTCACTCTCACTTAAGGTACAGGTCCTAGGGAATGGGGCTGGGCATTCACACTACACAATGAACAATTTGTTCAAGGCAACGACTTACAGCCTGTGAAAACCCCCATATATTGAGCAAACCACTAATGAAAAACCCTTCTTTCCTGTAAAGTTTCTTTCCTGTGAAGTTTGCCCATATTTCAACTCTCAGACTGAAGTGTACTTTACCATTGAGTACTTACTCTATATGTAAAGATGGTGAGATGATTTGTATGTTGCAAAGACATTTTGTACTCGTTATTAATACAGCGGTGTTTCTGTACTTTGAACATCCTCTGAAAGGCTATCTGTATAGTTTTCTGAGTAAAATAATATGTAAAAAAACAAATCCGTCGGTGTTCTAGAGTTTACTGAATACAGAATTTACGGTTGCTTATGCACAATACTTCCTTTTCACCTTGAAAGCACTTCAATAAATGTCCAGGTTCGTAAGAATGGCTCTCAGGACTGTAAAGAGATTTAAGCTTTGGATTCAAAAGATGTTTTTTGGTTTCCCTAAAGGAAAGACTATAAGCTCCCTTATTCTCTGAAGGGCTGAAATGGTAGAGGAAGGCCAGTTTATGTGAACAACAACTAGGAAACAAGGTCCAATTCAGAAGTGGAGCCACCGGACAAATTCGGAATGAGAGCTCTAAACTGCAACCTACGGCTTGGGGCTGTTTCAATCCGGTTTGGGTAAAATACCGTGTCCATTCATAGAATATATTGATTAGATGAGAAATTTCATATTTGATCAAGAATATTGTATGAAGCCGCATATACAGTCGTGGGCAGAAAGCAGCTTAAACCAAAACTGATAATCATTGCTAATTGTTTAAAGTGAAGAAATTGTTACTGAACTGGTAAGAACTCGGTTTCGCTTTGGACGAGGAAACACATCTAAAGGTCACAGATAATCACAGTGACAAAGACAAGCAGAAAGTAAATTGAGGGGTTTCAGGAAAGAAACGGGGAAAAGACTAGAAATAACTGTCATGTCAGAATCATTCATCCTCTTGACAACTGGAATTCCCCAATGTGGTAACAACCTGACCCGATTCGGTGAAAATGACTTAAAGGCCAGGGAACGGCAAACAAAAGCAGGCCAGCAGAAAGCTGCGAACAGAACTGGCAGTGCAGGATCAGGATTTCATCACCCACAGGAAAAGACGGTCTGAGAGTTCCCACAGGGAACACCGCAACAGTCACTCTTGCCCTACAGGTGCATGACTGGATCCGAGGCAGAGGACAACTCTTGCAGAGAAACCAATCATCTGCCCTTCCCATAAGGGCACGGACAGTTCCCAGGAACGCCGTGCCCGTGGTAGTTTCAAGAGTGAATTCAGAAACCAAAGATAATTGGCAGTTGCCAAACTAAACCCTCTGATCTCCATGCTCCACTCGCTTCATAGTTTTTGTTTGCATTTACCACATTGCTATGAAAAGCTGCATCATTTGTCGTTAGAAGATGCCGCTAATTCTATGTTCCTATATAATTTTTTTTGCCTTAAAGACTCGAGAATGGCAGAAAAACCCATCAGTAAAAATTTTTTGCCTGAAAGACTTGGAAATGGCAGAAAAAAACCCACCACTCATTCTTGCAATTGCTGTTAGGACTGGCTGAAAATATATCTCCAGAACAATCTTCCAAAGGAGCAGTAACTTGGTAGAATTGTGTAATGAGTCTTTGAGAGCATTAATTTTGTATCTGGTCTTTACAGAAATATATTATTTCAACTTAAATTGATTCAATTTTAATGCTCTTTTCAGTCCAATAGAATTAAAAATCTTGGGTTTAACATTGCAGCAACGAGAAAGTTACAAAATGCCTTGGTCTATTTAAAAAATGTATTTTAATCAGCTTGTTTTGATCTTTTAGAAGTAAAATCTAGAAAAAACAATTATAGTAAATGAAAAAAAATGCAGCTTTTCATAACGATGCCAAAGAAAAAAAATTTCTGAATTTCTAGATAGACACATTTTCTTTTTTTATTACACTGTAAAGTCAGGTGAGAGAAACGCAATTGCTGGCATCATTACACTTTCTCATGGCTTGCAGTGCGTTCTTACAAATTTTACAGCAGAAACCGTCTCGTTTGTCAGACAAAACAGGGCACTTGAAACTATGAACATCCACCCTGAGTGTGACACAGACTCGCTGCTGACCAGCTCCCATCTTCTTTCTCACCCACAGCTGTCAGGGAAGCTGTGGGAGGCTGGGATATGCCTGGAATGCTGACACACGGCTCGAGAGGGCAATTTCAACTTTTTGTTTCCTCCTATAAAAAAAACTAGGATAACTAACTACGCTAGATATTCAACAAGATTATCCCTGCCTAGCATTTTGTAATGCCAAGACCTTGCACCTGTTTGATTTACCAGTAGGGCTAGTACAGAATTAAAGATTATGAGGGATTTTTCCAAAAAGCAGTAGATACGGACATGTATATTCCTCAGTCCTGATAGCTGATGTGCCTCAACACAGGCAGAATCCAGATCTCCCACTACATTCTTCCCAGAATTTGAGTGCAGTGAGGAGAAAGGCAGATGTTCTCCATCATATGACCAAAAGCTGCCGCTCCTTAGCCTCCCTCCTCCCCTCACCCGCTAGCCAAATTGCCCTGGAATTTGTCATTTCAGGCCCAGACTAGGTGCAGAGACTCAATCTGCTGTGGGATGCTGGCAGATCACTGTTTGAAAGGAAAGCTCGACCAGCTGCCGGCTTGCTCCGCGATGCGTGCTCAAGGATCACGCTGGATGTAAAAATATTGAGACCACGTACTAAGAGAATGTCCATAGACTCTGCAGCCCTTCAAGACAGTAAAGCTGAACTTCTGGTAGCCTCTCAGAAGCTGATAGCAGACCCAGATTAGGCTGGGGAGGAGCACTAGCAACAAAAGATACTGTTTAATCTTCCAGTAAATTATCATGATAGCAGCAGGTGACATGCTATTAAGTCTTAGGACAGTCTAGTCGCTAAGGGCTTTATTTGGGTGTGGGAGAGGGGCGGTTTTCTCCCTCCCAAAACTCATGCACACATTCCTGAGCTACAGTGACCTCACAAAGGGTGGAGAAAGGGAAGGAGGACTTCACCTCAAGATAAAGGTGTTTCTGCTTGTCCTGGTTTCAGCTAGGATGGAGTTAATATTTTTCATAGTAGCTACTATGGGGTTAGGTTTAAAATTTAGTATAAGAATAAAGTTGATAACACACTGACGCTTTACACTGTTGCTAAGTAGTGTTATACTAAGTTAAGACCTTTTCCTCTTCTCACCCCACTCCACCAGCGAGCAGGCTGGGGGTGCACAAGGAAGCTGTGAGGAGACACAGCTGGGACAGCTGACCCCAACAGACCAAATGGACATTCCATACCATATGAAATCATGCTCAGCATATAAAGCCAGGGGAATAAGGAGGAAAGGAGTATGTTTGGAGTGATGGCGTTTGTCTTCCCGAGTAACTGTTACGCATAGTGAAGATCTGCTGTCCTGGGGATGGCTGAGCATCTGCCTGCTGATAGCAAGTGGTGAATGAATTCCTTGTATGTGACACTTTTGCTTTACTTGTTAAACTGTCTTTACCCAAACACGTGAGTTTTCTCACTCCCATCCTACCAGGAGGGAGTGAGCAAGGGGCTGTGCGGGGCTGCGGTTAAACCATGACACTGCTGAAGCAGAAAGTAAAGGTGAGGCTGAGATCCCACCATATTGACCTCCCTTCAGGACTTCCCCCTTCTCTGACTCCCCTCTGGCCCTGCGCTTCAGGAAAGTTAAAACCCTACAGCCTGCCTCCAGCAGCCTGAAGCCCAGCCACGCAGGCTGTGTCTGATGTCACGTCTCAGGACTGTGGTACAGTTTGGCACGGCACGCACCGAGAGTGCCAAGGCACAATAACCTCCCCACTGTAACACAACAGTGAGAAAAAAGCAGACAACTTTCCTCCCACGTAAAAAAGTCCTTCCCTTAAAAGCATCTCCCCTAAGTCTACTCAACTAATAAGCACCCATGGGACCTTCTTTGACTTGCACATAGCTGTAGTTGGGAAGAAATATCCCCACTTATCTGGGGCTCATCTAGGAATCACACCCAGTCTGATAAGAAGGGGTGCCGCTTTCCCAGCACCAGGGCTGGTGAGCACAGCTCTCACTAACTGGTGTTGGAGACCTCCCAGCCGAGCACAGCGCAGCAGCCAGGAGTGGACCACAGCGCCATCCCCTCCAAACTGCTTCAAGCAGGTCTCACCACTGAGCAGCCTGAGGCAGGCGTCAGATTTGCAGTTCCTTGCCCTGTGGTTACTCTAGGCTCCAGTTGGACCTTTCCATAGCAGTTCTGTTCCAGAGAAGGAACAAAACTATTGCTCAATACACAGAGTTTTATGATTGCATGAGACAAGGCTTCCAAGAAACTGGAGCGAGACTAGGAACCCATTGGCTACCAGATAAAAAACAAACACTGACCAGTCACTCTCCCTCCCTCCATCCAAAGATAAATACAACAGCAGCCCTTTTTTTTCCCCCAGGTGTTCCCAGCAACAGTTTCCCTCCTATCAAAAACACAAGTGACAGTAAAACCTCTGACCTGCCTCCTGGTGGGAGAAAGAAAAGGAAGCACTGTCACTGACTGTTGGATGGAGTCCAAAAGCACATTATCAAGGAGAGAAATACCTGTTTAGAGGATTAAGGCATGCAGCAAAATGTTTAGAGGATTACACTGAAGCAATACTTGACCAGTTGTTCAGGAAGTGCACCAAAGATTTTTCATGGCATGATTCTGGGGGGTAATTTTTCTGTGCAGTCCGTGCAGGGACACAGGAACATTCAGAGAATTACACCTACGCAAATAATTGCTTTTTGTGACTCATGTAAGAAGCTCAGATATTTGTGGAAAAAAAGAGCTGACCCTTAGAAAGCTATTAGATCAAAAATTTTACACTCCACTAAGTTTCCTACATCAGGCAGTGACAAAAAAAAAATAAAAAATAAAACACAAAAAGACAATTAGGAAGAACTAAAGAAAGATCTTCAGGGGAGGTGTCTTCTTCTCCAGTACAGATCCTGGGAGAAATTTAGATATAGGCATAATTACTGGACTGTTTATTTAGGGTTTTCTTTGGATTTATCTCAGTGGAGTAGTTTAAAGAAATATATTTGCTGAAAAGCAAGAATATTTCTATTGCAAGTCTTTTGGAGTGGATCCTCTTGCCTGAGGAAGTTCTGTTATAAGCCCTTTTTGTATGTATTGGGAGAGGGAGAAAGAGGATTTGAGGCTGAAGGTCAAAGATGCCTTGACAGCCCACCCACATTCTCTCTTCTAAAAGAGGACTTACTGGCTTTAGTGGTATTATCAAGCTTTACTAGTATTATCAAGCGTTTCCAACAGCAAGAAACTTCAGTTTCTGAAGCTGAAATGAAGGAAGCAGCTGAAGGGAAGAAACAAGCTATAGAGTCCCACTTTATAAATCAAGTGGCAAACTCAAAAATGTACTTTCTATCAGAAGGAAAACAAAAATAAAGCTTAATCAGTTCTGCTAAAACAAAGGAAGGTCAGGAGAAAGAAAGTATCCATGGCACAGGAGACAAAAGATAAGTCAAATCAGACACAAAATCTAACTTCAGCTCTGAGGAACGTGGTGCTAAAGCTCTGTAAGAGCTGTGAGCCTGACAGGAAGATGTGCAAGTAGAGGTGGTTGGAGGTATTTATAAATCAGAAGAGGTAAGCTTAAAAAAAGGAAAAGCAGAACCTATGAGATCATTATTAAGAAGGATGACTGACTCCAGCCCTACTCAGGACAAGGGCAGTCAGGTCCAGCTCTGAAGTGCTGACCTGACAGTTTTTAAAAGATGGCTTCAATAGGCTTGCACAAAAGCAAAGAGGGGAAAAAGGGAAAGCAAAACAAAGTTTTGGGTTCTTCTCTCTTTTATCAGGAGTTAGTGCAGTGAACAAGACTAATCAGCAGCATCAGATTTCTCAGTATTAGCTTTAGGTTCTATTCAAAATGGCAAAAAAAAATCTGGTAGCATTTTGTTAAAAAGAACCTTACAGAAGAATGTTCTCTCTCGGCTGAAACTTGGCATTTTGGTGGTTATTCATTCTGTGTGCTTTTTTTATATATATATATTATTTCTTCAGGTTTGGAAAGTTAAGACAGTAATACTCCCAGGGACTTTTAAAGCCTATCAGAAAAGCTTTGGAGCATTCAAAAAGACGACTCCACTATTTAGTGGCAGCCCAGAAGTTCCCCAGAGGAGGGACTGCTCGTTGCAATGAACACACTGTCCAACACACCGTTTGTAGACTCCAATTGCAGTGCACAACTCTCAAACTGCCTTTTGGAAGGGGACATGAAGATACAGTCTGTTTCTGCCTTCAAAGTTAATGAACCACCACCAAAATTTCCTACCAGATAGATCATCATCAACAAAGAATGTCATATTTACCTGAAATATTTTCTGAGAACTTTGGATGACGCAGTGTTTGCCTTCCCCAGGATCAGCCTAACTGGTTTATAAATAATACTCCTATCAACAGCTCATGGGTGGAGGCACTACTCTGTAGACGTAAGAGGATCAGCATTGGTGCCTCCGATACCTTTTGACTTCAGAGCATATGAGTTTGCATGTGTACATGCACATTTTTTTTCAGCACGTTAAAATCATATTCCATTACGTGTCGCAGTTTTCCAGCCTGTTGGAAAACAGCTCAGCGTCTTGCTCACATGTCCGTGATCCCTGCAGACCAGTGGACTATTTCTAAGGGTCTACAAAGAACAACTACAAAACAACAGCCTGCCAGTACTCTCTTAGGCTTGGAACTTTCATAGGACTTTGGGTTTTTTTAGGATTCATATATCCAAAGAAGTAGAAAACCACTGATTGAGTACAAACACAAGGCCTGGCTGAAGTAAGATTTAATTCACCAGGCTCTTGGGCAGGAGATGAGTAAACAATTATAAACATCCCTCCTGTCTTAAAATCTTGGGATTTCAGATATTAGACAGGCCCAGAGATAAACTTAAGCTCACACTAGATTATGTGAACTGTCCTGCTCATGAGCAGAGGCCATATCTAACAGTACACCTGGGATAGACTTGATAGGAGCCAAATAAGTGGGATGCAATAAAACCAGGCACTGAGGACTTCTGTTCCTACTAAGTTAAGACTAACATAGGTTCCAGCAAATAGAAAACAAACTATTTTGCTCTGAAATTAATACCCACATAGGTTCCAAACTGAGTTAGAGCTTCTACTGAAATACGTAAAAGGGCTGGAATTGCCACATGGAGTGGCTACAAGTATCTTCCAAACATGTTGAATATTTCATTCAGGTATAAGCCAATATTCATATCTGTGGAGTTTGTCACATGGAGTTCTTTAAACGTGGTTTTTTCTCTGGAATTAGGTAACTTTAAAAAGCTGTTAATTTTGCTATTCCCATCTAATCTGGAAAATGACAATTTATACCTGCAGCAAAATACCTCAAAACAGAACAAGGCTGATTTCATCAGTGTGTAACCTTAGATGGAATCTTACCTTGCCTTCTGTTTTACACTTTACTTTTATGTAGAATTTTTTTTTTTTTTTTGAGAAATCTTTTACACCAGAACTCTACTCTCATTATAGTTACAAGAAAAATAAAACTGACCTTACCGGAATTCCATTGCCACTGGGGACAATAATACAGGCAACACATGATGAGTTGTGAAATCCCATTTTAGCATTCCCTGTGTTTGCAGACACTACTAACATAGAGTCCTGATGTGCATAGTAAGTAGTTGTAGGGAGGAAATACTCTCATGATACTGCTTGAATACAATAAAATGGGCCCAAGTGCACAGTGACATTGATTTGGGGCACCTTCATTTCCGAGTGCTTCAAAGAAGATATTTAGGATTTAATTGGGAAAGTGCACAACTTTGAAAAGGTTCCAGCTGCCAGTGAGTAGCAAGAGAAACTAAGCAGCAAAAGATGATGAATTTTAAATTTAAGAACTTTGTTTCAGCCGTATTTTTAGACAACATCATGTCTCAGAAGGGTACATGGAAAAGTATATTTTCTACTGCCAGGGAAGTTGTTTCATGTTATATAGACAGACTATTTCCAGATAGATACAGGCACTTCCACCTTACCCTGCCCTGTTTCTACAATAGATTCCCTTTGAAAGGGAGGGTACCACTAGGAGCCTGTCTGAACACCTAAAGCATGCAAGACCAATACGTAACAGAGATGCCTCATACATGTCTTGGGGAGTTTTTTGTGCCAACTACATTCGTCATCCAAGTGAGACTAAGCACAGCCAGCTTGAAGATCAATTTGTTTGTGCAGACAATGCATGAAAAACTAAGTCTCTCCAGAGGACAACAAAAGGACATCAGCTCAAAAAAACTACGCTTAGACCCTCCTCCAAACATAGAGTGGCTCTAAGCTCCATTAAAAGTCAATGCAGAAGGAGAAGCAACGCAAGCTGGCAATCCAGATTTGTATGACACAAAACAAACTAGTGGGGCACCTTTTTCAGCACTGAATATCAAAGAAGTCAGGAGTCCTGCAGTGCTGGTGGTATCTCTGCTCACAGATGAGAGCAGCCCAGAGGGATTTTCTGTGGTGTCCCAGCAGTTGATTTGGCACCACCAGTTTCATGAACATTTGTTCAGTTACCATTCACCTCTCACTCAGCTTTGATAGTATTCTGTGGGGTAGTGGGGTTTTCACAAATGTGTCAGTATAGATTGTAGAAGTAGAAGGGGCTGGTCTCTTTTCAGTGGTGCCCTGGGACAATGGGCACAAACTGGAACACAGGAGGTTCCACCTCAACAGGAGGAAAAACTTCTTTACCATAAGGGTGACAGAGGCTGGAGCAGGCTGCCCAGAGAGGTGGTGGAGTCTCCTTCTCTGGAGACTTTCCAGCCCCTCCTGGATCTGTTCCTGTGTGGCCTGCCCTGGGTGATCCTGTTCTGGCAGGGGGGTTGGACTCAATCTCCAGAGGTCCCTTTCAACCCCTACTATTCTCTGTTTCTATGAGAGTTACCAAGCAAGAGTGGAACTGGTTGTCTTCTGAGTGCTACACGGAACTTTCAGTAACTTAAAGACTGCCAAATCACCTTTTTTTTTTTGTTTGTTTTTTTTGTAAGCAGTAGAACCACCTGCAAAAGTGACATGGTGAACTTTTAAAGTATGGCCAATCTGATTTTCAATGTCTAACAAAAACACCCCAAAACAACAAACACAAAAAAACAACGACTGAAACCCAAAAAACCCCACCAACTAACCAAAAAAAAACCCACACCAAAAAAAACCCACCCCAACAAACACATCAAAACCCACAAATAGTATTATTTCAACACTGAAGTTATGTTTTCAGTCCTTCCAAGACAACAGTTTTCTGCAGCAGCCTATAATTGAGCACTAGGTGGCCTCTTTCTTTTTTCAGAGGTGGTCTGATATGTCATTATATCACCTAAATAACCGAAAGTTAAAAAAAAATAAAAATCATTAAGCAAATCTACAGAACTTTGTTCAGTAAAGTTTTAAAATGAATATTGCAAAACAGCTCATTGTTTCCTAACTGGAATGCATTCAGTGTAACTCAGAATAATGGGCTGAGTATCTGCACCTTGGCTCGCAGCCTGAGCCTTCAACAATGTTTTATCCACACAGTAACCCCCAAGGAGGTACACATAGTATTTTATTCCTGGTAAAAAAACCTCTAAAATGTCCCTTCGTCCAACTCGTGCATGCCAGAGTGTACAGAGGAGACGAGGGTGTGAAGGTAGAATAGAATCATAGAATGGTTTAGGTTAGAAGGGACCTCAGTTTCTTAAGAGACTTGCACGAACGGTAAAAAAATCTCATGGGATTGAGATTTCTAACGCAGAGATCGGCACATAATAGTATAATTGGAGCATTTAGCTTTCTTGAAGAGGCTAATGAGGAAACGAGGCATTGCCTTCCAGCAAAAGAGCGCTCTGGCAAAATGGCTTCAGGACAGGGGTTCTTCATTTGCCTCTCGGTATTTCCTAACCACAGAAAACACAACCACTTGGTTGCAAAATCACTCTGCTCCTGCAGGATAAGCTTTGTGCCTTTAGAGCAGTATGTGCTGTTATGTGACTTCATATAAGGAAATAAAGCATGTTTTGCCATGGTGTGGCTGAATAGCAACTTCCTCCGTCAGTAGAAATGGGATGAACTTGTTTACAGAGCAGGTAAACGCTTCATGCCAGACAGAGAACAATGACTGAAACCTGCAGAGCCACTAAAAGAAGAGCCAGCACAAGGGTGATAATCTACAACAGGCTGCTTCTTCAGGGAGTCGTACGGTTATCCTTAGGAAGAGAAAAGCGGTTAATGACTTCTTTTAGTCACAGGATGAAGGGGAACACATAGCTCTCCCTTTGCCCTGCTGTGCTGCTCTACCTCTGACTTTGCTTCACTGCTTCCTTGGAATATTTTGCTTTTTGAAGCAGTGATAGGAGGGTTTAAGACCCCAATGAAGCTGAAGACTTGTCTCCTCTGTGTGCTCTCATTAAATACTGGATCTATAAAGAGCTTGGAGACACAAAGGGAGCAAGAGCAAAGGAAATATTCTGTACGACCACTGTAGATGTTAACTGTCAATGTTCTACTACTTTACTACGAGCTATTCAGAGAGATTGTTAAATGATACTGAACATACTGTTATATTTTCAACTGGTCTAACATGCATACCTGCAGTAATGGTATGACAAAGATTACAGGACAGGTACAGGTGGCAACAAGAACATAGCAAAGATTTATGACAGGATCCACAGTAGGAGGGAGCTTCGAGAACAACCTCGCAATTCTTCACGCGTCTCCAAGCGCATCTAATATGCTTCACTGGGCCATGTGTTACCAGTGACCCAATGCACCAGAACAAGTCCATAGACTTTTTTTTTTTAATATATAATAAGCACTAGAACGACCTGCAAAATAGACATGGTGAGCTTTGAAAGTATGACCAATTGCAATCTGATTTTCTGTTTGTTAAAAAAAAACAAACACAAACAAAAACAAACAAACCAACCACAAAAAACCTAACCACTCAAAACAAAAAAAAACAAAACACCACCAACTAGCCAAGAAACACACACATCAAAAAAACCCCCACCCACTTGGGACACTTGCTCTGTGACCGAAGGAAAACCTGTGAACATTTTTCAGTAGTTACTGAGGCTTTCAACAGACTTTCATGCCGAATCCACCCTGTTCATTCCACCTGAACCTCTGACATTTTTTTCAGATGGCAGATTTTGTTTTCCAATGGTATGCCTTAGAACAGTCTTGCTTAACCCAAGTGTTGTCTTAGATAACAACATAATTTCCCACCCAGCTTGAGTATGGATAAGATCTGCTCCTGCCATCGGCACGCAGTCTGCTCTGGGTACTCTTGCAGCTGAATTAGCTACAGGGTAGCCCACCATTAAGAACTTTCCTATCTGTTTTCATTATCCCTTCAGAGTTTCCAGTTCAACCTTTTACCTGCAAAGCATCAAGTCTTAGCAGAAAAGTAGCTACTAGCTAGAAAAGCAGCTAGCTGTAGTTTAGATCCATGCTGGGCTCAGAGCTGAAGGAATAAACACTCCTGACTCTTCTGGGTAGTTTCCTTTTTGGGTGTTTCAGTGGATGAAAGAAAGACCTCTTTGAATTCCTGCAGGGTATGAAGAACAAAATAAAATCAGATTCGAGACTGCCAGATCGCAGGCTGAGAGCCAGTGATGGAGCTCTCCCCAGTTAATACAGCACATTTACTATCATACTCTAAAGCCTTTTTTTTCCCTACACTTGTCCTTGAAAATAACTCCCTTGGGTTGTATCCTTTTCCCTAATAAAAGCCCACATGCTCCAAATTACAGCAGTCTATTACTGTGGATTTAAAAGACAAACAAATCTTTTTACCATTAAAACATCTTGATTACATTGCAAAGTCTATCTGGGTCCGAAAGTATTTTTAAGTAGACCTTTGTCAAACATATTTACTGCATTCAGATTCTGTTTCAGCAGCAGAGCAAGTGGAAAGGAAACCTTTGAAAGAGGCAATGAAACAGGCCCTGTCCCAGGGCTCCCCACTCCAAGACCCAAGTCCAGAAACTCCTTAGCCAGGCCTGTGCAATTGCCTGATGGTTTCCTTCCTCCCAATCCTCCTAGTGGCAGACAGTAAAGCCAAAACAAAGCTGGCTTTGGAAGCTGAAGGAGCTACACCACCATCTATGGTCTTTGACAGATGGAAGGGCTGACATTTGAAGTGGGCAGGATTATAGCTTGGGCATGGAGGGATGGATGACCTATGGGTTATCAAGGACAGGAGTACTGTGGGAAGGTGCCTCTGGGCTTCCCATGCAGAAGAGGTGTAAGTCCCCCTAGCTCCCATCCTAGACACAGACACGCACGTAAACCTGCTGTTTTCCACAAGCAAATCTCAATTTTTACTCCATTTTTTTTTGTCGCTGCTGGTGGTTTTTGTTTTTCTTTTTTTTTTTTTTCTTTCCTCTTTGGATTCTACTGAAACCCAGAAAACAGGGGGAAGCGCTGGCTCTCATCCAGAGAGTCAACAAATGCTCTGCCTCACTGGATGCTCTGCCTCACAACAAGGCTATCTACTGGGGGTAAGTGATGTTGAAGGCAGCAGCCCTGGGCTCCTTCTGTAGGAGGTACCTGCTAAGACAAAGCCAGAGGAGACTCAGAAACCCTTCCCAGCAGGGCCTACGGGCCTGAGCAACAAGCCCCTCTCTATTGCACTGAGCTAGATCCCACAGCAGGAAGACATAAGGAAAGCACATCTCAGGATCTTGCCGAATGGAACAGCCCTTCCCAACGACAGCGGTCATTTTCAGCCAAGGGAAAGAGATTTGAGAGGAGAGCAGCAAGTCTGCCAGCGTGGAGGAAAGGCTGCCAGACCACCTCAAATCCCTCATTTCAGATTTCCTGTGCTCTGTCAGGATCACTCAAATACAGTATCCCAAAGTCCTCATTTCCGTGGGACGACACTTGCAGTTCACTTGCTCCATGGCACCTTCTGGCCCTTCAGTCAGGACATGGGGATGTGTTGTGAGGGACAGCCAAGTTGTGGCAGGCGGCTGCAGGGTGACAAGAGGATATTCCTGCCAAAATCCAGCCTGAGGAATGGGACAAGTGTGCTGAGCACGTGCCAGCACAGGCTCAGGCTGTGTTGACTTCTCAGGGAGAACAGGCTGTACCAAACAGTTCTTATTGTATATCTTACATAAACAAAACGTTCTGCTCATCACCCAGCACTAACCCGTGCTAATAACTGCCAGTGATTTTCTCTGCTTCATATATTGAAGTTGCATATTCAAGTCGGCTCAGGGACACACAGAGGATACTCACATTAGACTGAGACTCTTTCTGCAATTCATCTAAGTTGAAAGTGATCAACCACAGGTAGAAAAGGAAGGCTCAAACAGGATTTTCTGTGCAAATATGACAGAGACTGACCGATCTTCATAGGAAACCACCCCTTCCATCCCTCTTTGGGGAAAAACCTGCTGGACAGGCCCAGAAATGCCCCCAAGATGTTACCTTCTCCGAAGGAATCTTGTTACCACTCTCAGCTTTGACTCCAAATCCATCAGCATTTCCACAACACACCCCTTCCCCAGCGGGCTTTCCTCTTTACTGGTAGAAACGGCACTACGTCCAAGTAGAGCGGCTGAAGCCCCAGCCAAAATCCAGCTGTTGCTCATAAAATCATCTCACTGTAGTTGCAGAGTGAAGAGGACACTGAGCAACCACAGACGCTCCTGTCAAAAGCACATGAATGGCTCTAGGGCACAACGTCAGGGCAGGGGCAGGGGGCTGCAGGGTGGCAAGGCTGGTCTGAGCAGGGCTCCCAGGCTTGTGCGCTCCACCAAAGGGCTGCAGGGCTTCTGCCTTGGAAGGAGTTACAAAGGGAAGACATGGCCTGCAAAAGACCAGGGGTGGGAGGGGGAATTGGGGTCTGGCAGAGAGAGGTTGTAGTACTGCACAACTATTACAATCATTCACAAATATCAGCAATGTATTTTCTTGAAAGGAAAAAAGTAGCTTCTCAATTTGCGAGGAAAAAAACCAACCAAACCTACTTACGTTTTTGTCTGCATTCTTTTGCAGAAAATCCTGAAAAAAAATTAAGCACGACATGCTGAAAAAACCCACACGTTTTCCATTAAAAAGCCCTGAAAATTCCCATGAGAAAACTCGAGCATGCTGGAAGAAATTAATAGAGCTCAACATTATCCAGTATGCTCTAAAAATAAAGCAACACCTCCCCCCACTTCCATCTCAGGTTCCTCTCCAGAGTTTTTTGGATGTTTGTTTAACCCCAGCAGGCAAACTCATCACCTGTGATGAGGTACAAGGCAGATCTGGCAAAGAGAAATGTTTCACTGCTGAGCTCACTGGGTCACTTGGTTTGTTACTCTTGCAGAATATGACCTCCGGGGTAGTCCTATTTTGATACTGCATTTGCAAAGAAGGAATTTTTCTCTCCTCTTGGTTTTGCCTCCCATTTGACACCTGTTTTGGTTTTTTGGGTTTGTTTTTAGGAGAGGAACAGTGAGTGCAGCTGCCCCAGCCCTGGCAAACAGTCATTAATCCCTGATCTCCAGCTGCAGGGGTAGGAGAGGCTGCATCACTGCTCTCTCCTCAGGAAAGCTTTGTCCTCATTTTCTCCAGCCTTTCACAGGTGGAAATGCAACTGGAGCTGGATTTCAGATTCCTGTAGCACTTCCCTATCTGCATAGGCCTTTATACCAGGGAGAAGGCCTGATACTTGGCAAAAAAAATGGTTATTTTTGAGTAGGTCCAGACTGACATCTGGAAAAGGTGCAGTCTGGGCTTGTGCTCAGGATGGCTTTTGCTGAAGTACAGGTCCCACTGGGATCAGATGGTCTAGTTCATCTTTTGTTTTGAACCTACAAAGATGCCAATGAATGGCACAGTTGAGTTGGTTACTGACCTGCATTGCAGCAAAGGTAAAGAGCCTCCACAACCTCTTATTACTCCTCTGAGCCTGCTGCTTTGAACACCTAGTAATTTTCTTAGTCTGATGGTTTGTTTTGCTGCAGCATGACTGTGGTGTTGTGCTCATTGCTAAGCAATTAACAGTTTGTCCTTCCAGAAATATCCAACGCCCTAGACATTATTAACTCCTCGGAACATTTTCAACGAAAACATTCCAGGCGAGATGCATTAGCGGCTCTTCCACTTTCTGAGACCAGCTACTTACAGAACACCACCAGATCAGGACAGAGAGGAGTTATTTGTGGTCAAGCCACCGTTTTGCCAAGTTCTGCACAAACTTTTCATCTTGCATCACTTTGAGACTGGCGCATTTCTTGCCTAATCCCATTTTCATGGGTACCAATGAAGAAACTTACGCTCACCTAACAATGAAGGACAGATCTTGCACCAGGTTCCCATGCCTTCCAGGCACCTGACAGTTTTGGGACTATGGATCACCTTACCAGCAGGTACAATTTCTGACCCATGGACCCAAAATTACCAGTGCAAACCTAAAGAGTAACTCATCACAGAGAATTCCCTGAAGCTAACAATCTTTTGACCATCCTGGGTGACTCAGCCAGGGGACAACCTGCTGGCAATTGAGCAAGGTGCTACCAGATCCCTATTTTAGATTGAGCCTGAGCATTTCTGAAGGCTCCTAAAGGACCAGTGTCTCTCCAGCACAAGAAAATCCCAAATAATCATCAAATATAATCAGCATTTGCCACTCTCCCCACCCTGCCCCCCAGTTTATTTTATTTACAAATGAGTAAACTCTCATGTTGAGATGTAAGTCTTAGGAGTGTTTTGCTTCTGGGTGTCAAGAGAGAATCACTTAGGTTTCTGTACGCAGTACCCTAAAATTACAGTAGAATTGACATTTAAAATGAAAAAAAAAAGTCTAGACAAGAAGCAAGTCCTTTTCCTGAAGGATGCTTGACAGCATGTGGGACTCGGCCTGCCCGCGTAGCAATGGGACGTAGCACGTCCAGTTCCCGGGGCATCACTGCCAAAAGTGACCAGACTGAATCAAAGGACCATCTGACCCGTGAACCTGTTGCCTGCTATGAGAAAGGTATAAAAACATGCACGTTGTTGTATTTCTCCCCACCCAAGAGCTGCCTCCAGCAGCCTGCAGCACCACAGCTGACCTGTCCTTAGCATCCCACACCTAAAAGCAGGAGGTATCTTTGATGCATTTTTACATAGGACATCTCTAGTCATATATTTAAAGGAAGAACAACTCAACATCTTTTCTTAAAGGTAGGTGCAGAAGTATCTGCACTACTTTATTTACAAATTCTCTAGTTTGAGTCTCTTTTAGAAAACTCAGCTTAGTTTATAATACGCAGTTCTAATATGCAATTGCGGCTCTGGTGCAATGGTCCTTTGGTGCATTTTGTCTTTTTGTCTGACACTAAATATTCACCTGATCTCAGCCACGCACAAGCTGATGTGTAAAACGCCGTCAATATATTTATTCGCCAGAATCTTCCCTCTATGTGGAACTGAGTGCTCATTGCAGAAAGGAAGGAAGAATAAAGTCCCATGTATGAGAAAAACAGACTCTCCTTCAAAAGCTGGTGAAAGGATGGGCACCAAACAAAGGGAACAGCAGAGAGGAGCATCACCACCACCAAGGACAGCCAGCTGCATTGATGGCAACCCATACCACGCTCCAGTGCCTACAGCGAGGACTCAGGTCCTCCTTCCTTGCCCACAGGGAACTGCTTCAGAGAAGCTGGAATTCCTTTCCTGAAAGAAGAGCTCTCCCGCTGGCTGTTGAACTGATAAACTCGCCGCTTAAATAAGCGATGGAGCTTCTCCTGGAATTGATTCCCAATAAAGCAGTACAGCAAAGGGTTGACGCAGCTGTGGGCAAATGCCATGCAGATGCCGAACGGCAGCGCCGTGTCGATGATCCCCGTCACATCGCAGCTCTTAATGATGTTCATATGAGCCAAAGCGTCCAAAAAGGTTAAAATGTGGAACGGGAGCCAGGAAATTAAGAAGGCCACAACAACAGCAGCCACCAGCTTCAGGACTTTGTCCCTCTTCTGATGGCCTTTCTCAAACTTTGCTTTGAGGATGTGCCTCCTGATGCAGGTGTAGCACATGGTGATCACTAGCAAGGGGATGAAGAAGCCAAGCGCGTTTTTCAGGAAGGCCGTTGCCACAGACCATTTTGCATAATTCTTATGAGGAAAGGCCATAATGCAAGCGTTGACCCCCAAGCTTTCGATGTAGTGAGTGTTACGGAAATAAAAAGTCGGGAGGGAGGACAAACAGGCGAGGCCCCACACAACCAGCGCTATAAAATAAGCTTGTTGTGAAGTTCTTCCCTGAGAGCGAAGAGGATGGACAATAGCACGGTACCGGTCCACGCTCATGCACGTAATGAAAAATATACTTGCAAACATGTTCAAGCACAGGACAGAACTGGAGATTTTGCACATGAGAGACCCAAAGAGCCAGTTGTACCCCTGGGCGTAGTAGGTAGCCCAGAAGGGAAGGGTGGAGAGGCACAGCAAGTCTGACAGGGCCAGGTTGAAAATGTAGATATTAGCAACTGTTTGGGGGCCACTGTGACAACAAAGCACCACCACCACGACAGTGTTGCCAACCAACCCCAGAACAAAAACCACAGAGAAGATCGCTGGAATTAGTGAAAACTGATAATCTGAAGATACAAGTGGGCAGGGAGAGGGCAAGCGCAACGCAGCCGATGAGTTGGTCAGTGTTGTATAGAGAACTTGGAGAGTTTCTCTGGTGGTGACAACCAGAGAGGAGTTGCTCTGCATGTTGGTCCTGGTAGAAAGGGAGGTTCTGGAGGAACTTCATGGGCTAGCAGCACTTTTCTGTTCACATCATTCACCTGCAGATCAGAAAGTATGTGTTAGACATGGACTCCGCAGCCATCTTAGAGCTGCAAAACACAGTCACAATAAAATGAAAACCATTTAAAACTATGTCAGGAAGCTAAGTGCTGAAATACCAGACAACTCTGCTGGACTCTTTTCCTACTGACAAGACACCATTAGCCCTGGGGAGGTCACAGCCCTTTTTAAGTAGCCTGGCAGAGAAGAGAGCAGCTGGGTTTTATCTGTGATTACAGATGGTGCTTTCTGTGGCCAGCAGAGCGGCAAGGTTCTGCACTCAGGAGCTGGAGATACTTCAGGAACTTCAGTGATCAAAGGCAGCACCGAAGCTCCTCGTGATCCTTTGCTAGATTTCTTGGACTGTTTTCAGCACTCTGTGGAGTTAAAGTAACCTAGAGATGCAGCACTCGCCTGTGAGGATCAGGTACCTCACACCTGAGCGTCTCCTGGCACTTCACGGGGGTGAAAGCAGCCTTTTAACAAGGCTATTAGGAAAGCAAGCTTTCACCTTTTTTTTTTTTTAATTCACAGGGCTGGATACAAAGACTCTAAAGGTTCTTTGCAAAACGTCATTCACTGTCAGAGTCCTTCCCAAAGCAAGCCTGCACCTCCTGCCCTCATGACAGCTTCTAATCAGAAGAGTAAAAGAAATATTTTCAATATAGATACCAGCAACAGACAGTCAAATGCTCAGTCCTTGCAGACACTGGATTTAACAGTAGTATCTGCCATCCATTTATAAAAATCAGAACTGGGTTTCAGCAGGGGGAAATGTAGCTACAAAACAGGTACAATAGGGGAGTTAATCAACAGGTCTGTAAACAGCTTGTGTCTGCACTCTAAGCAGGGCATTTTTCAAACTCAAAGATTTTATAGTCAATAAAGAAGATATCGTGGCCAAATATTTTATTTTACATAATTAAAAAGGAATTGTCTCTTTCTATTAAGTCCTTACGGAACCAGTCAGGCATGTAAGAATTCTCAAGGGTCCCTAAACAAAACAGGAATTTTGACCAAGACAAAACAACAGAGTTGGGTAACGATAGCTCAATTTAACAGAAGGCAACTGGTCATTTCGAAAGTATTTTTCTGCATTAACAGCTTAGTGTACCACAGCTTATCATTTGCCCAATACAGAAAGTGCAATATACTACTTTGAACATACTCATAAAAAAGAAATGTTAATTATATTATCTTAACAAGGAAAATTAAATAGGAGAACTTCAATGCACATTTCTGCAGTGCTGGTATTTCAAGTGCCAAATACTGGATCATAAGCCCACGTTCTGTAATCAAACAGGTATTAAACTAGAGGAAAGGCTCTTTGTTTGAGGATGACAAATATTCAGGAGAGGGTCTGGAGCCTCATTTCACCCTTAACTCTTCTGCCTTGAACCCCTCACTTTAACCTACAGAGACCGAAATCTCGGAATTAGTCACAAAGCGTTACGTATCTGACTTACTCCTAATAGAAGGACCACACCATGCTTAATTTTAGCTACATCACTGACAACAAGGTTGCATCGACAAAGACGCTCCCCGCTCTGCGCACGAAGAACTGTTAGCTTAGAATCTGCTTCTCAACTAGTCGTTCCTACTATTACTTAAGACACAATGAAGCGTTTTATCGCAAATTGAATCAAATCAATGGAAAGTGCCTTCTAACAGCAGACAGAAAACATACCTCTCCGACCTCACGCTCGTCTGGATGTTGCTCTAGAGCTGTGTGCGCTGGTTTTCTGGTTTTCTTCTAGCAAGTATCACCCCCAGCAATCTGCTCTCACATCTCTGCTGTTTTCCCACTGGGAGACTTTAACCTACATAACTCCAGAACTGAAATAGGAATGGCTGCCAGTTTCTCTTCCTTTTGGAAGCAGAAGGGTTTGAGAACCCCCCTTTCCAAGGCCACGTGAGCATACGCAGTGAATCAGAAGAGAGGAACAAGACAACTGAAAAAAAACAGAAAGAGGGAAGGGAAGGGAAGGGAAGGGAAGGAAAGAGAGAGGGAAGGAAAGGAAAGGAAAGGAAAGAGGGAAGGAACGATTTTTTACTTTTCAGTTCAGTTCCTTTAACTAAATGCACTTTCTGAAACGAGCAGCCTCTTTCCACAGGCAGTGCTGCTTCTGGCAGTGATAATGCCCAACGTTTAGAGTTAGTACCAGGGACTGGGGTGCAGACCAAGGCCACTGCTGGGTCCTGCGCACCACCACATTGTGGGGTGCAGAATGTAAAAGCCTCGCCTGCAGGAGGAGCGGACAGACGGGTGCCCTTAAACTGCCCCACGGGATGTTCCATCCCACAGATGCCAAACTCGGCTGCTGGGGGCCCTGACTCAGTTGCTCTCGGCTTGGGGACCTTGCTCAGATTCTTCCTCGTTCCTTCAACAGCTGGAATCCAAGGAGGACTCTGTTCGTTCTGCCTTCAATCCTGATCAGAGTGTTCCTGAATCCAGTACCAGAATCCAACTCCTGAACACAGTTCCCATCTTCTGCTGGGCCCTGTCTGGGACTGTCCCAGTGCCTGCCCCACAACATCAGTGGTGACAGTGACGAACTTGCCATCAGGGGGGTTTGGGTTCGATACTGGGTATATATGTGTATATATTCCATTTTCTTATTATTATTTTCCATTTTCATTCAAGATGTTTCGATTTCCTTTTCTAATCGCTAAGTCTCTCTCCCTTATTCCTTTTCTCTTCCCCTCTGGGGAGGGAGGGGGGTTAACAGAGAGCGTCTGTTAGATTTTGGGGCTGCCCTGACCCTGAACCGCAACATTGCCCTTCTCTGCACCCGCTCCAGCACCTCAATGTGACCAAAACTGGACACAGTACTTGAGGGGCGGTCTCACCAGTGCCAAGCACAAGGGCACAATCACTTCCTTACTCCTGTTGGCCACCTCATTTCTGATCCAGGCCAGGATGCCATTGGCTCTCTTGGCCACCCAGGCACACTGCTGGCTCACGTTCAGCTCTCCAGTCACTTGTCCCCAAGCCTGACATCCCTGACAAATCCTCAAAGCAATATGGGATCCAGATGCAGCCTATATTCATGGGCTTGAATTGTTCCCTTTTGGAGAAAGCAAGAGAGGAAAAAAAAAAAAAAAAATCTCATAAATGTGTTCCCCAGGATACATAACCCAACATAAGTCAGTCCGGTGCCGATTTGCAGCAGGTTGCCCCGACTCCCTGGTCCCAGGGCTAGTGGCAGGAGCTGGGGATCTAGCACCCACACGCTGCTGGGGGACCAGTGAATTTCAAAGTGTCAAGCAACAGGCCTTTGGCCTACGCTCACCAAAGCCATTCTGCCTACAGCTGGGTTCCCCAGCACTCCATAAACTTTTATATGCATTCCTCCTTCCCACATTTGTTTGTTTAATGGTTTCTTTAGGGATTAATTGCTTTGCCTTGCAAGTAAGATTGGATTAGCTGCCTCATCCTTCCTCAGACCCAAAGCACTTCTGCAGGGAAGGCTGCTTTCTCACACCTTTTTGGGGGGCCTTAGGGGAGGACAGCATTTGTGAGCGGTGAGCAGTTGCAAATGGATGGCTGAGGCAGTGAGCTCTGCTCACACCCAGCAGCCACAGATCTCGCCTTGGCATGCTGGGTCTTAATGCTGTCTCACGTACCTCTGAAGCATGATCATTTCTGACCTTGGGTGTCTGCAAAGACAGTGTTTTGGTCAGAAGGGAGAACTACCAGCATTTTTAAAGGGAAGACTTTGGTCAGCGTTTCACTTACCCGCCTGGACTCATGATTTCACAGAATGACAGAATTCCCTAGATTGGAAAAGACCTTTCAGATCATCTACTCCAATCATTAACCTAATACTGACGAGACCTCGACTAGACCACATCCCAATGCGCTTCCCCATTTCATGTGGAAGCACTGACCAGGCCTGGGAAAGCTCTGCTTCTCCACTTTGCAGCAGCACAGCAGTGAACACAAGGGCCACCAAGCCAGGAATCATCAGAGTACGGTATCAGAGTCCTGCTTCCATTCAATGGACCTTCCATGCCAAAAGAAGTCAGTTTTTGAAGCAGTTCAGTACCTAGAGTGTGGCAGAGGCAGTTTGGAGGGAAGAGGGACGCCCTTTCCACCTTCAGCACACAGAAAACTTTTCAAAACCACTTCTTTTATGAGATGTTTGTGTCTAGCCTATAGCACTGCCAAGACTGAGGCCATCCTCCGTGACATTGCTTGTTCAAATAACCTGCCGTAAGCATTTTACAAGTTACTAAAAGTAGTAAAGAAAACAAGCACATAAGCAACTTGGAAAATACGCTGCACCCTTGCTACTACAGGTAGCCAGTGCATATGCAGCAAGGCAGCAGGACTTGGCCAGAGCTCTGCTCTCAAGGGCTGCCCAGCTCTGAGCCATGACCCCAGATAAAGACAAACCATCAAGGGCCAGGGCTTGCCCTCAGTTGGCACAGAGCCAACTGCTGGCCCTGCTGATGTCGAAATAAAGTCTTTTGGCAACAGAGGCCTGCTCAGCCAGATCGCAACGGGAACCCGTGCTCACCTTTCCTAAAAAAAACATTTTTTTCCACCACAGGTAATTTTCTCCTGCTCTCTCCTCACAGATCAGTTGCTGTGAGGAGCAGCAGAACTCAAGACACTGATGGGCACAACCTGTGGGTGAGAGCTCCCTCCTGCCTGACTTCTACTTTGTTAGGATTAACATATCTGTATATAACCCATCATTGAAAGGATGGGGGAGAAGACTTCACATTGCCTTTTAGGGTCTCCAAGGGGTCTTTTAGGAAAAGCTAGGACTCTTAAAACAGAATAGTAGTCCTAGCTAAGAGTACCCAGGGCTTCTCTTTCTAGAGATTCTTCAAAAATAAAAGTTTTCCTTCCCTTACAGTTTTGAACTACACTCACGACAAGCATTATTTCCCACTTTTAAAGTGTTTTTTCATGAGGAACTTCTCTTTTGTATCAAAAAAAAAAATGAGATACACATGAAAGAGTCCACCAGCTAGACAAAGCTTTGGGGAAGTCAGAATATTCCTGAGACTTGGGTATTCCAACTTACTTCGTCTTTCTTTTAATCAACAAAGCTATTAAGTGATTCTGCTCACCCCGCCTTTGCCCACCAGAAAGTTTAAAGAAAACAAACCTTGCCTGAGGAACCCATTAGACCAGCAAGACCATCCCCCAAAGTAGGTGTTTGGACTGTTTTTATCAAACTTCAATCCTGCAGAGAACACAGCTCCTTCAACTCTACAGTATTAGGGAAGGCTCTTGACATCAGCTACAAACCATTTCAGAAGTGGGTGTGCTGGGCTATAAATCCCAAATGTCAGATAAATCAGTGACTGAAGACAAGGCAAAACACAATCATGGTCATGCAATGGGTGGAATACATTTCAACAGAAGAGATGTAGTGGCTCAGCCTCCTATTAAAGCCAGGAGGATGTGCCACCTCCGCCAAAACACAACACCCTCCAGAAAATCCTCCCAGCAGAGGAAGTGAGCCAGCCAAAATAGCTGCCTTTTCCAGGCTCCACGTGCAGGTGAGGAGCTGAATGCTCATAGTTGAATGGACCGTAGCGGGAAAGTATTTGCTAAAAAAGTAGCCAGAGAGAAAAGTGATGGGGTTTTTTATCTTCAAGGACCATGTCTTTACCCTGTCTCTGCAGCACCTGATGTGGTAGTGGCTGGCTCCTGCTGACTTGCAGCAATGATGCTCAGGAAGAGGAAGCTGGACAGGCAATGCCAAGCAATTCTTGCAAAGGAACGCACACAGGATACACCAGCGACAAGGTTGGTGGGAAGGACTGGAGGGAAAGTCTCATGAGAAGAGGCTCAGGGAGCTGGGCTTGTTTAGCCTGGAGAAGAGGGGACTCAGGGGGGACCTTCTCACTCTCTACAACTCCCTGAAGGGAGGTTGTAGTCACACGGGGGTTGGGCTCTTCTCCCAGGCAATTAGTGACAGGACGAGAGGGCACGGCCCGAAGCTGCACCAGGGGAGGTTTAGGTTGGATATTAGGAAGCACTTCCTGATGGAAAGGGGGATTAAACACTGGAATGGACTGCCCAGGGTGGCGGTGGAGTCGCCATCCCTGGAGATGTTTAAGGAAAGACTGGACGTGGCACTTAGTGCCATGGTCTAGTTGATGTTGTGGTGTTAGGTCATAGGCTGGACTTGATGATCTCAGAGATCTAGTCCGGCCTCAAGAATTCTGTGATTATCCTAGATCAACACTCAGCCCCCAGCAAAGGTTTAGCTTTCCACAGTGCTGATTGACGGCACACTGCCCTGTTGCTTCCAGAGCTGCTTTCTAGTCTGGAGAGGAGAAGACTGAGAGGGGGGATCTAATTAACGTGTATAAATATCTGAGGTCTGAGCACCAAGAAGGAAGCAACAACCCTTTTTCGTTTGTGCCCTGTATTAGGACAAGGGGCAATGGATTCAAGCTGAAGCACAGGAAGTCCCACCTCAACATGAGGCAGAATTTCTTTATTGTGAGGGTGACAGAGCACTGGAACAGGCTGCCCAGAGAGGTTGTGGAGTCTCCTTCTCTAGAGTCTTTCAAGACCCGTCTGGATGTGTCCTGGGTGACCTGCCCTGATTCTTTGATCCTGCTCTGATAGAGGAGTTTGACTTGATGGTCTTCAGAGGTCCCTTCCAACCCCTAACATTCTGTGATCAGCAAGTGTAGCTCAGGCAGCTGCCACCCCTGGAATCATTCCAGGGAGCAGCAGGCCCCTGGAATCATTCCAGGGAACAGCAGAAATTTTCAAACCTTCATGAGAAGGTGTAAAAGTCTGATCATTTTGATACTTACGGGCTTCCTTGAGCCTACAGGCTCTGAAGCAATGAGACATTCCACAGCTCTGTGGTCCTGTTTCATCACTATATTTTAGTCTAGTTCAGCAACATCTGGCAATGAATTCTAAGAGCTGCATGTTTTTGGCCTCTGAAAACTTCCACTATGAAACCAAGAAGAATTAAAGAAAGCACTGGGCTTAAATAAGGGCTAGAACATGGCAACACTGCTAGAATTACAAGCAGAAATACAGCTTGCATAGAATAAAAAGGACACTGGAATGAGTGATCAGTCTTCTTCGGCCTGAGCTCTCAAACTTCAGCTAGAGGTGAGACCATTCCTAGCAGACACAAAGCACCTCACTTACCCTGCGCAGAGACCAGTAGAAACTCGTCTCCTTCTCAGGGATGCAGAGGCAAAGTTGTGGAGCAATGGCTACTCATAGCTGTGCCGCAGCAGGAGGTAAGAGAAGCTGTGGAGATCCCAGAAGCAGGATACCCCTCCAAAGTGATATCCTTGAAGGATCATTCCCAGTTAAGCCAGGAATACAGAGTCCAGGCACAAAGATGATGAAGGGAGGGGAGCATCTCCCTTCTGAGGAGAGGCTGAGGGAGCTGGGTCTCCTGAGCTTGGAGAAGAGGAGCCTGAGGGGTGACCTCAGGAATGTTTAGAAATATGGGAAGGGCGAGAGTCAGGAGGACAGAGCCAGGCTCTTCTCAGTGACTTCCAACAACAGGACAAGGGGCAGTGGGTGCAGCTGGAGCAGAGGACGTTCCATGTAAACACAAGGAAAGACTTCTTTATGGTTAGAGTGATGGAGCACTGGAACAGGCTGCCCAGAGAGGCTGTGGTGTCTCCTTCTCTGGAGACATTCGAGACCCACCTGGACAGCTTCCTGTGTGACTATTCTAGGTTCCTGCTCTGGCAGGGGGGTTGGACTGGATGATCTTTCGAGGTCCATTCCAACTCCTTATATTCTGTGATTCTATGATTCCTGGCTGGCAGGGAGCACGTGGCTTGAGCAGCTCCTGATAGTCTCCCATTTTACTGCAAAGGAGTCACAGCCATCGACAGGGCTGTACTCGGGGCTCAGGAACAACTCCGTTTTTTTCAGTGTCTCGATCATAGCCTGAGCCCAAGGCATCTGCCAGCACGTGCAACCACACCAGGGTGACAGCCTCCATCTCACACCTGGACGGCAGAGCCCCTCTCAGCTGCCTTTGCTGAAGCCCTCCCCGGCAAAAAGTACAAAAATCCTCCCCCAAACCACATTATTTTTGAGCAAACTGCCAAGAAGATCACGAGAACAGTGATCAGCCTGAGAGCAGGAGCCTCTCTCAGGCAGATCCCAGTCTTTTACCTGCTGAGCTTTGCAGAGGCCAGGAGGTGGAAAAAAAAATTCCTGTCGGAGCATGATGCTCAGCTAAGAAATCTCCCTACTTCTCAATAATGCTCTTCGGAGGAGGGCGGCCCTTAATCGGCTTTTATCTGTCTAAAGACTTGATCCCCATTGGTCTGCAGCAGGAAAACCCAGCGAATTTATTTTCGCTGTGTACTAAGAGCACAGCCCAATCGACTCCGCAACGCTGGCGGTTCACCTGGCCAAAAGGTACTTGCTCTTTTTCTTGCCTCCTTCTCTACCATCCACCAGGTAGTCGATGTAGTTGGCCGCCTTGTGGCTGATCATGTTCTTTGTTGTTATATTTATATTTACTTGTGCAGCAAAGGCTGGGCTGAGTCTGAATCTCTCTAATTCATGCCCAAGCATGTGCAAATGTGCACCTGAAGAGATTATCCACTGTAACAGAGCTGGACTGAGAGCCCTTCCTGAAGAAATAGCAGCATCCGCTATCTCTCTAAACCTCTCCAATAATTATTTGCGGATTCTCACCACCAACACCTTCAGAAACCTGACTTTCCTTCACAGCCTGTGGCTAGATGGAAACAATCTGACTTTCCTGTCCCCGGGGACCTTCCAAGCTCTCAGCAAGCTGCGAGAGCTGCACCTCAGCAGGAACTCACGCCTTACCTACCTGCATGCAAATACTTTCAGAGGACTATCGAACCTCATCAGCCTAGATTTGTCCCACTGCAACATCTTCGAAATCCACCCACTTCTATTTTCACATCTGCCTTCTTTAGAAAGACTTGATTTAGCCTCTAATAACATGCGGTATGTCCCACAAGCCTTTAAGAACCTCTCCAGCCTCACAAGGCTGTCCCTGGAGGGTAATCATATAGAAGCCATCGGCAAAGAATCCCTGAAGGACCTGGAAACCCTGTACGATCTGAATCTCAGGAAGAATCGGATATGGATCATTCAAAACGGCGCTTTTACAAAGCTTCTCAGATTGGGCACGTTAAATTTAGGACACAACTTCATCACTGATTTGCCTAATCAGCTTTTCGACGGCTTGATCCAGCTCAAGACCATGCACCTCGAAGCCAACAGAATCCACTCCGTCCACTGCACCTTCAGACACCTGCTGAACTTGAGAAACTTGTATCTGAACAACAACCAAATCTCCTCGATCTCCGGCTCTGCTTTCTCACACCTAAACAAGCTGCACTTCGTCCACCTAAGCAAGAACAACCTCAGCTCCCTCCCCAGCCACTTATTCGCCGAACTGCCAAAACTGAAGTACCTGTTTTTATCCCACAACCCTTGGAAATGCGACTGCGAGATGCTCTGGTTCTGGCGGCGGACCGCAACGCGCAGGCGAGCGATCGAAGGGCTGCGCTGTGCCTTCCTGGGCCCCAACGACACGACAGCGTTCGATGCCGTTCGTCTCGGGGACCTGACGGACTGCGCGGTGCCACCTGAGCTGGCAACCGAAGACAAGTGCAGGGCGGCCACTACTAGCACGGCTCTTGGGCCCCCTATGCTCTCCGGCAAAGTCATCCTGTTGGCACTTCTCTACCCCATGTGTTATTTGGCGAGGGGATGGGACATCTCCACGGCCATAATCTGACAATGATTAAACATATAAACTTATTTATTTTCTTGCTGTTTGCTTGTGAGCAATGGTTTTCATTACAGGTGGGTTTTATATGGAAATAGGCGGCTTTGATTATATAGGAACATGGGCTTTCTTTCATGGGCGATGCTCAAATCTCAAACGCTAAATCAAAATTCAATGTCAATGTTTAACAGGCAGAGGAGAAGCTCACAGTTGCAAGTTCAGGGCTGGTGCTTGTGCTGGGTGATGTGGGACCAGGAAGTGTGGCCCCAGCACGGCCCTTGTCCTTCCCCTTTCCCGACTGACCACAGGCACGTGGGATCTCTTGGGAAAGAGCTGCCTTCCTGCTCTCAGCCCGCGCCGAGGATGTTGTGAGTACCGCTGAAGCAGAAATAAATTGTAAGTATTCCTGCAAAGAGTTCATTTGTTTCAGGGATGGCCTGGACGAGTTCTATCTCCCTGCATTTTGCTGATGAGCTCTGGCACGGTATCACACCGGTGCCATACCCCTCAGCCACCTCCTTCCAGCCGCTGGGAGACACTGACAGGTCATCACGGTGCCTCCCGACATCCTAAAAAGTCCCTCACCCGCTTCACATACCTGGGGAGGTAGTGGACAAAAAAAAAACAAACAACAAAATCTTCGGTTTGTTTCTTGGTTTTGCATTCCCCTCTGCTAGCTATCTGCAATAGAAAAAGGCAGAAGTGAAAACCAAGCAAGCAACATCCACCTCAGCAATTTTTTTTGAAGTCCTACAAACTTACATTTTTCTTCACCAACTCTTATTTTTTTTTTTCAATGGAAAGTTTCTAGGAAGGAGAGTCTCGGCTCCTCTGGGTGCTTGAAGAGAATATTCCTTCCACTTCTACGCCACCACCTGGTTAAACACTGAACTAAAGTTTCTCTGCTGCCATGAAGCAGCAAAAGAGATACTGAAGCTGCACACAGCATGCTGGGGAGGAATATGTGGCTACATTTCTTGTCCACAAAAAACCCACCACAATAAAAAACTTGCAAGGAATACAAAAAAAACTCCCATCAAAACCCACAGACCTCGACTATGCAGTGTGAGCTTGGAAAGACGTTTGAAGGAGATCCTTGACATTAAGGACACTTTTGAGGGGAGCAGGAGGCTTGACTGTAAAAAACAAATAATAAAAAATTTAGTCGACACTACTAAAAATCTCGGAAACAAAAGCACGTAATTGAACAAAATCAAGTAACTGAATAAATAAAAGCAACTAATTGAATACGAAAGAGCAAAAAAGCTTGTGGGGAAAAAAAAAAAAGATGTGCTATAGTTTTCACATCTCCAGATCCCGTCGAAAACTTTTAGGAGTGTTTGACAAAAGCGAAATTATTTGGAAAGTTTACCTGCCTGGGGCTCTTTTGAGAAAGCTCTGGGGTTTATCCTGCCTGCCCTTCACTGGACCTTCACCGTGAGATCTCTGCTTTGCTTTGATCCAAAACTTTGCTTTGAGTTAGTCCACTTCTTAAACATACCCATCACCAGAAGATGCTTTCCCATTCACTCGTTGGCAGAGTACCCATTTTTTCCCCCCCTTCAACCTAGTACCAGGAGGCAAGAAAGGACAGATACATGTTGTCGTTTCCCAGGTCTAAGAATGTTGACCTTAATTATACCGCACCTCCAGCCAGGGCTCCAAATCACTAGATCGCAGTTTCAGCGGGATGGATGCAACCGCTTACGGTATATCACTCCATCTTCAATGTAAACACAAAGCTAGCTTGCAGGAAATCACATGTTTACATATTTTCCTAAGAAAAAATGGTACCAGTGGAAAATTCCCAGCTGGCTGTACGTGAGGCTTCATGCAATAAACCACTGAGGGGGTTTGCTGGCACTTCCAGAGTTATCTGAGCAGTGAGCACTCCCAGCCAGCGCCATCACATTCCATGCCCCGATCCCTGCAGCAAGCACGACTCCTGCACATCTCCTTTGAGGTGCACCAGCCCCTCTCCAGCTCCCTGCCAAATTCCTCCCTTTCACTTGTTTTAATCTCCTACACGTAGAAAAAATTAGTCCCTAACGCTCACCTAGCCCTGATACAAACTTTTATCTCCGAAACCCACGAGGCATAACAGTACACAAGCAGCTGCTGCTTCAAATAAACAGGTACCTTCTTTGCTTTTAATGAAGCATTCCCTGCTGTGCTCCCAGCAGCAGCAGTCTCTCCACACACTTTGAAGGACCAGTATCCAACAGCAGATTTGCATCTGGCCATTAAAGATGAGGAAAGATGGCATCTGGCATTGCAGCCCAGAAGCACCAGCTGCAGTGAGAAATTTCTGAACCGAGAAGAGGGGCCGAGAAGGAGACAACAAATCACTTTCACCATCATTTTCAAAGCAACCAAGGAAAAGAAATAAATAATTTCTCCCAAAAGCTGCATCTCTACTCTCTGCTCTCCCAAACATCACAGCCATCAAGGTCTTCAGGTGTGACTCCTTCACACTGTACTGTCCCCAGGCTCTCCTGGCCTCCTGACCCTGAGCAGGTCACTCATGTGAAGTTTATCCCCACCTGCCCCAGGGGCATAGTCAGAGCAGTTGCCCCTGGATGGCAGCCCCCCAGCCTCACCTCTGTCCCTCCTATCTTGGAGATACTCCCTGCCTGCTACCGAACAGAGGACCCATGTATTCGGCCACTAAAAAGCTCTCATGGGGCTGGAGCTTCTGCTGCACGACTCATGCGTTCACAAAGCATCACCTGCCCCATGGGGGTCTCACAAGTCACCCACACGACCCCGCCTCGCTGCCAAGACAGCCTTGCAGCTCCCAAAGTTTGCTGATATGATTACAATTAATTACCTGAAAAACATGAAGAGGGGAACAAACAGAGTTTGTCTGTCCAAGTCTTACCTTGGGCTTCAGATCATCTACGTAACATCTGCTTTCACAGAAATCACTTTCCAGGAGCACCTGCTTCTGCAGTAGTTGCTTGTGGAGGTCACAGTAAGAGGAGCTTGTTCTTTTGTTGTTAGTTAGTTTGGGGTTTTTTCCTCCTTGCTTCAAAAAGAAAAATGAGGGCACAATCGCGTATATAGTTCAGGAGCATAGTATTGCAACAGAGCACCTTCACACGAAGGATGGGTTGGAGCACGAGATGGGGAATGACATATTGGGTAGTTGTGTCCCCAAACTCCTCCAGCATTTGCCTTGTGGGAGTTTTAAAGGGGCTTAAGACCGCAGCTGTGCCACCTCATTTGCCCAAGATGATGCCCAAAGAGCAGGCCAGGCACCAGGCCTGTAATCTGGGTTAATCCACAAACTCATCCCCGTTCCATCAGCAGACAAGCTGTGCCATGCCTCTGACACAAAACACACCTACCTGTTTATACTGCTGAAAAAAAGAAAAAAGAAAAAAATACAAAACCCAAAAAAACCCCATCATTCCAGAGAGGTCAGGAGGGGGACAGCCTGAACCAGCTTTATGTAGTTAAGGTCACAGAAGTTTGTTTACACGACACCAGTCTCACAAAAATTTTTCTTGATTTTCAAAGCCACTGGTGGTCCTGGGGACCCCTGTGTTGTCGGGCCACTATTTCAGCAAAGCCCACCAGATCACAGAGTATCTTTGGTTGGAAGACACCTTCAAGATGATCCAGTCCAACCCTATGGATTGCTGGATACAGCAAGCAGGCAATTCCCCCACAACAGCCAGTGGCTGCTGGGCATCCCCTCTCCCACCACAACATCCCAAGACTTAAATCATGCCAGACTTGTGTCACCTACCACCACGTCCCCAGACCTGTGGTTTCTGGAGATGAAGCCAGATGGCATCTCCCCGTCACAGGGAACAACTCCTTCTGGGTTTTGCCTTAACAGGCACCCACAGGAATCATCTTTGGGCACACGGCAAGACTTCAGGAGCAAGGTTTTAGAGAAGCTAACATAAAGGCTGACTAAAACACAGGTTGAGAATAACTGTACTTTTCAAACACTTCAAGAAACAAGAAACAGAAACAAGACCTGGCACAGAACAAAAAGATCAAGCAAAGCAAAGCTAAAAGCAGCTGAGGCCAGGCTGCCACGCTGGCTCAGTGTAAAAACAAGGACAGAAGCGTGTATTGAAATGTTTTTATTTCAACTAATGCTTTGCCACCATATTACATCACTTTGAATAGCTTGGAATAGCAATATGATCTCAAAATATAGCAAACAGCTTGCCAAAGCAAGATAACAGTAAATCCTATGGATACAGCATCTTCCTTCTTTGGCGACAATGCTTCCTTTTAGCTGTAAAAATAGGTTTATGTTCCAGCACACTTGCTGTTCAGTTTATTGAACCCTGCTGTGTATAACGTTTGCCTCTTCCCTGCACAAAATCTCCCCACGGTGTAGTATAGTTTGATATTCAACAGCATTTTAAATAAAAAAAAAAAGTTATAGTTTTCATGCAGATTTCTGTAAAAATTATTTTCCAGGTGCACAAAACTGAACCAAGATGCGTACAAAAATGCATTCACTTCCACTCTCAGATGTAACTATGCCATCAGCGACACGCAAGGGGTCCAAGGATGGTAGTATTTTCATATGTAACTTTTAAAAAACAAAACAAACCAACAAACCCAAAACAAAATAACCAAAAAAAAAAAACCAACCAGCCAAAACAACCCCCTTTCTATAAGGAGCGAGAGAAAAAACTGCCATGCTTTATTTGTAATCAAAATAGTTAGCTGTATAAAAAAAGCACCATGTTCAGAGAATATCAGAGGAAGATCCATCTTCCAAATTACAGATTACTCATTTAGCATTGTGAGCCGGCCTGCAGGTCCCAACTTGTACTGTAGCTTTGTTTGCAGAGTTAAGGAAGTGGTCAAACCTAGAATATGCTTGGATCGTAGGACAGAAATTAAACTGGATTGCAGATAGAAATCAGATTTGTTGCCATTACAACTCATACCAACCACCTTATAGCCCTCAGGGGTTAAAAAAAACCAAAAAAAACAAAACAATAAACCACGCACCAAGTATCTGAGAAATAATGGAATGCAAACAGCTCCAGAGCAGTATTGCAAGATGCAGGTCTGTTATGAATGCATTTCTGTGAGCTCTTGATAAGTTAAACTTTCCTTGGGGAAAGGAGCCTGTCTGTTGTTTAAAACTCCTCTCCCTGAGAATTTTGGTTAGAGTTTGTCTTGCCAAGCAAAACAAAGTCCTTTGAACTTCGACAGTTCCTAGGCCAACAGCATTTCAATGTGGTCACTGCTGATCTGCTACTCATGCACCCAGGGTGGCAGGTCGGGCTTTTGCTGCATTTTGTTGTCGTTTTTTTTTCCTCTTTACACGGATCAACCCTTTTAGACCCGCTTCATTCCTCTGCCCATCAAGCAGGCAAACACAGTCATGACCATCTTCGGTTTCACCTCCACAAGATCTTCTGGAAGAGCGTAAACTCTGGCACCGATTCTTCTCGCCATGGACACAGCGTACCTGTTCACCACGGGAAAACGAGTGGGTCAGCACTGACACCGCTACCAAGAAACGACGGAGTCAGCTCCTGCCCTAGCCAACACAATTTCACCTATCGTCCTCCTCATTAAGATTCAAGATGTGCAACAGTTCAATCACACCACATCTGTTCGTTTCGTAATTTTTTTTTTTTGGATCGTTTGCTGCATTCCTTTTCCACAGTAAAGTGTCTTCAATGCGTAAATTGACCTTTGAATGTCAAGCCTACTTTGCCAACAGTTAAAAACCCCCCTGTAATTAATATTTGTTAGGGCTAATTGATAGCACAACTAAGGATTAATCAGCTAACATTTACATTTCCCCTTTTGTTTGCTCTTAAGAATAATCAAGCAAGACTACTATCTGCAAGAAACTCATGGTTGCAGACCATACATTTCAAAGGCATCTTAATAGGCATACTTTAAACTCGATAACCGACGATGATTCAACAAGACATGACACGTACAAGGGTTCAACTCAAAAACCCTCAGCCACTGAGCACTTCAGATACTGTTTCTCGCCTGTTCAGGTGTCATTGCTACAAACTGCTCGGGCTGTTCTGAATTCCACTAAAGAAATCAGAGAGTCCAGCCAACTACTCCCTCCAGCGTTACAGACAAGGACAGCAATTAGGTTTCAGGAAGTGCTGCCTGTCTAAAAGGTTTGGGATTAAAAGAGATTTGAAAATCGCAGCAATAAACTGTGATAAAAACACTTGCAGCTTAATGCCAGTGCATAGAAGGTGCACTCTTTCGATGCAAAATAGCTTTTGAGATAGCACACTTACTTAGCATTATTTTGTTTGTCGTCTTCCGATAGATTCCCCATCTTTACAAGGTCATAGTTGATACAACCAGGCTGTATAGCATCAATTAAATCCACAACTGCCAAGCTGGTGCTGATAGTCTTGTCCTAGAGAATATAGAGACATACAAGCAAAGATGAATATCTGATCTTTAAAGCAGAGCTCTCACCTCAATTCAGCTGCTCTGTAACATGCCACCAAAGAAGCTTTAAACAAACCATTTCAAAGCAGCAGCGTTAATGATTATTCCCAGCTGGACCACACAGAAAACCAAACTGCTGCTGCTTCTTTGGGTATAGGACGAGATCATTACTTCAATTTCCCGCAAATGCTCTGAAAATGCGAAGCAGTAGCCACTGTGCCGGCAGCAGGTCTGCCCTGTTGACCAGACCCCAAGGGACAATGCCGGCCTACAAATGCTTGTCAGCTCCAGCCCCTACGCTTGCCAGCATCTCAGCCCCAACCTGTGCCCCAGAGCCTGACCACCCTCCCCTTCCCCTCTGCCACCCCGTCAGCTCTCTTGCCCTACCGCTATTCCTCGCTGTGGGCCGCCCTAAAAAGTCTCCTCTGGTAATTTGAAGCCACTTTGTTCCCAGCACAAACTGAATCCTGTCCTGTTTAAACTCTTTTCTAACATGCCCCCTGCTGTTCCTCCAGCCAAGGAAATACTTTCTGGGCACCCCTCTCCTTTTGGATGCAAGAGGGGAACCTGCACCTTGAAATTCTGGATGGAGGTGGACTTGCCAGCTTCTTTCAGGGTCTGGTTTACCCAGCTGACTATAATGTCATCATTAGCTTTCTGACCGTCACCCAGGTCCTCCAGGACATTCAGTGTGTACCTGAGAACCAGCAGAGAGAACAAGATTAAGCACAGAGCTTTTCTACCCTTTCAAATCCTTTACTATGAGCTCAAAAAATTGCCTGGGCTCTGGACACTTGTTTAAACTGTTTCATCATTGACCATTTGCTCCACAGGAGTAAGACATTGCCTAAAAACGTGGATCAACTTACAAGTTGTCTTTCTGACCTCCAATGCCACGTAAGGAGCTACCATGCAACTAATTTAGCAGACAATATATTTGCATCAGCATAGAATTTTCTTCAGACAGAGATAAGAAAAGGGACTATCAACTTTATCTGTTACTAAGCTTCTCCATCCCCCTCATTCCAATGCAGAAGGGGGTTAAGGCAGCCCTGGGATGTTTCTCTCTCAATTTCCAATTAAAAATTAGAACACACAAGTTGTGTAAGTGTTCACCCTTAAGAGTTTCTGCATGTGGACCAGACTTGAGCAGGTGATCCTGGCCAGCAGGACGTTCACAGATCCACCAGCAGGTTCTCTGGAGGTATCTGCCGATGCCTGCTGTGCAGCAGGATCAGCCCTGTCCCAGTTTTGTCCAGCTGTATCTCAGGAACCCCAAAAGGTCAGAGATTCTACAGTCTTTCTGGGGGACCTGTTCCAGTGCTGCAGTGCTCCTGGGGCAAAAAACTTCCCAAACTCTGAACTCCATTCACCAATTTTACACGTTTGAGACAGATCCTACCTTCTCATCAACTGCCAGACTAAGGCTAGTGTCAGTGTTGGGTTTCCGTCATTGAGATCCTGTCCTCCAATGCCAACCAGAGAGAATTTAGCTGGATGCTTTCCCAAATCTACAGCATAGTTACAGTTTTCTAGCTACGCAGGAAGAGAGATTAAACAGAAGATTATTCACAAATACACTCACTTGACTAGAAATCACAAGTAGGAATTTTTAGTGTCCATGACTTCTTTTAAAATGCTTACCTTTTTCATATTGGCTCCAAGTTTAGGGTATGGAGGCTTGTTAACCTTATTCCAGTCAACAGGAACCTTGATCTTTTCATATAGTTGTAGTATTACCAGTGCATCTTGAGGTTCGCTGAAGCGGAAAGCATTGATTAAGCATTAAACCTAACGTTGCAAGATTTAAATGCTCTCTGACTCGGTCACATGATGAATAATTACTACTCTTTACAGGTTGTTGCAATTTCAACAACTCTAAAAGGAAACAAAACCATTCAAAATGTTTTGTATTTTTCAGGGCAGGAGAAATGCTGCTGAGCTAAAGCAGGTCTTAGCATGGCAATCAGCAACACATCCAAGGAAGAATTTTGCTAGATAAAATCCAAAAGGCAGCCACCTCCTCTTTCCCCTGACTACAGGGACTCGGCCTATCTTGCCTCCTAACTATAACGTCTTGGTTAAGCCCTAAAACTGGGTGACAGGGAATTTTGTTCAAGTTGCTCCGAAGCCGCCGCTCAAGAAGATTTAAATGCATCAGAATCTCAGGGTACCAATTTATACCAGATAGGTTCTTTATTTTCCCCTGTCCCCAGCCCTTAAAAGACAACTGGTGACATACTAAGCGCTGGCTCAGAAATCCCTAAGCTACAGACTGCGGGGAGGGTCCAGTGAGCATCTCCTACTCCCCACCATCAGCCTTTCTCAAGCTCTTTGCTCAGCACTGTGGACAACAGGACAGCAGTGGGGGCACATCTCTAGCCTGATCGAGTTGGGTCTCTCCCAAGAGCCTAATTCTTACCCGTAGAGGTGATTTACATGGGGGTTCACACCAAGGGAGTTCATCCAGTTGCGGAAGGTCCTTTCCTCACGCGTCTCTCCTAGGCGAGAGAAAACAGGTTCACGTAACTTGTGCAAGCTCAAACCCACGCAGGGTTTGCCACCTTGCAAGGCAGGGAGCTTTGAGCATCATCAGTTAGGTTTTTGAGCAGAAAAAGGGTGGGGGTTTTTTTTCTGCTATGATTTTTTCCAAGAAATAGGGTTGCCCTGATACCTAATTTTGGTTTGATTTCTCCAGGCCTCAAAAAAAGGATACCTTTTGCACTTTCTGCAAGAAGTAGCAGGAAGGTCTTTCGCACAAGCATTCGCTAATTGGTGTCTGGTAGCCAGGCAGCCAAAGCCCTAATCCCAGTTCTGCCACAAATTTCTTGCTCATAGCAAAACCGACTTCCCAGCCCTGGCACAGGGACTGATGGGCTACAGCCAGGGCTCCTACAGCTTCAGGCTCCACACCAGGGTCAGAGCAGCTGATGATGCTGTGAAGTACCCTTCTCATCTACCCCCAGTGAGCAAACCACCACTGCAGCACCGAAGCCTCAAATTACTTTCTAGGATGTCGAGTAGTGACAGGACAAGGGGAAATGGATTCAAACTAGAGGAGGGGAGAATTAGATTAGACATTAGGAAGAAGCTCTTCCCCAGGAGGGTGGGGAGACCCTGGAACAGGTTGCCCAGAGAGGTGGTGGAAGCCCCATCCCTGGAAGCTTTGAAGGCCAGGCTGGATGGGGCTCTGGGCAACCTGCTCTAGTGGGAGCAGTGCTCTAGTGTCCCTGCCCACGGCAGGGGGGTTGGAACTCAATGATCTTTAAGGTCCCTTCGAACCCTGATGATTCTGTGATTCTACTTTGTTACTTCAATGGCGATACCTCCACTGGGCACAGCCTCAAGCGTTTACTTTAGATATTTCTCTCCTGTCAATTTTGTGACTGATACGGCCCTCACCTTCCAGTAGGGTCCAGTCAATGTCCTGGTTTTCAGGCTTGGTAAGTGCTGGGTACTTGTTGAACAGGTTGGCAACGAAGGCCAGGTTCAGTTTGGGATTGCCACTGACCACGTCAGCCGGGGTGACGAACTGCCGGCAGCCGAGCCGATCCGCCTGCTGCAGCATGTACTCTGCTCTCCGCAAGTCGTCCTTTTCCTGCCAGGGATGCAAAGGACAAGAGCTGTTACAGAAGAGATTGGGCCACAAAGCAGATGGGAAGCTGCCAACTGCTGTATGGGGCAATGTCACAACTCCGCCCGCCTTCGTTAGGACCGGTTGCTAATTAAACAAAAGGATGAAGCACGGATGCTAATCCCTGCTGCTGCAGATGTCATCATCCTGCTTTGTCTTGCTGTTTTTCCTAGTATGCTACTTTCCAAGTTTATACGCTTTCCAATTTTCATGCTTTTTGAACTTGGTGGTCCAAAAGCAGGAGACAGCACGCTCCCAAATCGAGAAAAACCACAAACGATTTCTCAGTCATACGTGTTAATTGGTGGGTAAGCAGCGCTCAGGCCTGCAACAACAACTCATTTAGCACATAGCAGAGGTGCACAAACGACCACTGACACTTTACACGCTCTGTGAATTAAGATAGCAGGTTACCTAGATATCATGAGGCAATTAAGGATACAGGCAGTTCACAGCCGTACGGCACGAGGACACAATAGCTCAAATACTTACATTGAAACCTGACATGTTAATATCAATCTGAGGCTCTCCTTCTTTCTGCCCTTTAGGTGCAATTTGATTGAGGAGGTGGAAATAAGCTCTCGAATCCTGAAATGGATGAAAAATAAAATTCGAGTCTTTCGCAGACCAGAGAATACACCATAATAAATCATATCAGGCTCATCTTTAACAAGACACAGTGCATAATTGGCTTATGTACCTTTACTGAATTACCAAAATCTGCAAGCTTAACAGAGAGCATAACGGCAGAAATCCAGGCAGCAAAAAAAGGAAACAGAAGAGAAAAAGGTTAGAAATGTTTAAGATGAAAACGATGGGATGTAACTGTTTGAAAGCTGCAAGCTCTGGTACCAATGGCTGGAGGAGGCAGTGACACCACTCTGCTCACCCTCACGGCCCCCACAGCCAGATGCCCCAAGGTAGCCAGTCCTACTGCTACAGCAATGCTGAAAATGTCTCACCACAGGCAAAAAGCTGATTATAAGAAGCCTGAATGTTTTCTCTTGTGCCTGCCTGTTACCTAGAATAGCTTAAAGGAGGGAGGCCAATGATTGTCAAAAACTAGGAGGAATAAATAGTTGCAGTAATTATTCATCGTCCTTTAATCCTCAGCACTAAGAAGGACCTCGAACATATCCTCACAGCCTATGGGTTGCACCAGACAAGCCAACAGCTATTAAAGCTGTAAATAATTTTCAAGTTGGAAATAAGAGTGATCAAGTGTGTGCATGTATATGTGTGTATGGACACACACAGGGGAGGCTCTGGGCTTTATTCTTCCACCTCAACACTCCTTTAACAAGTAACCCACTTTAGTCCTCTTTCTCCTCCTTAAACCACTGACCAATAATCTCCAGAAACCTGTAGAGACCAGTGTCCAAAACCCCCTCCTCCTTTGACCAGGAGTCACCACCCTCCAATTCTCACTAGTGCTGAGAGAAGAGAGCCACTCCCCTTACACCTAAGGGGAGAGACTAAGACATCTAAGAGACTGAGGGGTTTTGTTTCCTTTCCTCTCTCCAGCTCACGATGTTTTCAATGAAATGCCATCACCTGCCAAGAGCACGCGGAAGTCATGCTCTCCAGGGATGCAGTCAAGCACTTCACCCTGTCTAAGCGAGCTGCACGTCCTTGAAAAATTATTTCCATCAAGACAAGATAGATTAGGAACACTTGAAAAGAGTAATACCAGTTTCCTACTCGATTAAAACAGCTTTGCAGTGGGACCCCACCAGTACTAGAGGAAAGAGTTCAACATTGGGCTCAATCTCATGGCAAGAGGCACCAGTGCTGTGGTACCTTGAATATATCATCCATAAAACCCCTGTTGAGCTGATTCAGTGTATGAAGGTTAGGAAAGGTCCTGTCTGCAGATGAAAGCCTCATTTACACATGCAAACTCAGCCCTAGCTGGCTCCCAAGCCTTTTCCCAGGCACAAGGAAGGCCAGGAGAGCTCTGGGTACCTTGATATCCGAGCTGAAGTTATTGATTTTGTGCCAGCCTGCATTTTCCAAGTGAAAGTTGGCCCATCTTAGAAGCAGCTCTTCTGGGGACAGTTTCATAAGGTCCTCCAGATTTTCACCATCACGAAGTAAGGCAGCCAGTGCTAGGAAAAAAATATGCTTGTCAGAGGAAGAAAAGAGTTTTCAAGAAGCAAACCTGCATGTCAGAGTTAGAGCCATGGCAGCACTTCAGGGGAAGAAGACAGGGACAATACCAACTATTAAGTCAAAATAATCTGGGTATTAGTAGAGTTTTCCTGAGTTGTTTGTTACACAAAGTATGAACGGTCTAGTAAAGCTTGTGTAAAAAGTATTTTCCATTTTCTTGTATAACAAACTTCTCTTTTATGTGCAGTCTTTTAAGCTGATGACAGTAAGCTAAACGTAAATATACTTTCATCTCAATGAAAAAGCACTTCCAAGCAGTTTCATATGCACTGTTAAAAAAAAAACAAAGACAAGATAAACACCCTTCCAGCTGGCCAGTGCTTCCCTTGCCATAAATTCTCAATCTAAGCCAAACAACGTTACAACTTGATGAGTAGGAAGTTTAAATACAAGCCCCTCTATCCATCTGGGTGCTCTGAAGGCCCATGAAGGAATAACAAAAGCTCTTTGGATGGTTTGGGAAGTTTACATTTTGGAGGCTGTTGTGCAGGATCAAGCGTGAACAGGTGGAGAACAGCAGCACCGCTCTCCTACTGCCAAAACTGAAGCAAGAGCTCAGCTCCGCTGCTGACAGTAGCAAGAAGGATTTCAGGAGAACCAAGTGAATGTAAGCATTCAATTCACAAAGAGTTAAGATCTCCTCTTTCTTTTTT